>CM064547.1:41002438-41142438 GCA_032716605.1 Paralithodes platypus
TACCTTCGAGTGTGATAGTAATATAACAAATTATTATACGTTAAATATTCAACTATGGAAAAAACATCTTCGCAGAGCCTCATAATACCATAGACCTTGATAAGATTAGGTAGAGGTGTGTGTAGCATGATAGATGCGCTATAGGCTGGCAACTTGTTCTCGCTAGCTTTCTCTCTCTCTCTCTCTCTCTCTCGCTATTGGAACATAAGCACAAACTGTTTGTCGGTTGTATATCTAATTTACTTTGAAACTATATATATATATATATATATATATATATATATATATATATATATATATATATATATATATATAATATATCTATATAATAATATATCTATATATATATATATATATATATATATATATATATATATATATTATATTATATATATATATATATCTATATATATATATATATATATACATATATATATATATATAAATATATATATATATGCCGGTATATATATATATATATATATATATATATATATATATATATATATTTATATATATATATATATTATATATATATATATACTGTGTATATATATATATACTCGGTATATACAGTATTACAGTAAATAAAGCAAGTTTTATCTACCTATTTATCTTTGCTATATTTATTGTATGATTTATTCTGCAGTTTTACTGTTATAGCAAACTGGGTCGACCGTGATTAAATTTACACACTACACTATTTGTATTTGCAGTGCAGTTCCTTGATTTTGTAAAATAAATGCTACCAAATGTTTTTATACATAATTGTATGCAACTGACAGCAGCCCCTTCTCTGTATCCTCCTACTTTCTCTATCCTACTTTCAAAGCAAAAGGCAGGTGCTGTGCATACGTGCACAGCAAACTCACTGGCTCTCATGTTCCCAATTTTGACTTCTCTGAATTCTCCACTTTATGGCTCAAACTATCCTGTCATTCTCATACTAAATAATTCTGTGTTGTCTATCTTTCCCCTAACTCTACTGACTTTCCCAAATTCTTTGATTATCTAAACTCTTAACTGGAACACATCCTAGCCATCTCTCCTTTCTCAGAAATCACCATCTTATATTAGGAGATTTTAACGTTCACCACCGCCAATGGCTCTCCTCTCATTCCACTGACCAACCTGGTGAACAAGCCTATATCTTTTCTATCCTAAATTACCTACAGCAGTTGGTTCAGCAACCCACCCGTATCCCTGATCGCTTCGGAGATCGGCCTAACATTCTTGACTTGTTTCTAACTTCTAACCCTTCCTCTTATACTGTCGATCTTTCCCCCATTTTGGTTCCTCTTACCTCTCTCTCTTACCTGTCCTATCTCTCTAGTACGGGCACCCGATTGAGCCGAACTAGCCAGCCGGCGGCAATTGTAGCACTTTGGCGATGCCGACTGGGAGGCTTTTCGGCAGTACTTTTTTAATTTCCCATGGAATGATTTTTGCTTCCGTTGCCGGGGACCCTCGGAGAGTGTTGAACGCATTACCAAGGTAATCCTCTCAGGCATGGAAGCATACATTACATTTTCTTTCCCTCAGCCTAATGTAAAATAAACTTGGTTTACTTACGCTTGTTTTAATGCTGTCCGCAATAAGCATGAAGCATTCAAACGGTACCGACACCTTAAAACCCAAGAGCTTTATTTGTCCTATGTTTCTGCCCAGAATCAAGCCAAATCTGTTCTTGACTAACCAATCACTCCTTCATTGGTTCTATATTAAATGCACTGAACTATTCAATATCTAATGATAATGTCGGACAGGTTGGTAGAGAGGTATCTTGACCTGGATTCGGACCCACTCACTCCAGGTATATTTGGAAGAGCTGAACACCATAAGCACTCAGCCATATGCTCATGGCCGAGTGGTTATGGTTCCCAGCTCTTCCAAATATACCTGGAGTGAGTGGGTTCGAATCTTGGTCAGGTTACCTCTCTCTGAACTATCCAACTCTAAGCTCTTCCCAAGCTTTCTGGTATCTAGTCAAAAACCTTTCCACCAATTGTTCTTCTTTGTCTTTCCCTCCCCTTTTCCACTCTGACAGCACTACCGTCACTTCTTCCTCTGACAAAGCTAAACTCTTCACCCAAACTTTCGCTAAAAACTCCACCTTGGATGATTCCGGTGCTATTCCTCCCTCTCCAAGTAGCCCCTCTCTCCTACTTACACCTAATATCCTAATATCTTTTTAATATGTACTCTCTACCCTCTATGGGCATAATACTATGAAGGCGTGATGGTGTTCCTCCTGTTGTACTAAAACACTGTGCTTCCGTGCTGACTCCCTGCCTAGGCAAACTCTTCCGTCTCTGTCTCTCCTCTAATGTGTTCCCTTCTTCCTGGAAGTTTGCTCTCATTCAACCTATCCCAAAGAAGGGGTGATCGTTCTCAACCCTCCAACTATCGTCCAATTGCTCTCATTTCTTGCATCTCCAAAGTTGAGAAACCATTCTTACTTCAAAATGTCATAAGCATCTCTCTGCCCATATACAGTAATCTACTTTTAGATCGCCAGTATGGCTTCCGTATGGGTCGCTCTACTGGTGATCTTCTTTCATATCTTATTCATATCCTACTAACTTTTGGCCATCCTCCTTTCATGATTTCGATGAAAAATTGTCTATTGCGCTAGACATATCTAAGGCCTTTAATAGTCTGGCACACATCTCTAATATCTAAACTACCCTTCTTGAGTTTCTGTCCCTCAATTTGTGACTTTATCTCTATTTTCCTTCCTGGCCGTTCCATAGCTGCAGTTGTGGACGGCCATCTTTCACTTCCTCAACCTATCAACTATCAGCTATGCATTCATATGCTGATGACTCTACACCATTAAACTATTTTTTCAGAAACCCCCAGAAAACAATCCCTCAAAAAGTCATGTGACGATGCCACAAAACACTTATCTTCTGACATATTAACAATTCCCATTGTGGCAGAAAATATATTGTTGCTCTTGGTGTTTCCAAAACCCATTTCTCCATTTATCTACCCATCAAGAACTCCCACAGGACTTTCCCTTATACTTCAACAATACACAAATCAACCCTTCATCTTCTCTAAGTATTCTCGGTGTCTCCTTTTCTTCTGATCTCACTTGGAAATGATCATATTACCACCCTTGCTAAAATAGCTTTCCAAAAGCTGGGTGTGATCAATTGCCTCCGGGGATTCTTTACCCCGGCACAGCTTCTTGCTCTGTATACAGTAGAGGCACAGTGCGTCCATGTATTGAGTTTTTTTCACATGTGTGGGGAAGATCCTCTCACACAGCACTTCTTGACGAAGTAGAAAAGAAAACTAAATACATTACAGCTAACGCTAGAAAATTTCCGCAAAAGGCAATTGAATTCGTTATAAAACTTATTCCTGCATCTTATTATGTCTTTGTCATTATGTAAATTGCAATCTATCACAAAGCCAAAATATTTACATTCTTGTACAACTTCCAACTTACTTTCATATAAATATAAAATCTGATCCTTGACATTATCGTGTTTGTACTTAAAATACATACACTACAAAAACGATAATGTCAAGGATCCGAATGTATATATATATGGAAGTAAGTTGGAAGCTGTACAAGAATGTAGATATCTTGGCTTTGTGATAGATTGCAATTTACATCATGACAAAGACATAATAAGATGCAGGAATAAGTTTTATAACAATTTCAATTGCCTTTTGCGGAAGTTTTCTAGTGTTAGCTGTAATGTATTAATTTAGTAAATGATTCCAGAGTTATTGTATGAGTTTTTATGGATCAGAATTGTGGTTCTGTAATATGAAATGTTATGTCCCATTGAAACAGCTTGCAATAGGCTTTCATAAAGCAATAAAGAAAATTATGAAGCTATATCTATCTGTTTATCTAATTCATGGTTATCTATAATCCAGGGTATGTATCTACAGTATCTATTAGTCTATCTATTAGTCTATTAGTCTATCTAGATAAACATGGATAGATACACAGATGGATACATATAGAAAACAAACATAATTGCATAGATAGATAGACATATAGTTATTTACAATGCTAAAAAAGGCATTAAGGACCTGGTCCTCGAACCAGAGTGTAACACTGACAATCCCAATGGGATCTTAAACCTTGATAGGCGAGTTAAAAATGACAGTAGGGATATTATAGGCGAACAGTGTGTTAGACACGACAATGGGAAGATTGTGTATGCAGAAAATGAGATCAGAGAAGCATGGAAGGCATACTCTGAACGATTGCTAAATGTAGAGTTTGAATGGGATAAGGAACAGCTTAGTATCGAAAAACCAATATCTGGACCCCCTCCTTTCATAGCACCAGCTGTAGTGAGCAACGCAATCAATAAAATGAAGGACGGGAAAGCTCCAGGGTGCTCGGACATTGTCGCAGAGATGATAAAAGCCTCAGGGGAGAACTGGTGTCAACTAAGTCACTGAGTTGATAAACACCATTATTGAAGATGAAAAAATCCCTGAGGATTGGCAAAAAAGTGCAATAGTAAATATATACCAAGGAAAAGTGGATGCACTAGATAGAGGTAATTATAGGGGCCTGAAAATGCTTGACCAAATCATTAAGGTCTTTGAGAGAGTCTTTGAGGGTTTGATCAGGCAAAGCATCTCCATTGATGATATGCAGTTTGGTTTTATGCCAGGACGTGGTACAACAGATGCTATCTTCATAGTCAGGCAGATACAGGAAAGATACTTACTAAAAGGCAGGGATCTTTACTTTGTGTTTGTAGACCTGGAAAAGGCCTTTGACAGGGTGCCTAGAAATGTTGTGCAGTGGGCTATGAGGAAACTTGGTGTGAAAAAGTGGCTGGTGCGTGTGATAATGAAGATGTATGAGGCTTCACGAAGTGCGGTAAGGGTGAAGGGTGTACTGAGTGATGAGTTTGCAGTCCATGTTGGAGTCCATCAGGGTTCAGTGTTAAGCCCCCTCCTCTTATTATGGTCCTGGAGGCACTGTCTAGAGTTTTTAGAGGCGGACTCCCGTTGGAACTGTTTTATGCAGACGATTTAGTCCTAATAGCTGACAATATGCATGAAGCTGAGGCCAAATTCAGAAGATGGAGAGAGGGCATGGTGATCAAGGGTTTAAGAGTCAATATTCACAAAACCAAGGTTATGCATTGTAGATTGAGACGAGGCAATGTGGAAAAGACAATGCTTACCCATGTGCAGTGTGCGGAAAAGGGTGTGAGCGCTAACTCGATTCGATGTAGCATATGTCGATAAAGTGGCCAGGGAAAGGTGACCGACTTAATCCTATATAATTATTATACCTTCTCCTCCTACTCCAATCCTTCTAATCGGTCACGTCATTATCTCCTTACACATTGAAACACAGGACATTCCTAGTTGTACAATGCTTCACTAGTATTGTTATATATTTGTTTATGATTTGCTCCTTGAATAGGAGCTATATATTCCGTATCTCTCTCTCTCTCTCGCTCTCTCTCTCTCAGGAAGCTGGAATCACTCCAAGAGTTTGTAACACTCAACGTTGGAGTATCACTAACTCAAATTGTTTCAACTCCAGCATCCACCACCGCCCCAACGTCATCTGCCAACAATCCAACACCTGCAGTAGACACTGCAGCAGATGCTTCTGATGAACCTGAGCCGACATCAAACCAGGACAGCCGCCCTGTTCACCTTAGTCTCTCCCCCACTCCTCGTGCAAGAAGCCTGCTAGCACGAACAGTACCAACCCCTCGCCCCCGTTCTAACCACTCCTCTCCCCGACCTGTACGTAGAGTCCCGCCACCACAGGTTTCCGGATTTACACCAGTGAGGAACGGTGCACGGCCAACGCAGAAAAGGTCTCATCTACCAATCACAATGTCCAACAGATTTGAGATATTGGTAGAGATGGAAGACGAACCCGAAGAGACCAGGCTCGTTGGGGATTCCATCCTACGAGGACAGGTCGAAGAGTTCTGCGACAGAGTCCCAAATCAACGAAAAAGATTTTGCATCCCAGGAGCTGGACTGGACGACATTGTGGAAGCCTTCGAAGATACCACAAAGGATGCAAATGAAAATACCCTTTTTGTCATCCATGCTGGTTCAAATGACGTCATGCGCACCAGATCCGAAGAGTTGATGGAGAAATATCGCAAGATGATCCAGCACTACAAAAACAAGTCAAGGAATATCATCATCTCAGGCATTCTCCCCAAGATCGACGCACCTGACAAATTCTACGACAAGGCTTTCAGCACAAATAGCCGACTAAAACATTTGTGTCTGAGGGAAGAAGTTGAATTCATCAACCTCTGGGACAACTTCTACAACCAGCCTACTCTGTTCCGCAAGGATGGCACTCATCTAAACCCTGTGGGTTCAGCACGCATGGGTCGTCTCCTACACGAAGCAGTCCGCAGCCATGGATCAAAAAAACGCCATCCGAGAAGAAGCAGCAGTGACATAAATCATCCAACGCCAAGAAAAAAACAGAGGCAACCGAGGACCACCAGCGATAAGGACCGAAGACAGCGAGGACCGAGGACAGCCATGAACATAAATGTAGATCCGACAAGAACCAAAAATATTATTAAAGAGCGTTCCGTAAGTTCTAAAATATCAAATTTAAAGGTTTTTCTATGCAAACGCTCGTAGCATACGCAATAAATTTTCAGATTTAGAGGAGCTAGTGTTTACAGAAAATTATGATGTGATTGGCATAACAGAATCTTGGCTCAATACAGAAGATAGAGACTTTTTAGCAGAGTATTCACTTCCCGGTTATGTAATGTTTGAGAAAAGCCGAATAAATCGAAATGGAGGTGGCGTTTTACTTTATATCAAAGAAAGTCTTAACCCTACCCTCTTGTCAAAACCTCAAATTGTGAACGTCGACGCATCTTTTGTGCTAATAAAGAATAATAAAGGTACCAAAATAATACTTGCATTAATATACAGACCTCCAGCTCAATCAGTGCAAACTGACCGAGAAATTTACGAACAAATTGCAGATGTAAGTAACTCACAAGATACCGTAATTTTTGGTGACTTTAATTTACCTGTGACCAAGTGGGGCGATACTCTTACTTCACACTCAGGACATGACTTGTATACGAACTTGCAAGAGAGTTCGCTTTATCAATTTGTTGGAACGCCGACCCGTGGTAATAACGTTCTTGACATTGTACTTGCAACAAAAGAAGAATTAATAGAGAATTTGAATGTTGGTGATGAATTCAGTAACAGCGACCATCGTACGATAACTTTCACTTTAAACTTTACTAGTAACGAACCAAATAGTAGCATCGAAAAAGTCCCTAATTTCAAGAAAGCAAACTTCCATAAACTTAGAGCTATGTTTAAAGAAACTGACTGGAGCTTTTTAATTCACAATAACGACATAAATACATCTTGGAAGTTATTCGAAGCCACTTACCTAAAAGCAGTGCAAGGCTGCATACCATCGAAAACTCGGCGTCCAGGCCATAATAATAAGCCCAAATGGTGGAATAAAGATATTTCAAACTGCCTGCTTGCTAAAAAATTTGCTAATGATAGATTAAAATCCTCACAAAATGACGAAGAACGGCTGAAATTTGTAGAGCTACGACGCAAAGCCAAAAAGTTAATTAAGCAAAGTAAAAAGACCTTAGAGTTACATATTGCGAATCAAAGTAAAACAAACCCGAAAGAATTCTATAGTTATATCAGAAAGAAAAAAGTCGTTACTTCAACTGTTGGACCGTTAGTCGATGAAAATGGAGAATACACCAAAGACGAAGAACAAATGAGTAATGCCCTCAATACCTTCTTTGCATCAGTTTTTACAACAGAAGACCTCAGTGATATCCCTACACCATCGCCGATTCAGATTGATAATTCAGATGTTCTAAGCAATATCACCGTTACAGAGAGAGAAGTATTGAATTGTTTAGATAAACTCAAGGTAAATAAAACGCCTGGACCTGATACAATCTCGCCTAGAGTTCTAAAGGAAGCTAAGGATGAGCTCTCTAAACCACCGACATTACTATTCAATAAATCCTTGCAGTCTGGAACTATGCCCGATCAGTGGAAGCTAGCCAACGTAACACCGATATTCAAAAAAGGCAGCAAATCCCTACCCAGTAACTATCGTCCAATTAGCTTAACCTCAGTTGTATGTAAAATGCTAGAAACGGTCATACGAGACAGACTCGTAAATCACTTAGAGGAAAATAACATACTTAAAGATACTCAACACGGCTTTCGTAAAAAACGTTCCTGTTTAACAAACCTCTTAGACTTCTTCCACGATATCCTCAACCTCTACGATGAGAGTAAAGCTGTAGATATTATATACCTTGATTTTCAAAAGGCCTTTGACAAAGTTCCCCACAAACGTTTACTGCTAAAACTAAAAGCGCATGGAATACAAGACGGTGTGTTGAAATGGATAGAAAATTGGCTCAGCGACAGAAAGCAAAGAGTAGTCATAAACGGTAAGGCATCAAAATGGACCAATGTAAGTAGCGGGGTACCCCAGGGATCGGTACTAGGACCAATTCTCTTTCTAATTTACATCAACGACATAGATGAAGGTCTCACCTGTACAATCTCAAAATTTGCTGACGATACAAAAATTGCAAATAGAGTACTCTCAAAAGAACAAGTTGACGATATGCAACACAATCTAGATAAATTGTCATGTTGGGCCCAAATTTGGCAAATGAGTTTCAATGCGGATAAATGTAAAGTACTACATATCGGATACCTAAATGAGAAAGCAAACTATTCGATGAATGGCACTCAGCTTAAGAATGTAAACAGAGAAACCGATCTGGTAGTAACAATATCGAGTAACCTAAAACCGAGTCAACAATGTTCAGAAGTTGTTAAGAAGGCAAACAAAATAATTGCCTTTATAGGCAGGTCATTTGAGCATAAATCCAAAGAAGTTATCCTAACCCTTTACAATTCATTAGTCCGCCCTCTTCTGGAATACTGCGTTCAATCCTGGTGCCCTTATTACCAAAAAGATATAAACAAGCTAGAACGAGTTCAACGTAGAGTTACCAAAATGATACCCAGCCTAAAGAACAAACCATACGAAGAGCGTCTTAGAGAATTAAATCTATTTCCTTTAACCCAGCGCAGATTAAGAGGTGACTTAATTCAAGTGTTCAAAATCATCAAAGGCATCGACAATATGAACTGTAGTAAGTACTTCACTATCGACCAATCTAATTACACGCGGGGAAACGGTTGCAAAATTATTGATAAATCTTTTAACTCACACGAATCTAAGAATTTCTTCTTCAATCGAGTTGTCAACTTGTGGAATGGGCTTCCCCGAAACGTTATAGACTGCATCACCGTTGATTCATTTAAACTCAGCCTAGACAAATATCTCGCATCAAACCCGCGACTGACTGCGTTTGTAAATGAATAACTTTATTTTATCCCCCCCTCAGTTACTAACCCATCTGTCCCCTACTAACTTCCTAATCCTGCCACGGACATTAGTCCCAGGGCAGTAATTCCCTTTACAATGTTCCCTTACCCACTCTAAACCACTGTTTGGACACTTGATCCTCAGTGTTTTGGAGGACAAGCAACCTAGAAGGGTCACTAGATCTGTTGTTGCTTGATTTCCTTTGTACTCCTTTGTACTTTGTACTCCTTTGTACTCATAAGGAAGTCTTATATATACTGAATGGGTCAGACAATGTGGATTAAAACAAAATGCTTAGCTTCAACACTACACAGAGTTAGTAATGTTAATATGATGAAAAGTTAACCAATTTATCTGAAGATATTTAAACTAAGTTAAGTCCGGAAATGACATAACACAAATTATTCATAGCATTATTTTATTATGAATGGACAACATTTAGTCGTCAACATAATACAAAAAATGTGCATCCTTTAGAAGCCATTTTAACTCCTTGCGACTCATATGACGCGATAGCGTCATATGGAACTTATGACCAAAAACTCATATGACGCGATCGTGTCATATGGACTTATCTACATGCCTCTCCAATAAGTTTATGACGCGATTGAGCGTCATATGGAGCTCAGTAAGTCCGGTAAGTTAGATGAAGATCTGTCGGTTGGTGACAACCCCAGGTTTCTCCGACAACTCTAACCGTCAGCAGTGTGGTTTTGACAGTTGTGCGGTGCAGTGGCAATGATACCGGGCTCCCGCCTCTGTGGACTTATGGAACATAATATGTCACAAGGAGTTAAAGTGTGGGAGGCTAACAAACTTCAAAGTGTGGGCGAAAAGACTTCATGGTGTGGGCTAACGAACTTCATTGTTTGGGCTAACAAATTCCTTGTGTATGCGAAGAGATACGTGGGCGAAAAGACTTGTGGGCGAATAGACCGTAAACCTCTATCATATCTTAAATGATTTAATATACGGTATCAAATGAAATAGGTCGCATTATTTTAGTTTACTAACTGTTATGCGATCTTGTTCAAATTAGGAAGGACGTCTATCAGTTATAGTGCTACAAACCATCTCAATGAACCTTAGCTAACATGACCCTTCCTAAGCAGTACAAAGCCGCCTAAATATATTTGAAATATAAAACACACATTACCGGTACTGCATATATATTATATATAATATATATATATATATATATATATATAATTTCGGTGGCAGGTTGACCCCTGGGGTAGCGGATCTTCAGCAGGAAAAGTAGGATGAGAGCAACACACGTCCTCATTTTGAAGGCTTAATTAATATTTTGGACTTCTTAGTCCATCTTCAGAATAAAGTGCATGGTCCTATGAAAAGAAAACACAGTTCTTTTGTTAATTATAATATTGAGAGGGACCTAATTGTTTTCACATTAAATATATATATATATATATATATATATATATATTAATTCAGTAACGACTGAATCGAAGTAATTATCATATTTACCATATGGAATTAAAACGTGTTCTAATAACTATGTAAATTGAACATCTAACACACGTCCTAACAAGATAATAATACCAAAATAATATAATATATATATAATAATATATTATTTTAGCATTATTATCTTGTTAGGACGTGTGTTAGATGTAACATTTACATAGTGTTACGATCCAGGTTCTGCAAGACACGGGGCTCTTCATCATTGGACTAGATAAGGCTAAATGCAACAACGGTAACACTAGTTCCAACCCCTGCCTTAGCCACTGGAAAACAAAACACCTATACCGCCCTGAGTCGTGCCTGGACAACGAGGTATCCTATGACTCGGTAAAAGGTGCACACTATAGGCTGATGATCACTGAAGCAGCCTATACTCATACAACATACGATTACTTTATTAAAGTATACAAGGAAAAAGATAGATAGCGTAATTAAATCGCAGCAACGATTTAATAGCAAACTAGAAGAAGGATAATTAACGTTACATTAAATAATCAGTAAACTGTCACTCCTGTCTGAAAGAAAGTGAAACAAAGAAAGTCCTAAAACATCATGCAGGAATCTTCTGCAAAAGTCAGATGCAACTAAGAAGTACTTCTCGGATTCTGAACTGTGTATTATTACTGTGGGAACATATATAGTGTAGGGACATATGGTGTTATCTGGCACAGGTGTAATTATAAAACAGTCGGCAGTCTAAACTCTAACCACCAAAAGATGTGCTTTCTCCCACCAAGCACAAGCCTGCTCTGGTTGGGTCTCTCAGCAACAATCACGACTTACTATAAACATAAGGAACAATAATGCTGCACACATATACACAATGAGGTTATAAACCAAAATCGGGGGTCTGCCAGGTGGACGAAGTCTAGCAGGGGAGTTGTAGGCTAGGCTACCTGGGCCGAGCCACCTGCTCGGTAGCCTATTGTCATTCTCAAGTCTGTGCGCCTAGTTACATTAAATGACGGGGTGCTCTCTTGAGAGATCCAGGTCTCATGTACCTGGTTCTCTCCTGGCGACCCTCCTAAGTCAAAAGCTAACGAGCTAGCACAGTGCTGGGTGGACTAGGCAAACGCCCTCACGCCAACACAGTGCTAGTCTCTAAGGTACACAGACAAGAAAAATGACCTAGGCCTCCGCAGGTATCCAGTACAGTTGCATAGGCTCAACGAAGTCTATGCTCATAGGAAACTGCATCCTGATAGCCTCTCCCCAGTCTAGCATCGACTAACCTGGCAGACACCCAAGAAAATAAGATTGGGGCAACACAATGAGTATGTCAAACCTCCCCTAAGCCAAAATGGATAACCCTCTGATCCAAAATGCCTAACTACGTACATATAATATCTCTGAGAGCTCGCTGTAACGGATATATGAAATCAACGTCAAGGGGAAGGGCAGTTAATTAATAGTAGGATATACAGAGAGAAGAAGGTAAGCAGTGGTAGAGATAGTTCGCAATAGGGGGGTGAGGTGGGCTGATCGATTGCAAGGGGATGTTAGCGGTACAGCACTAAGAGGAGCTCTGAGGGAGACACAAGGACAGGAGCCCGCACCACTGTCCCAGGACCACGGCCGCCAATCACAGACGACTACGTCACCAGGCGGCAGGGCTGCAGAAGGCGCCAGGATCCACCAGCCAATCAAGGGCGCAGGAAAGCGCGCGAGCGGGAAAACACCTCGAGTGAGGGAGGCAACACATACCTACGCACGCACATATTACCACCACGCTATCGCTATTCTCTCTCCCTCCACAATGCATCTTACATGCTACTAACGATATAAAATACTTCCCGTTGTCACAGACGAAAGTAAAGACCACAACGGGACTGTCTGTAACAACACGAACACTATGAAAGAAAGAACAACATTCTCTGATAACTGTAGCCCATTTCACTGCCTGGGGAGAGGGGAGAAGAGGATAGGGAGCCAAGCGCTGCCCCCCTCGTGGTCGCTGGGGAGCTGACGTGCGTCACAATAGTTATTAGAACATGTTTTAATTCTATAGGGTAAATATGATAATTACTTCGATTCAGTCGTTACTGAATAAATATATATATATTTAATGTGAACAAAATTAAGTCCCTCCCAATATAATAATTAATAAACGAACTGTTTTTTTCTGTTCCTAGGACCATACGGTTTATTCTGAAGATGGACTAAGAAGTCCGAACTATAAATAAAGCCTGCAAAATGAGGACGTATGTTGCTCTCATCATACTTTTCCTAATATATATATATAAATATATATATATATATATATATATATATATATTATTATATCATTTAGTGTATATAATACGTGTAGGCCTATGTGTGTGTCAAAAAAAACGAAAACCTTTCCCTGTAGTGGGTAGAGAGCAAATTTGAACCCTATATTTACTGCATAAATGAGAGAGAGAGAGAGAAAGAGAGAGGGTGGGGGGGGTACCCATGATCGCTGTACAGGACAGTAGATGTGGCAACGTGTGGTATTGAGATGCCTTGGTATCGAATTGGCTTGGTATTGAGCTGGTAAGGTGATGAGACCGACTGGTGAAGAAAAGGTCGGGTGTTGAGATGGCATGGTGTTGAGGTGAATCGTCTTGTTTGTGTTGTGAGAGCACCTGGTGTTGAGATGTCCTGATACCTTGGCTCCGACCCTCACACTCCCCCTGCCACCCTCACCAAAACCAAGGCCAGGTTAGTGTTATCTTCCTCCTGCTGTTCTGGCACCGACCCTCACACTCCCCCTGCCACCCTCACCACACCTAAGGCCAGGTTAGTGTTATCTTCCTGCAACTGTTCTGGCACCGACCCTCACACTCCCCTTGCCACCCTCAAAACACCCAAGGCCAGGTTAGTGTTATCTTCCTCCTACTGTTCTGGCACCGACCCTCACACTCCCCCTGCCACCATCACCACACCTAAGGCCAGGTTAGTGTTATCTTCCTCCTACTGTTCTGGTGCCGACGCTCACACTCCCGCTGCCACCCTCACCACACTCAAGGCCAGGTTAGTGTTATCGTCCTCCTACTGTTCTGGTGCCAACCCTCACACTCCCTCTGCCACCATCACCACACCCAAGGCCAGGTTAGTGTTATCTTCCTCCTACTGTTCTGATACCGACCCTCACACTCCCCCTGCCACCCTCACCACACTCAAGGCCAGGTTAGTGTTATCTTCCTCCTACTGTTCTGGCGCCGACTCTCACACTCCCCCTGCCACCCTCACCACACCCAAGGCCAGGTTAGTGTTATCTTCCTCCTGCTGTTCTGGTGCTGACCCTCACACCCCTGCCACCCTCATTACACCCAAGGCCAGGTTAGTGTTATCTTCCTCCTGCTGTTCTGGTGCCGACCCTCACACCCCTGCCACCCTCACCACACCCAAGGCCAGGTTAGTGTTATCTTCCTCCTGATGTACTGGCACCGACCCTCACCACACTCAAGGCCAGGTTAGTGTTATCTTCCTCCTACTGTTCTGGCACCGACCCTCACACTCCCCCTGCCACCCTCACCACACTCTAGGCCAGGTTAGTGTTATCTTCCTCCTGCTGTTCTGGCGCCGACTCTCACGCTCCCTCTGCCACCATCACCACACTCAAGGCTAGGTTAGTGTTATCTTCTTCCTACTGTTCTAGTGCCAACCCTCACACTCCCTCTGCCACCATCACCACACCCAAGGCCAGGTTAGTGTTATCTTCCTCCTACTGTTCTGATACCGACCCTCACACTCCCCCTGCCACCCTCACCACACTCAAGGCCAGGTTAGTGTTATCTTCCTCCTACTGTTCTGGTGCCGACTCTCACACTCCTCCTGCCACCCTCACCACACCCAAGGCCAGGTTAGTGTTATCTTCCTCCTGCTGTTCTGGCGCCGACCCTCACCACACCCAAGGCCAGGTTAGTGTAATCTTCCTCGTGCTGTTCTGGCACCGACCCTCACACACCCCCTGCCACCATCACCGCACTCAAGGCCAGGTTAGTGTTATCTTCCTCCTGTTGTTCTGGCACTGACCCTCACACTCCTCCTGCTACCCTCACCACACCCAAGGCCAGGTTAATGATATTTTCCTCCTGCTGTTCTGGCGCTAACCCTCACACCCCTGCCACCCTCACCACACTCAAGGCCAGGTTAGTGTTATCTTCCTCCTGCTGTTCTGGCACCGACCCTCATACTCCCCCTGCCACCCTCACCACACCCAAGGCCAGGTTAGTGTTATCTTCCTCCTACTGTTCTGGCACCGACCCTCACACTCCCCCTGCCACCCTGTAGATATTATATACCTTGATTTTCAAAAGGCCTTTGACAAAGTTCCCCACAAACGATTACTGCTAAAATTAAAAGCGCATGGAATACAAAACGGTGTGTTGAAATGGATAGAAAATTGGCTCAGCGACAGAAAGCAAAGAGTAGTCATAAACGGTAAGGCATCTAAATTGACCAATGTAAGTAGCGGGGTACCCCAGGGATCGGTACTAGGACCAATTATCTTTCTAATTTACATCAACGACATAGATGAGGGTCTCACCTGTACAATCTCAAAATTTGCTGACGATGCAAAAATTGCAAATAGCGTACTCTCAAAAGAACAAGTTGACGATATGCAACACAACCTAGATAAATTGTCACATTGGGCCCAAATTTGGCAAATGAGTTTCAATGCGGATAAATGTAAAGTACTACATATCGGATACCTAAATGAGAAAGCAAACTATTCGATGAATGGCACTCAGCTTAAGAATGTAAACAGAGAAACCGATCTGGGAGTAACAATATCGAGTAACCTAAAACCGAGTCAACAGTGTTCAGAAGTTGTTAAGAAGGCAAACAAAATAATTGGCTTTATAGGCAGGTCATTTGAGCATAAATCCAAAGACGTTATCCTAACCCTTTACAATTCCTTAGTCCGCCCTCTTCTGGAATACTGCGTTCAATGCTGGTGCCCTTATTACCAAAAAGACATAAACAAGCTAGAACGAGTTCAACGTAGAGTTACCAAAATGATACCTAGCCTAAAGAACAAACCATACGAAGAGCGTCTTAGAGAATTAAATCTATTTCCTTTAACCCAGCGCAGATTAAGAGGTAACTTAATTCAAGTGTTCAAAATCATCAAAGGCATCGACAATATGAACTGTAGTAAGTACTTCACTATTGACCAATCTAATTACACGCGGGGAAACGGTTGCAAAATTATTGGTAAATCTTTTAACTCACACGAATCTAAGAATTTCTTCTTCAATCGAGTTGTCAACTTGTGGAATGGGCTTCCCAGAGACGTTATAGACTGCAGCACCGTTGATTCATTTAAACTCCGCCTAGACAAATATCTCGCATCAAACACGCGACTGACTGCGTTTGTAAATGAATAACTTTATTTTATCCTCCCCTCAGTTACTAACCCATATGTCCCCTACTAACTTCCTAGTCCTGCCATGGACATTAGTTCCAGGGCAGTAGTTCCCTTTCCAATGTTCCCTTACCCACTCTAAACCACTGTTTGAACACTTGATCCTCAGTGTTTTGGAGGACAAGCAGCCTAGAAGGGTCACTAGACATGTTGTTGCTTGATTTCCTTTGTACTCCTTTGTACTCACCACACCTACGGCCAGGTTAGTGTTATCTTCCTCCTACTGTTCTGGCACCGACCCTCACACTCCCCCTGCCACCCTCACCACACCCAACGCTGCCAGGTTATTGTTATCTTCCTCCTGCTGTTCTGGCGCCAACCCTCACACCTCTTCCACCCTCACCACACCCAAGGCCAGGTTAGTGTTATCTACCTCCTACTGTTCAGGCACCGACCCTCACCACACCCAAGGCCAGGTTAGTGTTATCTTCCTCCTACTGTTCTGGCACCGACCCTCACACCCCTGCCACCCTCACCACACCCTAGGTCAGGTTATAGTGATCTTCCTCCTGCTGTTCTGGTGCCAACCCTCACACCCCTGCCACCCTCACCACACCCAAGGCCAGGTTAGTGTTATCTTCCTCCTACTGTTCTGGCACCGACCCTCACACTCCCCCTGCCACCCTCACCACACCCAAGGTCAGGTTATAGTGATCTTCCTCCTGCTGTTCTGGTGCCAACCCTCACACCCCTGCCACCCTAACCACACTCAAGGCCGGGTTAGCGTTATCTTCCTCCTTCTGTTCTGGCACCGACCCTCACACCCCTTCCACCCTCACCACACCCAAGGTCATGTTAGTGTTATCTTCCTCCTACTGTTCAGGCACCGACCCTCACACTCCCCCTGTCACCCTCACCACACCTAAGGCCAGGTTAGTGTTATCTTCCTCCTACTGCTCTGGCACCTACCCTCACACTCCCCCTGCCACCCTCACCACACTCTAGGCCAGGTTAGTGTTATCTTCCTCCTGCTGTTCTGGCGCCGAATCTCACGCTCCCTCTGCCACCATCATCACACCCAAGGCCAGGTTTGTGTTTTCTTCCTCCTACTGTTCTGGTGCTGACCCTCACACTCCCCCTGCCACCCTCACCACACTCAAGGCCAGGTTAGTGTTATCTTCCTCCTACTGTTCTGGCGCCGACCCTCACACTCCCCCTGCCACCCTCACCACACTCAAGGCCAGGTTAGTGTTATCTTCCTCCTGCTGTTCTGGCGCCGACCCTCACACTCCCCCTGCCACCCTCACCACACCCAATGCCAGGTTAGTGTTATCTTCCTCCTACTGTTATAGCGCCGACCTTCACACCCCTGCCACCCTCACCACACCCAAGGCCAGGTTAGTGCTATCTTCCTCCTGCTGTTCTGGCACCGACCCTCACACACCCCCTGCCACCATCACCGTACTCAAGGCCAGATTAGTGTTATCTTCCTCCGGCTGTTCTGGCACCGACCTTCACACTCCCCCTGCCACCCTCACCACACCCAAGGCCAGGTTAATGTTATTTTCCTCCTGCTGTTCTGGCGCCAACCCTCACACCCCTGCCACCCTCACCACACTCAAGGCCAGGTTAGTGTTATCTTCCTCCTGCTGTTCTGGCACCGACCCTCATACTCCCCCTGCCACCCTCACCACACCCAAGGCCAGGTTAGTGTTATCTTCCTCCTGCTGTTCTGGCGCCAACCCTCACACCCCTGCCACCCTCACCACACTCAAGGCCAGGTTAGTGTTATCTTCCTCCTAGTGTTCTGGCACCGACCCTCACACTCCCCCTGCCACCCTCACCACACTCTAGGCCAGGTTAGTGTTATCTTCCTCCTACTGTACTGGCGCCGACCCTCACACTCCCCCTGCCACCCGCACCACACTCAAGGCCAGGTTAGTGATATCTTCCTCCTATTGTTCTGGCACCGACCTTCACACTCCCCCTGCCACCATCACCACACTCAAGGCCAGGTTAGTGTTATCTTCCTCCTGCTGTTCTGGCACCGACCCTCCCACTCCCCCTGCTACCATCACCACACCCAAGGCCAGGTTCGTGTTATCTTCCTCCTACTGTTCTGGCAGCGACCCTCACATTCCCCCTGCCACCCTCACCACACCCATGGCCAGGGTAGTGTTATCTTCCTCCTACTGTTCTGGCGCCGACCCTCACATTCCCCCTGCCACCCTCACCACACCCAAGGCCAGGTTAGTTTTATCTTCCTCCTACTGTTCTGGTGCCGACCCTCACATTCCCCCTGCCACCCTCACCACACCCAAGGCCAGGTTAGTGTTATCTTCCTCCTACTGTTCTGGCGCCGACCCTCACATTCCCCCTGCCACCCTCACCACACCCAAGGCCAGGTTAGTGTTATCTTCCTCCTACTGTTCTGGCGCCGACCCTCATATTCCTCCTGCCACCCTCACCAAGTCACTAAGAAACAGTGTGCTGCTCCCAGCACTCTCGTATGGAAGTGAAACATGGACAGCAAGTGACGAAGACCTCTCCAAACTTAGAGCTGTGGAGATGAGCTTTTTCAGAATGGCAGCTGGTATGAATAGGCTAGATGGGACAAGTAATAGGGAACTGTATGAGTCCTTTGGAATGGAAGAGCAAGCTTTAGTCATTTATTTTGGAGTGGTTGAGTGGATAAAGAGAAGTACTTTGAGGTGGTATGGTCATGTTCAGAGAATGGATGAAGACAGAATGCCAAGAAAGATGTATGGGAGTCAGGTGAGTGGAACAGCTAATAGTGGAAGACCACCTATGGTATGGGAAAAGAAAGTGGAAAAAAGCATTGTGGCACGGGCAAAGGAGGCATGTCTTGACAAAGTAGCCTGGAGACGTTTCTGTCATGGCCATCCTTTAGCGGGGGTTTCCCAGGGGGAAACAAGGCGTCGGAGATGATGATGATGATGACCCTCACCACACCCATATATATATATATATATATATATATATATATATATATAGTACTTATTTTATTTTCTGAATAAAATCGTCTAACAGCTGCCAGAATATAATGAAAAGGACGTCACCGGTACTGTACGGGTTAATCCTCTGACTTCAACTTAAGAAGGATCTGTAAGCATCAACAGGGTTAAAATGATCTCAATTAACCCTCTGACTTGCATATGCCCTTCCTAATCAGAATAAAATCGTCTAATGATAGCCAAAATAAGCTGTCCAAATGTGTCACAGTTCTCAAGGGGTTAACTCATTTAGTATTGGATGACGCAATTCTTACACTCTATTCTCGTTACCATCAGACGATTATATTCAGTTTAGGAAGGGTCTCAAGGAATCAGAGGAGGAAAGAGTATATTAACCCGTACATAACCGGTGACGTCCTTTTCACTATAATCTGGAAACTAATTAGCGATTGTATTCTGCTTAGGAAGGATGTCTACCCATTGAAAGGCTTCAGCTAGACCATCTCAATGAATCCTTTTAGCTACCATTTATCCTTCCTGAGCTTCATAAAAAAAATTATATGTAGCTAAAATCAAATACAAAAGACCTCGCCGGTACAGAAGGGGTTAATAACTCTCTAGCTCCCACAGGTTCTTCCTAATCTGAACAGAATCGTCTACTAATAGCCAGAATAAACTGTCATGACGCGGTTTAATCCTTGAGTGGTTAAGTCTAGAATGTAAGTGGGAGACGATTTCTGACCCATAGGTTACGAAAGGGTTATAGAGGATGTTGACAATTAAATGGGATGGGGGTTTAGTTTGCTCCTCTATCAAGATTACAAAAATATATATATATATAATATACTGTATATATATATATATACAGGTATATATATATACATATATATATATATATATATATAGATATATATATATATATATATATATATATATATATATATATATATATATATATATATATATATATATATATATATATATATATATATATATATATATAATATATATATTTATATATATATACCATATATATATATATATATATATATATATATATATATATATATATATATATATATATATATATATATATTGTATATACCATATTTATATATATATATATATATATACATTGTATACCTTATATATAGATATATATATATATATATATATACTGTATATATATATATATACATATATATATATATATATATATATATATATATATATATATATATATATATATATATACCGGTATATATATATATATATATGCACAGTATATATATATATATACCGTATGAATAATAATAACAATAATAATAATAAGTTTAATAATAATAAAAAACATCCCCTTCGAGATAAATATGTAGGCTACATTATTCGTTAGAAAATTGTCCCGATCAAAGACCGAGTCCCCCTAAATTACAGTCTCACTATCAGTCACCAAGATAATAGTCGACACCTAAATGCCTCAAAAGGTCTTAATATTGACGACAAAATTAGGCAAAAGGTCTTGAAATCGCCAAACTAATGTGGCGAACGTCTCAGAATCTCAAAACTAATGGGGCTAAGCACCAGGAAGAAGGTGGTCCAAAAAAAAAAAATCCCTTTATGTGATATATTAGAGAATGAGCAAGATAGAGATTAGTGAATTGACCACTTGCGAGTTTCAGGCAATAAGGAAGTGGGAGCTGTAAACATCGACATTAAACAGAAATGTAATATTTATGTAGGTTTCTGATGGATAAGAAGAATGATACATTTGGTTTGATGTATTTATAAATGTACTTGGACCGTATGTTAGCTGGTTATTCTGCTTATTATCGATGTTTACAGCTCCAACTTTCTTATAGCCTGAAACTCGCAAGTGTTGAAATGAGTGAACGAGTGAAGGGAATAAGTATATTTTTGAGTGAGAACAACTATAGTCCATTAATTATAGATAGGCCAGAAATTGTAAACCCTAACCTCTGTAAATTAAAATGGGCTAGAGCAAATGGGCTGTAATTTTCCACACCTATTCCCTGGCGGACTCTTCTCAAATGGTAAATATGTTAGATCAATTACTCTGGTTGATTTTGAGTTACAAAGGTTAGTGGTCACTATTTCTGGCCTACCTATACTCAATAGACTAGAGTAGGCCAGGGAATGAGGAACAGCAGGAGACCATGTTATAGATGAACAAAATAATAACAAAAGAGAGATGTCACAGATTGGGATATTGTATACACCAATCGAGCAGGCAGTTCCCAGGTGAGGCCATATAGGCATATGATAAGGAGTTGCTGGAACTCCTGTTTCATTTGCCTGGCTTCCCCCACTGTCTCTATTTGTGCCTCACCTACACAGAGTAACACATCTAACTCTCAAAAACACCTTCTCCTCCTATTAATTTCACTACATATAACAAGCACACCACACTTCTTTTCAACGCATCTAAATTACCTCTAAAGTACCTTGATTTTGGCTATCACACTTTCAACCTTGGGGGTGACACTTGTTACAGACTTTCGTATCTTTCATGAACATAGACAAAAATAGATGGAAAAGCAATATCAAAAGAGAGATTTTATAAATGGAGAGGCGATATCAAAAGAGAGATGAAAAACCTGAAATACGAGATACAGACAGGCAGAACCCAGCCTTTGATTGAAAGATGGTGTCACACGAGCGCAGTTTCCGGCGATTTTCGATGACCAAGTGTTTTCTCGTATTATTTTGAGGCTCGATGCATTGGAATCGGAAACAAGATCAAAGGTAGATTATGTTAGGTAGTTGAATTCTTATTTAACTTATATCTTCAAGCTGCCAGATAACATTTGCCTATACAAATTGACAGGAATATCACTCGTGTGACACCACCTTTAATAAGCAGGTGTGAGGAAGTTTAGTGAAGCCATTGGTGGGTCAAAAGCCTCTAGTATATACAGTATGTGGTCTATACCCTCTTCCGAATAGGTAGGCCAGAGATCGTGAAGCCTAACCTCTGTAACTCATAAAGAGATAGAGCAAATGGGCTGTAAATATCCACACCTATTCCCTGGCTGACCCTTCCCAAATGGTAGTAATAATCACTCGATTACTCTAGTCGTTTGTGAGTTATAGAGGTTAATGTTCAAGAGTTCTGGTCTACTTATTTGGAACGGGGTCATGAATATTGGAACAACACCTGAAGTACACTCGAATGCCATAGTCTCTAACACACTCATAAATAGTCGTGAACTTCACCTATTTATAATTATGGAAGTATGTCTCTGGATACGAATTTATGAATAAAACTTTCAATACATCAACTACAAAACTACATATTTATTGAAAAAGAAGTTCTATCCAAAAAACAATCCAGATAATTATAATTGCAAAAGAAAAACATAAAGGGTCCACGAATTCTTATGAGTGGGCAAGAGATTATGGCATCCGAGTGTACAGTACCAAATGGTCAAACCAAATCATTGAGCATTAGCTTTTGAAACTCAATTCTTTGATCTTTGCCTACGAAACAGTTTCTCAAAATAATTCAGTCATGTACCATAAATAACGCTCCAAAAATGAAATGGTTTGATAATTCCTGTCCACGATTGTACTATTGTAGTTAGGCGAATTTAAGACCTTTCGACCCATTTCTTTGTCAATATTAAGACCTTTCGTGCCATTTAGGTGTCGATGTTTTCCTGCCGATTGATAGCAAGCCTGTAATTTAGAGGAATCAGCCTTCGGCCTGGACAACTTTTTACCTAAAAATATATATATTCATCTCGGGGGTGTTTTTTAAGGTTGATAAAGGTCTTGAGAGTAAAACAAATAAAACAAAGTATATAACAATACACCAAATTATACAGTACATCAAATATAATACTCCCCCCCCCTTAATTATACAAACATAAACGTGAATTGCTAACTAATTTACCTATAGAGGAGAATGAGAAATACAATATAGGTGGTGGAGTGAAGACTTTTGTAATCCATACTTTTGTTGTTTGTATACCGGTAGTATTATTATGTGTGTGTGTGTGTGTGTGTTTGTTTATCTGTTCACACACCATATTTTAATAATAGAGGTCTTCGCGTATAATCCATCTGTTAAACAAACATCCTAAACGTGGTAATTGTCTTATTATAATTATCATTAAACCACAGGAGAGTCCAACAATAGAGTCCGTAGACTATAAACCCAAGCTGAGTCACTGAAGGAGGCATCTCGTGGTTTAGAAGAATAAACAATATGAAACAGAAAAGGTTATCAAACAACCGAGAAGAGATATACAAAACAACTAAGATAACAGTACTATAATATGTTATTTATTTCCAGCTGACGGTAAATTGAATCCCTCAGAAGCTGATTTATCGATACTTAATAGACAAATATGAAACACCCGTGCCTCTGTATCTTATTAACGCAGTTTAAATATTTAATGCCATATTTCACAAAACAAAATCAAAATAACTGATCAAGTTTGATGGGAACTTTGCAATCTACCGTCAGCTGAAATCAAACCTACTATAGTGTTCTCTCCCCCCCTCCCCCCAACAGGCTGAAGGGTGCGAGGTAATGCGGGTGGGGTCTGTGATGAGCCTGGTGGGACAAGGCAGAGGAGGAGGAAGCTACGGGGGTCCACCTGACTACTATAGTGTTCTCTCTCTCCCCCCCAACAGGTTGAAGGGTGCGAGGTGATGCGGGTGGGGTCTGTGATGAGCCTGGTGGGACAAGGCAGAGGAGGAGGAAGCTACGGATAATTGCCCCCAGACAATTGTCCCCACGGAGAATTGCCCCCCGAATAATTGTCCCCACGGAAAATTGCCCCTCGGATAATTGGCCCCGGACAATTGTCCCCACGGAAAATTGCCCACCGGAAAATTGCCCCCCATCAAAGGCTTATACAAACTAGGTGTTGCTTGTTTTGGTTACATACGTTTATGGTATCTTATCTTAGGTTACGAGTTAGATTAGGATATATTAGATTATAATAAAATATGGGATAAGTGCCAGTGTACTCTATATACATACATACATACATACATACATTAAAAATAAAATAGAATATGCTAGTAAGGTAATAATAATATCGATTGAGTTAGGGTAGGTTAGAATAGGATAGCAGAGATTAGATTGGCTTGGCTAGGTTATTTTGTTCACCCTTTGAGTACCAGCGACATGTTATATTTTATTCTAGCTACATTAACCCTCATCTAGCGGGGGGTTTTGGGCTTATTTGGGCATATTCAGGCCCTCCTGAATGATACATCAAGTATCTGCATGAAAAGAAATGTATTCAGCAAATTACTAGGCGCTAAAAGCTTCAAAATGAAACCAGAACGAGCTACGTAGCACTCGTGGTTCTCATACAGTCGTACCATTAACATGGGAGTTTAGCGTATAGCGGTATATTTTTCCCAGCTACGCTCACTACTGGCTACACTGCCGGCCTCTCGAGAACACAGGGAGGGTTAGTCAGTGGGCGGCGGTAGGCCCTGGGAGTCGGACGTGTGGCCCGCTGCGCTCCCGGCCATTTGCACTCGATTTTAACCCTTTAAAAGCGATAATAATGCTCCTAATTTGCTGCAAATTGGCGCCCGGCTATAGCCGGGCGCCGCTCTTTAAGGGTTAATAGATGTGTGTGAATTTGTGTTTTGTCTGTGTTTGTTCGTTGTTTTATGTTGTGTTTTGTGTTTTCCCTGTTCTTGCTCTGTCTTGAGGCAGCCACCCCCAAGAAAAAAAATGAAAACAAAAAACTAAAAAAATTAAAAATTAAATAGAATTAAATAGAAAATAAAAATAAAAATAGGAAAAGTGGGGATTGGGCCTGAGCATATAGATAGATAGATATTAACACTTACGTTGCGGGTATATTTCCGCTATATTAGGGCTCTTTAACCTAACAAGTGCGCATGGGGGTAATTGGAAACGTCCCCCTGTGCTGACGTATTTGAGGTGTTTCCGTCACTAAAATATTCATTGTACCATTAATAGCAATAATACTTATCCATATGCGCCTACTATGGGTTGATTATAAAGGTATTAACCTGAAACAACAATAAAACGAGTGAAAACAGCGTTTGGATGGTCAAAATCGGAGATATAGCCCGCGAGTTGTATAATGTATGGGTGAGGCAAGCTGCTTTCCCGCCAATTTCCCCCAAGGCCACTGAGACATAGTCGATCGATACTCTCTCTCTCTCTCTTGCATTCGCTTGCTATCAGTGATGACCACACCCTGTAACCGGATTTCTAATGTTAGCACGAAAATGTACCTCAGAATAAGGGAATAACAGGGAAAATAGGTGATAAGTGAAGGAGAGGAGGAAAGTGGGGAAGGAAGGGAGGTAGAGGACTGAGATTTTGCATGGCCAAGGGGCCAAAAGACTCTTAAGAGTCTCCCCGCAGTCCGCCGGGGGAACTCTTAAGAGTCTCCCGGCAGTTCCCGGGTTAACCATTTATTGGCGGCGCTCAACTTATGTCGTGTGAAAGAAATTTGGACTAAGTGGCGGTTCACAACTTATGTCGTGTGCCATTTTCAGCACGTAATGATGCAGAGAGAGAGAGCTGAGCGGTGTGAGGAGCGTAGTAAGGCTATAACCGTCGCACACCACCGCGCTGGGACAACTGACATGAATCCCACCCTCCCCCACCCTCACGCACTCGCTACACAGGGAATTATGTAGGGAAAGTACCTAATTACATGGTTTTTGCACTCGTGTTGCGCGATCGTTGCAAGAAAACTAGCGGTCGTACAAGGATGGTTGGGGTGTCATTGGAAAGCTCTGTTTATGCCCTTTCAGGGATAGATACTTGTTTTACGCTCTGGGTCTTATTTAGGCATGAAAATGATCACGTAAAAAACCCAATTTAGGGTAAAAACACCCCGCTGGGCGGTACATATAAATTACCGCCTAGGCCGCTCGTTAGGTGTTAAGGCACTCCTGAATGATTAAGCAAATGTCTGAATGAAATTAAATGTATTCAACCAAAAACTAGAAGAAAATAGCTTCAAAATTGCACCAGAACGAGCTTCGTAGCGCGCGGGGCTCATCCGCAGCGCTACCATAGACATTGGCAAATATTCGCTAATAATTAGCAATGTCGCGCTACATTTGCCTTTGACAGCGCTGCATAGGTCTCATGAGATATGGCTCTTACCCCTCAGTGCACCAGCCGCCATGCTGGAGAGCGGAGGGGTACTTGCCGTGCTCCCATTCACTCGCACTCGTCTCCACAGGCTTTAAGATGCTTTAACACCTTATGAGCGGCCTAGGCGGTATATAATAATTATGTAGCCACCAGCGGGGTGTTTTTACCCAAAATAGGGCTGTTTACGTGATCATTTTCATGCCTAAATAAGACCCAGAGCGTAAAACAAGTATCTATCCCTGAAAGGGCATAAACAGAGCTTTCCAATGACACCACAACGATCCATTTATGACCGCTAGTTTTCTTGCAACAACCGCGCAACACGAGTGCAAAAAGCATGTAATTCGGTACTTTCCCCATACAATTCAGTATGTAGCGAGTGAGAGAGGGAGGGAGGAGGTGGGATTCGTGTCAGTAGGTTCGCCGCATTGGTCTGGAGCAGTCATACGCTCGCTACTCTCCTGCCACCACTTGTCTCTCTCTCTCAGCAACATTACGTGCTGAAATTGCCACACGACCTATGTCGCGCGCCGCCAGATAGTCCAGATTTATTATACTCGACTTATGTTGCGTGCCGATACTTAGGGGTTAAGGGCCTGTAAATTGCCAGAACGTTCCTGAATGGGTCCCGCAATGAAAGGGTTAAGATGATATTATGCAGCTTAGGAAGGATCTGTGGAAGGGTTGGTTGAGATAGTTTGGAAGCTTTATAATTGCTAGAGGTCCTTCCTAAGCTGCATAAAATTGTCTAATAGTTGCCAGAATCTGATGAAAAGGACATCCCTGTTACTGAATGGGTTAAGTGAGGTTAGGTTATGGTTGAATAGCTTAGATCAGTTTAAGATAAGATAGATTAGGTTTAATACGGAAAAGTCAGGATAAAATAGGTTAGTATACTGTAATTGAGAAAAACACGGCCAGGCTTATAGGATTAGTTAAGTCAGGTCAGGTTAGATTAGGCTAACTTAGGCTCGGTTAGATCAAGTGGCATATGGGAGGATTCATATCTCCATATATTCAGTTTTCCATAATTGTATTGAATAACTTATATTCTTTCGATTTTTGTTTGTTTTAAATGTCGGGGAGCAATTGCCCTAGAACCCCTCGCCGATATCACTAATGAATGGCTTGTCAAGAATGAATGGAACCCCCTAGGCCACTCTAACACCTTCTATCAATCTCTCCCATCCTTTCTCACTTCCTATCTCTCTCTCTCTCTCTCTCTCTCTCTCTCTCTCTCTCTCTCTCTCTCTCTCTCTCTCTCTCTCTCTCTCTCTCTCCTCTCTCTCTCTCTCTCTCTATATATATATATATATATATATATATATATATATATATATATATATATATATATATATATATTTTCTTTAATACATACGAGGTTGAAAGAAATGGCAATTTCTGCGTTGGAAATTTTATTATTCAAAGTTTCCAGGTCTCTGATGAGTTTTCGCTGGGTGGCAGGAAGTAGATGAAGGAGATGAGGCCGTCTTAAAAGAAATAATCTCCAAGCATGTCCACCCAACCAACCCGGAAAACAAAATCAAATTAATAATTTATTACAAATCCCCCAAGACCTCCAACCTCGTTCTCCGCAACAAACCAGCCTCCACCAATATAAAGAGCCCGATGACCGACGATCACGTCATTTACCAACATACCTGTAATTATGAGGACTGTGGACCTCATTCCTATATTGGTATGACGCAGACTCGTCTTTCACGTCGGTTAACTCTTCACCTTCAGGCTGGAGCCATCAAAGACCACTATCTCACCCCTAACCACCCTCACCTCACACGCAACGAGTTAGAGAAACACACCACCATACTCGATAAAGAAAGTGACCCAAGGAGATTACCTATACTCGAAGCTTTATATATCCAAGCCTTACATCCCAACATCAACAACCAAACTCTGGACCTTCAGATCCTTCCTTCTGCCAAAAGGCACTACCCTACAGGACCTAACACCCCTCCTCGCCCCCCAGTGCCCTTGACGCAGCCCCCCGTGCTACCTCCTTCAGCTTCGTCTTCTGCAGGCGCCAAACAACTTAGGCCACGCCCCTCGACACGCAGCCAATCAGCTTCGACCCCACCTATCGACCACCATCCCGCATCCAGTGCGCATGCGTGAAGCGGTTACCCCCTTTCTCTCTCCTAGTTTAGCCTTCCACCAATCGCAGACTTTTGCCCCCTGTTTTCCGCCTCCTATGATCCTCCACCCTCTATATATACCCTTCCTGTTTACCTTTTATATCATTCCTTCCTTACTTGATAATGCTGGTTTTCCAGTGAAACGCGTCGTATATCCTGTATCTTCATGTACTTTAATGTAACACTGTACCACCATGAATTTTGCTCATCTCCTTCATCTACTTCCTGCCACCCAGCGAAAACTCATCAGAGACCTGGAAACTTTGAATAATAAAATTTCCAACGCAGAAATTGCCATTTCTTTCAACCTCGTATGTATTAAAGAAAATTTATTACCTGGCTTTACCAACATATATATATATATATATATATATATATATACAGTATATACCGGTATCGTTTTCACAACAAACAACCTAATGGCAAAATGGCCCAAGAAACTCAAAATCAGAATAATACAAAAATAGTTATAGTCTCCTGCAGCCATTCAGAAGGGTTGTAAAGGACGAGTGATATGCGAGCCTTTACGAGTGGTGCTATATTCCCAGAGTGAGGGTGTGAGGGGGTAGTTGGGTGGTGGGATAGGGAAGTAAACACACCGCTATTCTGTATGCATGAGAGCTATAACCTAGTCCAAGTAAGTAGGCCAAATCCCTTAAACATTAACCTCTATAACTCAGAAACGACTACAGTAATCGAGCTAATATTTCTACCATTTGGGAAGGGTGTGCTACGGAATAGATGTGGAAACTTACAGACCATTTGCGCTAGTCCTTGTTGAGATACTGAGGTTAGGGTTCACGATTTCTGGACTACTTAAATGGAACAGGGTCACTATTATTGAGAGCTACAGATATGGCGGGAAGAACGGCGCCTGGAATCTTGAACCCCTACTGTGCCGGTGAAGTCTTTTGCATTATATTCTGCCAACTATTAGACAATTTTATTCAGCTTAGGAAGAATGTCTGTCAATTATAAGGCTATAAACTATCTCAATTTATTCTTTAGCTACTATATATCCTTCCTTAGTTTCATAAAATCGTTTTAATGTAGCTAGAGTAAAATTTAAAATACGTTGCTGGTACAGAAGGGGCTAAGGTGCCTTAAGTTATGGCGAGATGAGAGGCAAAACAAACCAATTAATTGACTCCCTCAACACAGTGTACAATAGGATAGTGATTGAGAGAGTGAGAGCGAGAACGGAGAAATGGATAGGTGACAAGCAGGGCGGGTTTAGGAAGGGAAGAGGATGTGTAGATCAGATTCTTGCCCTGAAATGTGTTGTGGAGAAATATCTGGAGAAGCGACAAAAGTTTTATGCTGCCTTTATGGACTTGGAGAAGGCCTATGACAGAGTTGATAGAGAAGGTATTTGGAAAGTGCTGAGAATATACGGAGTAGATGGCAAGTTGCTGAAAGCAGTGAAGAGCATGTATGAGGGTGCAAAGGCGTCAGTGTGTGTGGAGAATGAGCAGAGCGAGTTCTTTGATCTGAATGATGGGTTAAAGCAAGGGTGTGTTATGTCCCCATGGTTGTTCAATATATATATATGGATGGAGTCATGAACAAAAAATACAAGGAAGAGCAGTGGATGTTGGTGTACCGCTGATAAGAGAGGGAAACGAGTGGAAGTTGCCTGTACTGCTGTTTGCCGATGATACAGTTCTGATGAACGATAGTGAATGTGAGTTGCAGGGTCTGGTAAATATGTTTGGAACAGTGTGTGAAAAATGGAATCTGAAGGTAAATGCGGGGACAAGCAAGGTTATGGTCTTTGAAAGGGGTGCAGCCACAGAGTGTGAGGTGAGGTTGAATGGTCGGGCTATGGAGAATGTCAGCTCATTTAAGTATTTGGGCAGTGTGTTGAGTAAAGATGGGAGTATGGATGAAGAAGTGCGGGAGAGGGTGCAACAGGGGAAGAGAGTTGTAGGAACGCTGAAATGGTAAAAAGAATTAGGGTGGTCAGCATGGAAGTAAAGAAGTCCTTGCATGACAGTGTGGTAATTCCAAAATTGACTTACGGGAGCGAAGCACGGACATTGTTGGAGAGACTCAAACCAAGAGTGAGAGGGGTGGAGATGAGTTACGTGAGAAGTGCGTGCAGAGTTACACGGAGGGATAGACATACAAATGTGGAAGTACGAGAGAGGTGCGGTGTGGGTGTAGATGTGCTGGAAAGTGTGAAAAGGAACACCTTGAGATAGTTCGGCCATGTGGAATGTATGGGAAGCGACAGAATGACCAAAAGAGTGCATGAGAGTGAGGTGGAAGGACAGAGAGGGAGAGGTAGACCGAGTGAGAGGTGGAAGGATGGAGTTAAGAAGTATATGAGCGAAGGCGGTGCTGGATGGGAGGAGTGCCATCGACTAACTGGGAACAGAGGTGCATGGGGGCGTTTCATTCATGGCCACCCCTTCGGGGATCACGGTGTTCGGCAATAGATAGATAGATAGAACACGGTGACGTAATTTTCATCTCATTCTGCTTACCATTAGACAATTATAATTTAGATTATTTTATTGATCTATTTCTAGGACTCAAAAGGGAAAGTACTGTCTCCATAAACCATCTGTTTGGTAATTAATGATTAATGTTAAGAACGGGGTGTTATTTATAAAATAGTAATAATCTTAATGAATCAATTTCACTCCGAACACCAACCAACCTCAAATGAAATTAATGAAAGCACGACGTGCTCCTCCCGGTATGTCTTAAACTGTATAAACTCTTCTAATGTTACCCACAAAAAGATCAAAATGACATCATCGTGCTGAAAGGGTTAACAACGTATTCCTTAGCCATGACAATAGGCTATCTTATAATAAATATACTTCTCAGTGATAACTTACTTTGGAGTATTAAGGGAGTGTATTTTTGTGGACCCCCCTTCTCCCTCATGCCTAGCCCCATTAGTTTTGACAATTTTAGACGTTCACCCCTTTGGTTTGGCAGCTTTAAGACCTTTAGCTCTATTTATTTGTGAAATTGTTTATGTCATTTAGGAGTCGATGTTTTCCTGGCTAGTGATAACGTGCCTGCAATTTTGGAGGCATCAACCTTCGGGCGGAGCATTTTTCTACCGAAAAATGTACAAATGTATCTTGAAAAGAGGTCTTGCGGATATTTCTTTAACCCCTTCTGTATCGGCGACGTCTTTTTTAATTTTATTCTGTTTATATTAAGACAATTTTATACAGCTTAAGAAGGATCAGTGGTAGTAAAAGAGGGTTAATTAAGATAGTGTGAAGCCTCTTACCCCGGGAACTGCGGGAAGACTCTTAAGAGTTCCCCCGGCGGACTGCGGGAAGACTCTTAAGAGTCAGAGAAAAAAAAAAATCAACTTTAAACATCGATTTTTTTTTTTTTTTTTTTCCCTGTGCCATGCAAAATATCACTCCTCTACCTCCCCTCCTTCCCCACTTTCCTCCCCTCCTTCAGTTATCACCTATTTTCCCTGTTATTCCCTTATTCTGAGGTATATTTTCGTGCTAACATTAGCGAGTTCCAAGCAGGGCATTGTCATCACTGTTAGCAAGCGAGTGCAAGAGAGAGAGAGAGTATCGATCGACTGTGTCTCAGTGGCCTTTGGGGAAATTGGCGGGAAAGCAGGTTGCCTCACCCATACATTATATAACTCGCGGCCTGTATCTCCGATTTTGACCATCCAAACGCTGTTTTCACTCGTTTTATTGTTGTAACAGTTTAATACCTTTATAATCAACCCATAATATGCCCGTATGGATAAGTATTAATGCTATTTATGGTAAAATGAATATTTTAGTGATGGAAACAGCTCAAATACATGCGCACAGGCAGAGATGTCTAATTACCCCCATGCGCACTTAAGAGGTTAATTGATACACGTCCGTTGTAAGCTGAATAAAATTGTCTAATAATTGCCGGAATATGATGAAAAAGATGTCGCCAGTACAGAAGAGGTTAAGCTTAATGGAGGTCTAGGGAACAAACTAAAAACCCTACCCTTAACCCGGCAGCTACGGGGAGACTCTTAAGAGGTTTTACTGGGCGACTGCGGGGAAACTCTTAAGATCCTAGGCCTAAAAAAAAAAACTTATAAAAGGTCTCAGTAGCACTTGAAACTTTTTGTTTTCCCCTTCATGCCTCATAACACTCCTCCACATCTCCTCCCCCCCCCCCCTTTCAATGATCACCTATTTTCCCTGTTATTCCCTTATTCATTCGTATATTTTCGTGTAAACATCTCCAAACCGATCATAAGGTGTGGTCATGTGTGTGTATATGCGTGGGAAAGAGCGAGAGAGAGAGATACAGGCCTCAGTCTCTCTCCAGGCCTCGAGAGAGAGGAGGATGTGAGGCCGGCTGGCTCACAATTATTGACTGAACCACTCGCTATCAATTCGCAATTTTGACCATACAAATTATATTCCCACTTGTTTTATTGTTGTAACATGTTACTATCTTCATATTAACCCCTTCAGACTCATATGATGCAGAGGTTGCCAGATTAGCAATAAGGAATAGAGTTCTCTCACTCTTATAATTACCTCTCCAAAATTAGTTTTCTGCCCACATCTAACTCAAAGACAACTGCAGAGGTTGAAGTAACTAAACTAAAGGTTAGTAAATACCCCTGATGGTAATAAAGGCTTTAAAGTATCCCTAATAGGCTCAAAATTGCGTCATATGTCGGTGAGGGTTAAACGTAAAATAGGCGCATATGGATTAGTATTAATTATATTTATGGTAAATTAACGATTTTAGTGAGGAATACATATAAATACCTACGCACAGGGGTATGGTATATACCACAGGGGCTGCACAGCCGAGCGGTTAACCCTTAAAGATCGGGGGCGGACTTAAGTCCGCCTCCAATTTGCAGCAAGTTAGGAGCATTATTAAGGATTTTAAAGGGTTAAAATCGAGTGCAAATGGCCGGGAGTGCAACGGGCCAGACAGCCGACTCTCAGGGCTTACCGCCGCCCATTAACTCATGTTCTCTGTGTTCTCGAGAGGCCGACAGTGTAGCCAGTAGTGAGCATAGCTGGGAAAAATATTCCGCAATATGCTAAACTCCCATGTTACTGGTATCACTGTATAAGAACCACGAGAGCTACGTAGCTCGTTCTGGTCTCATTTTGAAGCTTTTAGCGCATAGTTTTTTGCTGAATACATTTCTTTTCATGCAGATACTTGATTTATCATTCAGGAGGGCCTGAATATGCCCAAATACACCCAAAAAAAACCGCTAGACAAGGGTTAAGGGAAGATTTTTAGTTTGTTCCCTAGACCTTCATCAAGCATATACTTACACCCCCTAGACCCCCTTTCAAGAGAAATGTCTACTTTTTCGGTAGAAAAATGTCCCGGTCGAAGGCTGGTTCCTCTTAAATTACAGGCTCGCTATCGCTCGCCAGGAAAAAAATCAATCCTTAAATAGCACGAAAAGTCTTAAAATTGCCAGAAATGGTTCCAAAGTTCTTAAAATCGCTAAACTAATGTGGCGAGCGTCTAAAAATATCAAAAGTAATGCCGCTAAATGTTATGCCGGGTTGTAATCCAACTCGCTTCAGTATTGTATCTTTATCAATCCGGACTTCGGATATTTAGATTTGGAATATGCTCAACAGGAACACATCTAACTTCATGAACATGATAAGTATTTACTCAATCGGGCAATCAACAACACAATAAACACACAGTATAGATTACACTCATATTTATTCAATTGGCATAGAGTACAAGTTATGGGGTACTAACTCCACTATTATGTAGAATAGTAAGTTAGTATAGCATGTGACTGGAGAGAGTTGAATAAGTTTTACTCTCCTGTGAATTTCAGTTTGTCACTTACACAATCATTAAAGAGAGAGATTTACTTTTCCAGCAATACGCAATGATGGACAGATACATATATATATATATATACAACAAGAATCATTGACAACAATACATATGCGAGCCAAGTGTCTAACGCGAAGTATTCTGACAAAGACAAGATAAGGTAATGAGGCCTATCACTCAGTGGCGCGTGAGTCTGCCTGGTGGTCAAAAGAAATTAGGATCGCGCTCAGGTGAGACCTCAAAGATACCGCCCTGGAGACTATAGGTCAGATGGACTGCGGTCACAAGAAATAATAATTGACTTTAATGCGATATACAATCAGAGAATAAAGATATGAACTTTATTTGATTCTAAGGGGATAGATAGTTTAATTCGGAATTTAACTATCTAAGAGTTATTCCGAATAATCTCTCACACGAGTCACGAAAAATAATAATCGATCATAGATGAGGTCAAATTACACGGAGTAAGGAAATCAGATTCACAGTAAATATAGTGACTGAGTTGGAATATATAAAATATAATTTAATATAGATTGAAATAAATTAACCAGCTACATGAGAAACGCCAAACGAAAGAGCTCTGTATTATAGCTTTGAAAGGAGCTATAATGAGTAAACGTACAAGACAAAGTTGAACTTATAAAATACCATTTATGCTGGCATAAAAGGAGTTCTGAATAAATTAACAAATTCCTAAAAGAACGCAGAACGATGTTGCGTTGTATTATAACATAAATACTTGTTACAATGAATAAATTACTAGACGAAGTAATAATATGATAAATAGCCAAATAATAGGTGTAATTGATAAAGGAATGTACAATCTGAATTCTTGGATTGGTGTTGAAAGAATTACATGACCCGAGTAACGTATATCATTAGATTATTCACAAGAACTAATAGAAATCAGGTTACTTGATGATAGATTAATTCTAACTCAATGGAAGGGTTCTTTACTTTCAAGGGGGGGCGAAATAGTACTATAAGACGTATTCTTTGGCAAAAATTACACGGATAATATGATCCTGAATTTGGGGGTAGGTTGTAGGTATATTGAATTTAAAAAGGAAAATAGCTCACGTTATACACTTCACTTCGACTTGGATACACAAAGAATAATAACACATACAAATAAATTCTGAGAGTATTCACTAAGTAACACGTGTAAAAATGACTATGTAACGTACGTACAATTAAGGTTCTGAAGGATTAAATACAAAATAATTATCTTAGCAATATCTCGTACTTATAGAATCACTGTATGGATCAAAGTTATATGAATCTTACACGGGTATGAGATGGTCAAGATAGATCTTAGGCACAGATCTATAAATAGATGAAATAGAATACTCGCATATTTTATCTTACCTTCACAACAATAGCCACAACTTATAACACCCAGAGACAATTAGGGTACGGGGTAGAGGAGAAGTGATAGCCATGAACGAGAATCTGGGCGACGTAGGACTCGTAGTTCTTCTGGGAGCTGGACGTCAGGGTTAACTGCCTCTCTCACGGATACAGGGGAAGTTGGTTCCGGGCTCCTCTACATACTCTCGCTCCGGATGAGTCTCAACACCAATGTCTACCCACAACCGGCCTAACCAGTGGAAGATAGCAATCGTATTAGCTACCTTCCCTCAATTTCAGTCAGACTATATTCGGTTTATATTTAGAACTCAATTTGTTCTGTCTCAAGATAGTAGGGACATATTTTTTTTTTTTTTTTTATTGTGAAGGTAATTCTTATTCTAAAAATACACTGAAGCTATTAATATAAACACAAGGAGATTCTCTATCTCTCGATATTACCCTCTTTATTTCAAAGGGTTGTATGGCTGCATGATAAATGTTTTGCTTTTAATCGTGATATCTGTCTTTTTCTAGTCTGCAGGCCATAATTATGTTTGTTCCTGATCACTTTGTTTACATTATTTCCAGTCTTCCCGTGAGGTACTGTAGAGGGGGTTCTGGGGTTCCCATCGGTGAAGATATTGCACTGGGTCTTGGTGAGGAACGTGCATAAACTATTCTTCACTGTATTGCAAATCTGGCTGGAACTGGGTATACACCTTGGTTGTTTGTTTCTGGCCCTTCCATTGGTTGAGCAGGGATCTTTGTGATTGGCCCGGATTCGAACTCCTTTTGCGGGAAGACTGTCCTATACTCTCGGGGATTAGAGCATCGGTAGGTCTGGTAAAATAGGTAGACTGATCTATTTTGGCAGGTGTTAATGCATGGTAACTGGTCGTGTTTTAATTTATCTCTCCCTTTCTTGATGTTGTCTTCTGGTCTTCTTTGTCTCCTGTACGGCAGCTATTCTGGCTCTGGTAGGCTGCTCTTCTTCCCGCATTGTCAGGGTGTCTACCGGAATTGCTTTGCCCCTGTTTTGCAACCCCGTCATCTCACTAAATATGAGGGAGAAAGGGGGCCAGAAAAAATCCCTTAAGTGTAAATCTGCCCTTAACAGCATTATGAAGCACAACGTCTGCCTTTGGATACGACGATCTGATAAGGCGTCATAATTGTTCTGTGTATCCGACCCCGGGAGTGTTGCCATGGAAACACGTACAATAGGTGATGGAGGCACAGACAGGGATTACAGACTGACAGACACACACATAGAAAATGTATACACAGATAGGGATTACATACATATAAACAGATGGAAAATGTATGCTAAGACAAGGGTTACACATATACTGTACAGACAGACACATAGAACATGTATATAAAAAAGACAGGGATTAAATGCATACAGAGACAGGGATTACATACAGACAGACAGATATATATAAGAGCTAAAGAATAAAAGGATTACATACAGATAGATAGACAAATATATAAGAGCTAAAGAATAAAAGGATTACATACAGATAGACAGACAGATATATGAGAGCTAAAGAAGACAAGGATTACATACAGACAGACAGACAATTATATAAGAGAGATAAAGAAGACATGGATTACATACAGAAAGACAGACAAATATATAAGCGAGATAAAGCAGACAGGGATTACATACATACAGACAGAAAAATAAATACTAGTTAAAAAAGAGAGGGGTTACATAAATACAGACTGTCAAATAGATAAGGTAGATCAAAAATACAAGGATTACATACATACAGACAGATGACTAGAAAACAAAACAAAATATAAAGAAGCAAGCACAAATTTAGGTAGTACAAGTACTCCAATTAAAAAAACAAATATTTCGGCTATCCCGATGGAGAGGTTTGTATCGTGGTCTCTCTCTAGCCAAGTTGCTCAACTATTAGCTTGTGTTAACCTAAACGTACTTCTCACCAGTGCATCTGCGTATGTATGGTGGTGGGAACTCGGCAGCTCAAGGCCGCCAAAGGTCGTATGTGACCTCGTAGTTAAAGTAGAATAATCATTGAACTGTACCTAGGTTAAGAAAAACTGTAGATTTTCAGCCTCTTGATCATGATTGAAGTACGAATGTAGTTTCATATGCAGTGGTTAACTCATCTTATTAGTCAACTGATAATTAAAATATACCACACTCACAATTAAATCATACTAATTTACTTTCATACATAAGATCACGACAAGGAACAGAACTTATGTGGGTAACTGTACATCTTGAACTTCCATACATCCCGAAAAAATACGATTACGCATTTATTTTATGTTCATTAGTAGACGATGTTATTCAGATTAAGAAGGGTTTATGGGAGTCAAAGGGTTAATTGAGATAGATTTTACCCTTATAAGTCCCATAGATCCTTTCCTAAATTGTATAACATCGTCTAATGACAGCCAGAATAAAGTGTCAAAAGGGTTAACTCATAATAATGTTCTCCTCTCTTCCGCATGGCAGGTGTGGTGGTATGAACAAGGAGACATCGTTCAGTGTGGGTTTATGGGAATCACAGGGTTAATTGAGATATTGTTTACCCTCATAATTCCCATAGATCCTTCCTAAATTGTATATAATCGTCTAATGATTTCTCTCTTCCCGGTGGCAGGTGTGGTGGTGGAGACATCGTTCAGTGTGGACAGTTTTCCCCCTTATAATTCCCACAGATCCTTCCTCAATTGTATAACATCGTCTAATGATAGCCGAATAAACTATCAAAAGGCTTGTGGTCAGTTATTACCCTTATCATTCACATACATCCTTCCTAAATTGTATAAAATCGTATAATGATTGTTCTCTTCTGGTTGGCAGGTGTGGTGGTATGAACAAGGAGACATCGTTCAGTGTGGGTCTATGGGAATCAGAGGGTAAATTGAGATAGTTTTTACCCTCATAATTCCCATAGATCCTTCCTAAATGGTATAAACACGTCTAATGACAGCCAGAATAAACTGTCAAAAAGGTTAACTCATTATTTTCTCCTCTCTTCCGTGTGGCAGGTATGGTGGTATGAATAAGAGACATCGTTTAGTATGGCTCCATCCCCTACCCTACTGCAGGAGGTGGTGGTGGGTGTTGGTGGTGGAGGAGGGGAGGCACTGAGGAGGGTCCCTTCCGTGGCCACCATCGGTGAGGACATCACTACACTTTAATAGTTAGCTTCAACATTATTATTAGTTGCTGTGATTCTGTGCTTGCCATGCCAATTGATATGATGCTTTGATGATATATATGTCTATTCAACGTTCATACATGTTCAATTATTCCTATATACAGTATATCAATATTTGTTCAACGTTTATACTTGTTCTATTATTCCTATATACAGTATATCGATGTCTATTCAACATTCATGCTTGTTCTATAATTCGTGTCTATTTATCTACCTGTACATTTTTCTGCTTGATGATGATGATAGGAAAGTGTTTCAAAATGGGTTTAGGATAAAGGAAATATACTGTATATACTGTATACGGCCCTGCGTAATGGAGTCTTGGCTGGTTACTAATGGCTCAGGCTCCATAAACCTTTGTGCAAAGATTCATCTGTGTGCAGTTAAAATCGACAGCTTACATATAATAAAATATGCCCTTATTATAGATGGAGAAGAAGGAGAACCATAAAGAATTCTCCTCATCTGGGTCAATAATACCATAAGAAAGGTGTAATTAATCAATCTGCTATTACAACCAACTCGATCAATCACTGCTATTTAGTAGTAGCCTATATACTTATCGTATAATTCCGTTCCGCTCTGGAGCGGGCAATTATTATCGTAATCAATAGCGCGATTAAATCGATAACATCTAGAGCAGCACCTTACTCTCTCTACTAGGTATGTTGTACATACTGTTGAGGCTACTATTTTGAAGTAAACTGAAAATATTGATGAGAAAGAAAAGAGAAAATTGTAGAACATTGTACATCCTATCTGGCTCCTTAAGCCGTTGTCACGGGTCCACCGCACAACCCGACCGGGATCCTCCTTTTCGCGCTACACTCAATGACAACACGCTTTTTTCTGGTGCTCTGTTTTTGTGCCTACCACACCTGTCACCTCCCCTTTGGGGGAGTTGTGGGCCTTATATAAGGTACCTGTGATTTAGACAGATGATCTGTGCTGTCGGCACACTAAAAATATGGGCTCAAATATGTTTTTCTTGGAGTGTAGCGTCGAAACTGGAGGTTACTTCATTTTTTGCCATCTGCGCATGCGTCGCCGCTTGGGCGACACTCGTTCAATTAGGCATTGCCTTTTGTTTTTATTTCACTTGCGGTGGCTTTAGTTTTGTCTTTAGTAAGATTCTTGTCATTAAAGTTTTTTGTCACTGCCTTATTTTTGCTTTTATTTTCGCGTTCTTAGGCCTAGGCTTATTTGTGCCCTTCTATTTGGTTGGAAGGGCCCTTGTAGGGCCGATCTCTTTTCTGGTCTTTTTCTTGTTGCTTACTCTCATCAAGAGTACAGAAACTAGTGTGCCCTGTAATTTCATATATTACTAACTCAAATACCGTGTAGGCTAACTTTCGTTTTTAGCCTAGCCTAGAAGGGGGGCGTTTTGGTTTACGACTCTGCGGCCTCCTCAATCTGGCATAATCTGCCCCTGTATTGTTGGGCGGCCCCAGTGCTCTGTCTACCTGATGCTTCGGTCACTTGTTGCTTACCCTCATGAAGGGTACAGTCACTGGTGGCTCCCTGTAATTTCATATATTACTGCCTCAGGTACCGAATAGGCTAACTTCCGTTTTTTAGCCTAGCCTATTCAACTTAGTTTTTAAAATTACTCTAGTACCGAACTGACTATGGTACCGAAAAGGCTAACTTTCGTTTTTAGCCTAGTCTAGAAGGGGGTCGTTTTGGTTTACGACCCTGTGGCCTCCTCAATCTGGCATATCTGCCCCTGTATTGTTGGGCGGCCCCAGTGCTCTGTCTACCTGACGCTTCGGTCCCTTGTTGCTTAGCCTCCTCAAGGGTACAGTAACTGGTGGCTCCATGTAATTTCATATATTACTGACTCTGGTACCGAATACGCTAACTTCTGTTTTTTCGCCTATCCTATTCAAATTTTTTACTAAAAGGATACAGTCCCACAAAACCGCGAACGTAGCCCGTTCTGATGTGTTTTTTGTCGGACTGTTTTTGTTCTGTCTACTGCCCCTCCTCCGGTATTGATTGTGTCCCTCATCAAGGGTACAGTACCTGGTAGCACCCTGTACTTTCATATAATACTGGCTCAAGAACCGTTTCGGCTAACTTTCTTTTTTGCCTAGCCTAGGGGGGGCGTTTGGATTTCAACACTGTGGCAACCTCAATCTGGCTTATGCTCAACTTTTGATTAATGGCCCCAGTGCTCTGTCTCCCTGGTTACAGTCCCACAAAACCGCGAACGTAGCCCGTTCTGATGAGTTTTTGTCTGACAGTTTTTGTTCTGTCTACTACCCCTCTTACGGTCGTGCTTTGATTACCCACAGACTCTCCCGCGCCTGTTGTGACTTGAGGAGGGTTACCTTTGGGCCCCTCCGCTTTTGGAAGGGACTTTTATTTTACTGGCCTTCCACCTTCATAGGTGCCGCAGACCTCTCAAGACACGTACCGATGGGTTTCCGCCCTGGGTCGGGAACTCCCTGCTCTATGTCGGACCTTTCATTTATGGTCCCATGGTCTCACTGGGCCCCTCCGCTCTGGAATGAGACTTTCCGTTCTATGTCGGAGGTCTGTTTTCACACTGACTAATACCCACAGACGCTCCCACGTCTGCTGTGACTTGCCAGGCTACCTTTCCAGGGTCCTCGGCTTAAGGTGGGGCCCCTCTGGGCCTCTCCTCTCTCGGACGGGACTTTTCACTCACGCACTAATGACGTCTCATACCACTTCCCGCGCCAGAACGTACGGGTCCGTATACGACTCCTCCGCTCTGGGATGATCCCGCCCGCCTTGGAACGCGGACGTTCCCGCTCGATGTTGGTACTTTTCCGCTCTCGAACGGACATTGCCGTTTACGGTCGCGCTACTCTTGACTCAGTTTAGGCTTAGACTGGTAGTCCTGCACTTCCATTAAGTCGTATTTTTATGCTCTTCTCCTTGTTTCCCTGACTGTGCTTTCTGTCCTACAGGACCTCTTCACTGGTACCGGCCTTAGGGTATTAGTCTCCATTATATTTTGGGGTGGGGTTTCCTTCAGTACTTCAGAGGGTTGAGCCTACCCCTTGGTTTTTTCTGCCCTGGGGTTTGGAGCTCTTTGGAATGTTGCTGGTTCACCTATGGACTGCCTGATCCTCCTTTTGGAGAGTTCTCTTCGGCTTTAACTTCCAGGGGAACATGGGGGGGAGGTGGGGGGGCACTCTCCTTCATTGGAAGGGACTCCTGTCTCCAGGCCTAGTGAGAGCTTTTAGGCTACTCCCTGACCTGGTGCCTGTAGCCTATTCTGGGATCTCTGATCTTTATTTTGTGCATGACCTCATGACTGATACTCCTGCCTGGCCTACTGTTTCAGGGGCACTCTTTGGCCTTCACCTTCTTCAGGTTTCATCGACTTTCAGTGTTTTTTTCATGGTGCTTCCGAATAGGCTTTATTCTTGTTACTGTCAATGACATACATGCATGCCTTACCATGGCCTACACAGGGTCTTCACAGGGTTTTTTTCTTCTGGTTCCAGTGTAGTATGTCTACTTCGCTCTGCTCTCGCCACGGGAGTCCTCACCGGGTGGTGAGTTCCAACCATCCTCCATTCGTCCTCCATCCTACATTCCGCTCCAGAGCGGATTTCCACCCCCGAGCGGAGCGGACCATTCTGGTTCACTCCTCTCTGGGTCGGTGCTAGGGTGCTTTGCTTTGCCTCTGTATAGGGACTCAGTTGCAGTAGTTCACGGACTTCTCCTTTTCATCATATCCTCTTCAATTCTAAGGCTTTTCATGCCTTCCTTCTGGGGACTTGCACAGGGTTCTTTGCACTTGCTGGTTCTCCTGGTATCTCCCTGACCCTCCGCATGGGGGGCCCTCTTCACCCCTCACCATGTGCAAGGGGGGGGGGGGGGGATACTCACTTTCATGAAAGGTGCTCCATTTGCAGGGTGTAGTGACCACTTTTGTGCGACTTTCTGCCCTTGTGCCCGTTCTTTTTCAGGAGTTTCTTCAAGTTTTTTGGTGCATCCTACCATGCATTATACTCCTGTATAGCCCTCATTTCGTAGGGCCCCCCTTTTTCGTCCTTCCCTTCCATAACAGGGAAAAGGGGTACTCTCCTATCGAAGATTCAAGGGTTTTTACCAATATTGTGCTTGCACACATTTCCTGTGCTTCATACATGGGACATCAGTATCTTTTCCTTTCCAATTGCAATGGGGATGTCACTTCCTCCTTGCGCACGCCATAGGTGTGCACGTCAGATGTCTACAAGGCGCCAGATCGCCTTTCCTCCAAGTGCCTCGTTCGGGCGTCCTTGCTGTTTCTGAAGACTCTGAAACGGAGGTGGGTCGTCGCTCTCCTTCACCATCCCGCCGACGATCTCCGACTCATCTGTCCGGTTCAGGTCATCCATGTGGCTCCCCCCAAGGCTCAGGAGGCCACCGATGACCGGTTTGCCTCCATCCGCACCATGCTTATGAACATGGCGGTATTCTTGGGACGCTCTACTACCGTCCCTCCTATATTACCTGTGGTAACTCTTTGTGGCCCACCTGCCTTCTTCCCCTGTTCTGCCTGGGGCACTTCATACATGGGCCATCGGTATATTTTTCCTCTCCGATTGCAGTGAGGATGTCATTTCCTCCCAACGCACACCATGGGGGTCCCCGTCCTGCCATGCCCATTTAGACATGGAGAGTCCTGCCCATGTCTCATGCTCCAACCGCGATGGGTTAAACCCTCGGAGGTGTAAACCGTGTCTCGTCGATATTGACCTTTGGGTCTCGTCCTACATTCCCGGACGCTGTGGAGGCACAGTTTTGCCTCTGCGCTACATGATCGGGGTTTCGCTCTCTATGTCAAGGACCACCTCCAGCGGTTTCCGCGCTTCCTAGACGAAGGGGTGCGTGCCATGTGTGACGTTAACCACTCCGTTAGAACCGCATGGCTTGTCCTACAGTGACTCGCTAGGATCGCCAGGGCAGTGGATGTGGCTACAGTTGATGTATTATTGTGTGCTTTATCTCATATGAAAGCTCGTGTCATGGGCAGTCCAGAAAGGCTCTTTGTTTACGCCCATGTCAAGGCTTTATATATTTAATTGCAAAGTATATGTTCTATCACTAAGTAGTAATGATAGGAATTGAGAGAGAGAGAGAGAGAGAGTAGAACAGAGTGAGAGGAGGCGCGCATTGTTTTGCTATACTCGATGACGTCATAGCTGGCTGGCCTCGTGGGGATTCGTTGAGGGAGTTTTTTGCCATGCTTTGTGACGTCATGTTTGGCTGGCTTCTTTAGCATTGGTTAGAGGACTTGTTACCGCTTTTTTCCCACGCGGCTCGAGCTAGTGCTAGTATATATACAGCTCCCTCGCCACTTTCTCCCTCAGATCTGGTTTCTAGAACGCATCCCTCTTATCCCTTTGATATCTGTCCCCCGCTCCGCACCTGAGAACATTTTCCTCTGCCTATCTCTCTCATTTTCCATATCTTTCACCACCTTTTATTAATGTTATACCCCCTCTGGTTAACTCTGCATAATCAGCTTCATGCCTTCCAGTTGTATTGTGCGTTAAGATCTGATATAACCCATGTATGTTAGTTGTTAAGATAAGTTGATCACGAAGCATTGGTTGGCATTCATATTGTTCAGTACCGCTTCCTGTAATTATTAGTGTTCAGCTGGATTAGATAATGCTAGACTAGGAGTCTGATACTATAAAGTATTGTTTCCGATGGGTGTTGGCTTTAGTTAAAAGCTGCACGACATACCTGAGAACTGGAGTTGAGTGGGAAAATTCTAGTCTGTGTGCCATTGAGAATAGAGCATGCACGAATGAGGGCTTTTTGCCTATACCATTCTGCACTGTTCTAAGCTCGTTGTTTGTCTTTGAGGTACGCCAGGAGAACGCTTAATACTTCGGTATTAAGGTTTCTCTAGAGAGCTACCCTTCATTATAACGTAATACTTGACGCACAGACTTGAGAGTTTCACTAGGCTATGCGGCATGCCATGCGCACCAGTATCTCGTATCATTGACTCTAGCTAGACTTTATCAGTCATAGTAGACATTAAGTATATTAACACCTTACGAGCGGCCTATGCGGTTTATTTATGTGTACCGCACAGCGGGGTGTTTTTAGCCAAAATAGGGCTGTTTACGTGATCATTTTCATGCCTAAATAAGACCCAGAACGTAAAACAAGTACCTATCCTTGAAAGGGCATAAACAGAGCTTTCGAATGACACCATAATGATCCTTGTATGATGGATAGTTTTCTTGCAATAACCGTGCAACGCGAGTGCAAAAAGCAGGTAATTCGGTACTAAACTACATAATTGAGTATGTAGCGAGTGAGAGAGGGAGGAGGGAGCTGAGATTTGTGTCAGTAGGTTCGCCGCGGTGGTCTGGAGCAGTCATACGCTCGCTAGTCTCCTGCCACCACTTGTCTCTCTCTCTCAGCCACATTACGTGCTGAAATTGCCACTCGAGTTATGTCGAGCGCCGCCACATAGTCCAGCTTTATTTATCTCGACTTATGTTGCTCGCCGCTAATTATGGGTTAAACCAATTACTCTTTTTATGCATACCCGTTTATGATTACACAAGCATTTCGCAGCCTAGTTTGATGTATTGAGACACAAACGACTTAGGCTCTATTTGTTGATAGGAATACTGCATTGTCGTGGCGATTATTATTATTGTTGTGGCGTTTAGGATATTCTTGGCTCCGACTGCATTATATATCCTCCCTTTTTGTGTGCATAACCTGCACGAGCATTGTTCCGCTGCCTGCCTTTTTGGGTTCCATTTCCGATTCGAGCATCTTGATAGCATCTAACATTTAAAGAAGATTCCTTGTTGGTGTTGAAGGACTTTAGTACACTTTCTTTCATGCAGGAGTGCCTGACATTTATTGATTAAAGTAACGTAAGCTGTAACTTCCCTTACCACCTTACTTTGCATACCATAACCAAGCACCTTCGGTTATAGGTAGTAATAGGCTGTTTTCACATAACATTAAGCCTAGAGTAGACGCACATTTATTGAGAGTTTAATAACCTATTATTGCATATAGAACTCTGGAGAGTATTTGTGTTCTTTGTTACTGGGAATATACATCAGAGGTTGGATCTAGCGCTTTCCGTTGTAGCATTTATGCCATTACTAGTCCAATGAATAAGAACCCTGATATATTTAAACCTCAGTCGTTACAAATGGCGACCTTACCTAGGATTTGGTGAACCTACATTTATTAGCAGGGAACATTTGTTGTTTTGGAGAATATTTTGCGGGGATCAGCAAGAATAATTTTGTTTGCAACATAGTATAGCCCTTGAGTATTTCCGAGAATTTGTGTGTATATATTGAGGTATAAGAGTTTGGGGTGCTTCTTTTCTGAATATTGAGGTGGGAAATTTTTGTGAGCATCATGTCTTATACCGGATCAGAGGAGAATGGAGACACAGTACGTAATGTCGAAACTGAGGAACAGCAGTATGATGAAATGGTTAATCAGGTGAACTGTGGGGAGGATGCTAGGATATTTTTGCAATGGCCGAGCGGTTGGAGGGTATGGATCGGTACGGTCTTCAATGCCTGGCCACAGCTATCGGTCATGCGGGTACTAGCAGCATGACCAGGGATAACTTGATAACGTGTGTACTGGGCAGGGTGACTGGTGAGCGAGATGGGTTGAGTGCTCAGAGCCCTTCGGCCATGCTTCCTCTACACTCGACTCCCAGCCATCCCAGTAGTTTGCCGACCCCGAGTACGTTTCCACAGTTGGATGGTGACTGGCAAGGTGGGTTGCCCCGGGGGGGGGGGGGACCACCGGTAATTTCAAGCATTGTAGCACCTTCACCTCCTCAAGGGTTATCTCCAGAATTATTGTTTCGGCTCGAATTAGCTAAGATCGAAGAGAGAAAGGCTATCAGTGTATCTGAACAGCAAGAAAGGGCAGGTGAGCAGCAAATAGAGCTAGCAAAAATCCAAGCTGAGTCGACTAGGTACTGTGCCGACAGGGACGTAGAGAAGTCGCGAGTAGAGACAACGGGACAGCGACTTGGGACTGGTAACCGTGCTCATGATCAATCTCTCTCGCACTTATTGAAACTGTTTCCGGTGTTTGATGAGAGTGGGGTAACAGAATCTTTCGCACGCTTTGAGAAGAAGTGCCAGGAACACCAGTGGCCAGAGAATAAATGGGCAGCACTTGTATCCTCTAGATTAATAGGCAAGGGTCTTAACCCTTAATTAGCGGCGAGCAACATAAGTCGAGTTAAATAAAGCTGGACTATGTGGCGGCGCTCGACATAGGTCGAGTGGCAATTTCAGCACGTAATGTGGCTGAGAGAGAGAGACAAGTGGTGGCAGGAGACTAGCGAGCGTATGACTGCTCCAGACCACCGCGGCGAACCTACTGACACAAATCTCAGCTCCCTCCTCCCTCTCTCACTCGCTACATACTCAATTATGTACCGAAACTACCGAATTACCTGCTTTTTGCACTCGCGTTGCACGGTTATTGCAAGAAAACTATCCATCATACAAGGATCGTTATGGTGTCATTCGAAAGCTCTGTTTATGCCCTTTCAGGGATAGGTACTTGTTTTACGTTCTGGGTCTTATTTAGGCATGAAAATGATCACGTAAACAGCCCTATTTTGGCTAAAAACACCCCGCTGTGCGGTACATATAAATAAACCGCATAGGCCGCTCGTAAGGTGTTAAAGCCTACGATGCGTTACCTTTGGAGTCATGTATTGTGTATAAGGATCTCAAGGAGGCTGTCCTGAGGGCTTACGAACTGCAACCAGAAACGTACCGTTTGAAGTTCCGGGGTGTAACTAAGGGAAGAGATAGCACCCTTTTGGAACACGCCCGGGACTTGTCCGATGCTATGGGGAACTGGCTCCGATCTGAGAAGGTAACAACATTTGTTGGAATTAAGCAGTTAATGATGTTGGAGCAGTTCTTTAAGAGCACGGGCGGTGATCTAACTTTGAACTTAACACCTTACGAGCGGCCTATGCGGTTTATTTATGTGTACCGCCCAGCGGGGTGTTTTTAGCCAAAATAGGGCTGTTTACGTGATCATTTTCATGCCTAAATAAGACCCAGAACGTAAAACAAGTATCTATCCCTGAAAGGGCATAAACAGAGCTTTCGAATGACACCATAACGATCCTTGTATGATGGATAGTTTTCTTGCAATAACCGTGCAACGCGAGTGCAAAAAGCAGGTAATTCGGTACTTTCGGTACATAATTGAGTATGTAGCGAGTGAGAGAGGGAGGAGGGAGCTGAGATTTGTGTCAGTAGGTTCGCCGCGGTGGTCTGGAGCAGTCATACGCTCGCTAGTCTCCTGCCACCACTTGTCTCTCTCTCTCAGCCACATTACGTGCTGAAATTGCCACTCGACCTATGTCGAGCGCCGCCACATAGTCCAGCTTTATTTAACTCGACTTAAGTGGTGAGCCGCTTTTTAAGGGTTAAAGGAGAAAAACCCAAGAACTCTAGTAGAAGCAGCAGAAATGGCTGATCTACGGCTGTCGTTGATTCGGGGTTGCGGGTCCTCACAGAAGTACGATGCAAGTGCTAAGGACCGTTATCCTCCCCCTCCCCGTAGCAATGACACATTTAAACAAAAGAGCAATGAAACTAAAACTGAATCCAAACCTAACACCACGCCGTATAAGACAAGTCAGGGGCCTTTTACATCACAGTATAAGCCGAAACCGAAATTTATGTGTTTTAAGTGCCACAAGGAGGGTCATAAGGCAAATGAGTGCCCTAGTCGACCTCCTTTGGCAGCCGTGTCTTTTGCTCACGGCATTGGAGTGTTCAAGAGGACATCGGAGTTTGTTAGAGGCAATTCTTCCGAGGTAAATACACTGCCAGTGCAGAAGGATCCGGAAGGCTTATTCCCTGTCCGTGATGCCTTTAGTGACCACAGGGGACTCGGTTGTGTGGAGTGGGGGGGTAGAACACATGAGGTGAGAATTTTGCGTGACACTGGGGCATCGCAAACACTGTTGAGAAATTTCACTGGTAAACCTGTAAATACCCGCGGGTGGTTGTGGTTCAGGGAGTTAATGCAACAAGGTCATACCCGCTTGTAAGAATGAAGATGGAAGTTGATGGTGTGACTCGTGACCTGGATGTAGGAATTGTGGAGAAGTTACCTGTTGGGGGCGTCGACCTCCTTCTCGGCAACGACTTTGCGGGGCCTACTTCTGAGGCTCCATCCTTAGTCGTTGCCGAGAAGCCGGCCGACGTGAGTAGGGAGGAGCAGGAGTGGGTTGAGAAGTGTCCGGTGCAACCTATGGCGTGTGTTGTCACCAGATCTCTTGCATCCAGGGAGTCACATTCTGGTCAACAATCTTTAGACAAGCGGAGGAAAGGTACCGAGAAGGTGTTGAAAGTTGATGCGGTTGAGAGTTTAGTATCAACGGACATTCTCGGGGACTCATTATTAGGACCAATTTTCGAGTCTGGAGAAGACCCATTAACCCGGGAGCTGCGGGTAGACTCTTAAGAGTTCCCCCGGCGCACTGCGGGTAGACTCTTAAGAGCAGAGACTTTGAACACGTACCAAAACCGCGCGTTTATAGCCAGGCGGCTGAAAATTGGTGTGGGTATTGTACTACATGTCAACTCTCGATACCACCCCGCCAAACGCTCGCCCCGCACTCGTGCAAGCACCACCGCGCCAGTAACCACGCACTAGTCATGGAGCCTACACGTCCCTCACGCTCGCTCCCTGATGACACAACCAGCCCTCCTTCTGGTGGTGTTAGCCGCCGTGGAAGGCAGAGGGTGGCTGCCAAAGACCCTAGCTACCAGTACGACACGCCCTACAGCTCAGAGGACGAATCACCAGCACCAAAAGCACGTAAAACACGTGCAAGCAGGGCAATGGCACAGAGGTCATTGTTCTTTCGGGACACTGCCACCACGACCCAGGCCACTGCAACAACCACCACCACCACTGCCACCACTGCCACCCCTGCCACCCCTGCCACCGGTACCAGCGACGCAGGAGGCCGCCCTAGGGCTGCATTACCTGCGGGGGCAGGAAAAATTAAAGGCACGGGCGTAGGGAAGAGAACCCGTACGCCAGCCACAGTGCCCCTACCACCACCACCACCACCAGCCGCCCCTGGCCCAGCTGCCCCTCCCGCCCCTGCCGCCCCTGCCGCCCCTGCTGCCCCTGCCGCCCCTGCCCAAGGAAAAGGGAAGGGGAAGGGGAGAGGGGAAGCGAGGGAAAGCGACTGCTGGCCCTGGTGTCCCTGCCGGCCCTGCTGCCCCTGCCGCCCCTGCTGCCCCTGCCCAAGGAACAGGGAAGGGGAAGGGGAAAGGGAGAGGGACTGGGAAAGCGACTGCTGGCCCTGCTGGCCCTGGTGTCCCTGCCGGCCCTGCTGCCCCTGCCGCCCCTGCCGCCCCTGCCGCCCCTGCCCAAGGAACAGAGAGAAGGGCGACAGGCACCACCATCATCTTGCCATCCAGGGCCGCACCACTGCACCCCTGCTGCCCCTGCCGCCGCCGCTGCCGCCGCCCCTGCCACCACCTCTGCTGTCCCTGTCCATAAGACTCCCGCACGTGCCAAAGTGACCCGGAAAAATCTTACACCATCTAAGTATGCCGCCCTGCTGTTTGATGGTGATTCGCAGGACATTGGCAGCCCGGGTTTCGACGACGAAGCCCTAGCACGGGACCAAGGGTGGGGGGATTTGGGAGTGGACAGTGGGAGTGAGTCCGACGTCGGTGACGAAAATGAGGAAGGGCATCGTCTGTCGAGTGAAGAGGAGGGTAATGATGATGAAGTGCTGTATCGCGACCATGGAAGCGATATTTCAGACGCAGAAGAAGACGCAGACGACATTCCGATCCCTGGCATGCCTTCGTTCGATTGGTCTGACGGGGTCAATTTTGTACCTGACGTGCCCCAGTTCAATCCTGGGACGTCAGGAACAACTGACAACTGGCCCTGTGATGATCAAGCGAACGAAAGCGACTTCTTCCTCGCTTTTTTCGACATGGAGGTAATGACGTACATCGTTGCCCAAACAAACGCCTACTACAGGTGGGTGTTTGGCAGATTGGACGTCCTTTCTCCAAAAGCGAGAATACGAGGCTGGGTGGATACGACTGTGGCAGAATTTCTGACGTTCTTTGCCTTGTTGTTCCTCATGCCTCTGATCAAGAAGCATGTGTTGCAACACTACTGGAAGCACGACCCTCTCATCGCCACCCCAACTTTCAATAAGTTCATGACTCGTGACAGATTTTTGTTGCTGCTAAGATTTATGCACTTTGCAGACAACGAAAATCCTAACAGGATTGACAGGATATGGAAAGTTCGGGATGTGTTCACCATGTTGTTGGAGAGGTATAGGAAATACTTTTACCCCTTCCTCAATTTGGTGATTGATGAGTCGCTCGTGCTCTTCAAAGGACGTCTTGTTTTCAAGCAGTATATCCCCTTGAAGAGGCATAGGTTCGGAATCAAGCTCTTCGTTTTGTGCGACTGTGAAACTGGAATAGTGCTTGACATGATCGTGTATACAGGCACTGACATTGACATACCGAAAGCCGCTGCCAATGACCCCATGGGCATGTCAGGTGCCATCGTCAGGAAAATGTTGGCACCTTACCTGGGCAAAGGCCACATCATCTACACTGACAACTGGTATACTTCTCCTGCTCTCTGCCAGTTTCTTTATGACAACCAAACGGGGTCATGTGGGACTGTCAGAAAGACAAGAAAGTTTATGCCAAAGTTCACAGGTGATGTCATTCCTCTCACAGATGCCTCCTCCAGTGACACACCTTCAGAAGACGACCTGGCCAAGGAACACCGCGAGAGGCATGTGCGAAGAAGGCGACGAAAGGGGCAGAAATACAAGCAGCTCGAGAAGTGTGGGAAACTGATAGCCCTGAAGTGGAAGGATAAGCGAGACGTCCACCTGCTTTCCACCGTCCACACAGGTGCCCAGGTGGATTCTGGCAAAATCCACTACCGAACCAGGAAGACCATCTACAAGCCCGACATGGTAGTGGACTACACCAAAAACATGCGCCTGGTGGACAAGTCTGACTGTCAGCTGTCAGGTGTTGAGTGTCTGAGGAAGACTGTGAAGTGGTATCACAAGCTCTTCCTCCACCTAGTTGATATCACGATGCTCAACGCCTACAACTTGTGGTTGGTGACGAAGGATATGTCCCCAAACCAGAAGCTGAAATTCCGGGAGTTCGTGTACAACGTCTCATACCAACTCCTGGAGAAGTATGGCACCACCACTCACAGACGTACGGCATGGCGTGGGGATCACGTTCCTGACCGCATCCAGGTGGGTGTCGAAAGACACTACCCAATCAACACCGAGATGATTGGCACTCGTCGCAGGCAGGCGCAGTGGCACCGTCTGCAGCACCAGTGTCAGGAAACCCCATGTCACCAAAAGAGTCACCTCAATGTGCGCCGAGTGCAAAGTTCCACTCTGCCTGGGTGACTGCTTCAGGGACTACCACGCCTTCAAGAATTATTGAGTGTCGGCCCCTGTCCTGCGCTGCCCTTGACTCGCGCGGTGCCGGACCCTGGACGCGCCCCCTGCCCTGCTCTGCCCTGGACTCGCGCCCTACCTTACCTGACCTGACCTAATTGATCATGCTACCATCATAATGTAACATATATATTATATAATGTATAAGTTCCAAAGATGTCCCTGTGATATAGCTTTTACATTATATAATTGTATGTTTCATTATTTAGTTTATAAGTTTCAAAGATTTACATGTAATATGCCTTCTTTTTTAGTATATCAATATATATGTTTGGTGTTAGCCTAAGTAATGTATATAATTATTTTCTTACCTCAAATGAATTGTACAAAAATAAATATGTTTCAATAAATCCTGTCAAACCTACTAAGATAATTAAAAAAAAACAATAAAAAAAACAAAAAAAAACAAGGTCATGTCATTGTATTCTTACAATATGATATATTCTATGAATATTTCATATTGTTTGAATACAATGGCATGATCTTGTAAAAAACAAATTTATCAAAAATGTTCTAGACACTATAAAACCTTCCCCATAAGCCGCTCCTGGATTCGATCCCACTACCCTACGACACTTTGAGTTTGCCAGTCCGCGACCTTACCAACCATGCCACAGGAGCTCATACCAAATATCACTCAAAACTTTGTGTCTCCAATCGAAATGACAATATACAATACAAAATTAATTATCCCACCAATTTACGTTTGTAAATTGATGGGATTATCAATTATATCATGCCAAGGTTTATAAAAGTTTGTCTCTGTCAAGAATTAGTAATTATATAACTTTATTCTGTCAAAAATTGCCCAAACACTCAGCAAAATTGCCCCTCTCAGTGTGACTCCACTCATTTTCACACGGTCAAGCGGTCACGAGGTGACCCTTGCCGCTCCTTGATGCTACAGCTACAGCAGCTCTGTCTGGGAACAAAATTGGTATAAATACAATAATGGATAAAATACTCTTCACAAATAGATTTGTATTGTATAATATTGTAAATAAAAATGAATAATAACTGTGTGGGTGTCGAAAATTGCTCAACCAGCTTTCTTATGTCTCGCCTATGTGCGTATATTGGATTATACATAGTCATGACTGTCATACAAATAATTGCAGTAGGTCTCGAATAAACATTTATAGTGCATATTACTTGGGAATAAATAAGTATAAGATTCTCTGGTGGCAATCTACCTTTTCGCAATTGTAGGAGAGCACCAGTCTATATTTAGCCCTCTATCACAAAAGGCAATCTGCCTGTGTTTACTGAGCACCCTCGTTGGTGGTCTATAAATATAGTACTTTATTTACAGTCAAATGGCCTACATGTTTCTGTGGTACTTCACATGTGTCTAAAATGCAATGTCTGCTTGCATAAAAATGCAATTCTGAAGTCCATTTATACGTACGACATACGCATGTCTCAGTTTCTCTCTCTCTCTCTCCATTCCTGACTCATGTTATTGTAGACCTGTTGGTGGCAACGAACACCAGACATCTGGTAGACATAAGGTTCAAAATACCAAGACATCCATATGCCTCGGGCGCCTCCACAATTATCAAAAAGCTGGTTATCTATCTAGAGATCTGCCTGCCTTCCATCTCTCCACGACTCACTCACTCACTCACTGCACCCCTGCATGCCTCCCTCCCACCCACCCACCCCCAACCCAACCCTTTCAGGCTTCCGTCTGCTAGAAACACATTCACAATTTGCGTAAATATCGCATCAATTGGTCTATATGCGGTATATTCCTTGTTATATGGGACGTCTACATACGTACACGTCTTTATTATAGCATGACAGTGCTCTAAATACAAGATTTACGTGATATTTATGGCGTAACACACCCTCTCCCCCTTTCATTCCCAGCACAACTCACTCACACCTTGGTTCACACATAGAAACTCATTAGTAATGTGCGTAAATATCGCATGAATTGGTCTATATGCGGTATATATTTTGATATATGGCACGTATACATACGTACAAGTCTGTATTATAGCATGACAGTGCTCTACGTACAAGATATAAGTGATATGTATGGCGTAAACCAGAGCTGGGCACTTTAGCCAACACTTCCGCAAATAGCCAATTCCGCCATGGCGGAAGTGTCATTTTGTTGGCGAATTAGCGTTGGCGCCAAAATGGCTGCCTATTTGCGGGTTTGAAGCTCTGGAAAGTACCTCCATGTTGCAAACCTCGAGTCCGCAAAATGAAAATTCCAGCCGCCAGCCAGCCCTGGCCGCTCCTGCAGCCCCAGCCAAAAAAGTCAGGTGAGCAAGCCAACTACCTGTGTTCTGGAATCTAGGCCTATACATCGGCTTCACGTGTTCACTTACTTAGTAGCAAGCGTCGAGCTAACACCTTAACAAAACACAGCAGTCCAAGAGTTCCAACTGCTAGCACTTCAACTTTGTTATATTTTCGGCCTATTGAAGTGAACATGGAGTCTACCATCATGCCTACCGCAGCTGCCAACAGCATCATCCGACAGTGATGCTGCAGAGCATGCAGAAATCGAGGTCCTCGAGGACCTAAGCCACCCCTGGCCCCACCTAGAAACCTATGGGCCTGTAATTACCAGATGTCCTCTGGAGAAGGGCTTTATAACTTTATCATCTAGCCTAATTTAAGATTATAAAGTTAGGCTATCGTTAATTTGATTGATATCCTAGCCTGTTAATTTTTAACCTAAACTAATGTTACTAGGCTACCCTAATCCCATCAAAATGCCTCAAAGCATGTAGGCCTAGGCTAAGTCTAACTTCTATATAGGCTAGGCTATATAGCCTAGGCCTAGCGTCTATAATCACTAATCCCATCAAAATGCCTCAAAGCATGTAGGCTAAATATTGCAGGTTCTAACTTCTAAATAAGCCTAGGCCTATAGGCTAATTACTAATATAAGTAATTTATTAGGCTAACTAATAATAAGCCGTTTAGGCTAGGCCTAGCTACCCTAATCCTATCAAAATGCCTCGAAGCATGTAGGTTAAATAATATTGCATTTTCTAACTTCTATATTATATAGGCTAGCCTAGGTCTAGGCTATATTCAGTCAATCACTAATAGCCGAACACCACTGTAGAAAAATAGTGCTAACAAGATACACAGAGGGGCCTCGGAGTCGGACGGATCCTATATTGAGTGGTCAATCCTGTAAGTCCTTCACTAATCTGGCTCAGGTTGTCAGTCTCACAGGGAATAGGTCCGCTTGGGGGCATTCTGTGTATGGCCCCCTCGCAAAGTATGGCGTCCGGCAATAGATAGATAGATAGACTAATTCCATCAAAATGCCTCAAATCATGTAGGCTAAATATTGCATGTTTCTAACTTCTATATATATAAGCCTAGGTCTAGGCGATAATCACTAATTCCATCAAAATGCCTCAAAGCAATGTAGGCTAAATATTGCATGTTCTAACTTTAATATATAGCCTAGGCCTACTGTAGGTCTAGGCTATAATCAGTCACTAATTCCATCAAAATGCCTCAAAGCATGTAGGCCTAGGCTAAATATTGCAATGTTCTAACTTCTATGTATAGGCCTAGGCCTATTATCACACTCAATGTATTAGTGTCAAGTAGAAAGTATTAATTTTGAAAGTATCATATAGGCCTAGACTAAATTTAGCCTACAATGAAATGTTATTAAATTTTGATCTGAAGCTAGGCCTTTATTCTGAGCATTAAAATTAATAGGCCTAGGCTACTTTCTATTAAATTACTTAATCTATCTAAAGTAGACCTATCTAGGCATATATAGATTGCCATTCCCAAAGGGGGACCACGAATAAATCGCCTCCTTGCACCTCTGTGATCCGGCGTACCTCCTCCTGAATGGTGCGGAATTGCGAATACTGATTATTACTGAAGCACTCTCCCCATAAACAAGTTGCCCCAACGTTTTACTGCCCATGTGGACAAACTAAGTGACCTATGCTATATATAGTAACCCTTTCACTGCGGGTGATGTTCTGGAATGTTTTGGCAATTTTACAGCAATTTCCAAGCTTTAACCCCTAACTAGCGGCGCGCATCATAAGTCGAGTATAATAAATCTGGACTATCTGGCGGCGCTCGACATAGGTCGTGTGGCAATTTCAGCACGTAATGTTGCTGAGAGAGAGAGACAAGTGGTGGCAGGAGAGTAGCGAGGCGTTATGACTGCTCCAGACCAACCGCGGCGAACCTACTGACACGAATCCCACTCCTCCTCCCTCTCTCACTCGCTACATACTGAATTGTATGGGGAAAGTACCGAATTACATGCTTTTTGCACTCGCGTTGCGCGGTTGATGCAAGAAAACTAGCCATCATAAAAGGATCGTTATGGTGTCATTGGAAAGCTCTGTTTATGCCCTTTCAGGGATAGATACTTGTTTTACGCTCTGGGTCTTATTTAGGCATGAAAATGATCACGTACACAGCCCTATTTTGGCTAAAAAAAACCCGCTGGGCGGTACATATAAATAATAATAATAATAATAATAATAATAATAATAATAATACTTTATTTCAGACTCACACAGTACAGAGGGGACCATACTGGGGTCCAATATAACCTTACAGTAACATAAATATATATAAATATATATAAGCTACTGTACATAGGCTACATAAAATAAAAAGAAATTAAATAATACCCAGCTTGCTATCATGTAGTTCACAGCACTGCCTCAACCAAAAACAGTGGTCATCAAACTACTGTGTTACCAAAACCACTGTCCTAATTGTGTACAGTACCATGCCTCACATCATTTAGCTTCCGGTACAGTATGTTGCTACAGTACAGTATAGGAATATCGGTACTGTACTGCACTATGAGGATCAGTACCGGTATGCTAATTCTGTAGAGTAGCAGACCTTGAAATCATTACTTAAGGTTAAATATAGAGCAACTTCCTCCAGTGTGCCTGGATCATGGAGGTGTACACTATGCTTGGAGTTTGTAGCATTTTAATGATCCTGTTCTCAGAAGTGTTAAGGCGCTGAATGAATTTATATGTTAGCTTTCTAATGAGTGATTTGTAACAGTGTAAGTTCATATAGGCACATAGCGTACTTGTACTCTCATATTTTGAGAGCCCCAGAAACATTTTCATGATATTGTGATATGAGATACTTAGTCTATTCACTGTCATTTTCTTATAGTTCCACCATAGTTGTGCTGTATACATTGGTGAGCAGTAGGAGTTGAACAATGTTATTTTTGTATCCCATGTCCACATATGAAATTTTCTTAATATTGAATTTCCCTGCATGTAAAGTTGCCTTAGCTGACGACCCATATCCTCATCATCTGAGCGATCACATGAAATATAGTGTCCTAGATACTTTACTTTACTTACTTCTTCTATAATTTCTTCATACAAATGGAATTTAGGTAGCTTTGATTTCAATAGAAGGTTAGATTTAAATATTATGATATTGCTCTTTATAGGATTAAATTTGACTGAATGTTCGATTCCAAATTTTTCACATACTCTTAATAATTTATCCAGTCCTGCTCCAGAGGGCGCGATTAAGGCTAGGTCATCAGCATACATGAGATGATTTACAATGGTGCTGCCAATACAGCACCCAGTGCGAGTCTTGTTCAGCTCCAGACTAAGATCATCCATGTAGACGTTGAAAAGATACGGAGACAATATCCCCCCCTGCCTAACACCATTGGTTACGGCGAAAGAGCCTGACAGGATGTTGCCCCATCTTACACACATTTTTGATTAGCATACAGAAAATAAGTATCCTAACAATATAGCTAGGCACTCCCCTGTTAACTAATTTTTCAAATAAGGTTTTGTGACACACCCTATCAAAAAGCCTTACTTGCATCAAGAAAACAAGAGAAAATTGAGCTATTTAGTTTGTTGTATGTATCAATCACTTCTTTCAGCACATATATGCATTGGTCTGTGCCGTGATTTTTCTTAAAGCCAAACTGATTGCTGCTGGTGACAATATATGCAGACATTCTTTCTAGCATTATCATTTCAACTACCTTAAACCGCTAGCCCGCTAATCTAGTGTTAAAAGCCTGTATGTATATCCTTGAGGTCCATGGAAGTTGGGCAACATTATATTTAAGTAAATATATATATTTATTGACATTAGAGATTTTAATTTATTGATTTAACCCTTGATTCTGTAGTTTAAATTTAAAATTAATAAAAAAACGGTTTGCGTTTGCATATTTGCATTTGAGGACTAGAAATTTCACAAGGCTTGCACATTTGTGTTTGCTGAAGTTATGTTCTGGGTTTGCTGATTTGTAATTTGCTGACTTGACTTTTTGTTTGTGGTGCCCAGCTCTGCGTAAACCACACTCTCAGCTCATAAATTGCCGCCAAACCTCAACACATCTTCATTCCCGCCTACAAATTCTCTTATAATTCCCTTATATATTGCAATTTTTGGTCACTATGAGGCATATTCATTGTTATATGGGTGGCCTACACACGTATATACATAACAATGATTATATAGCCTAAAAGGGCTCAAAAAAGGAGATATACGTGATAATACGTGGTAACCCACCCCCTCCTCCCTCTCCTTCTATCCCCTGGGCGCGTGAAAATTCGGCAGGGAAATCTCGCCGCTCGATGACAATCTAGCCGCGCGGTGCCATTCGCTCCACATTTTTCAACTACGGACCGTTCCCCCACCCCCCCCAGACATTTTTTGGGGGGTCAAATATATGTGGGCCGATGCACGCAAACATTCCCTACACGATGATGTACTTTTTATCGAAATTGGCAATAGGTCCCAAAATCATCATAGGTGCGCTCAGTCTTACCCTGTAGAAAACCCCCTGTGCGCCGCGGAGAGGTTAAGGATTCATCGACTTTCAGTGGTTTTTTCGTGGTGCTTCCGATCAGGCTTTCGTCTTGTCTCTGCCAATGACATACATGCGTGCATTGCCATGGCCTTTATTTTCATGGTGCTTACAAACAGGATTTATTCTTGTTCCTGTCGATGACATACATGCATGCCTTCCCATGGCATACACAGGGTCTTCACAGGGTTTTTTTCTTCTGGTTCCTGTTTAGTATGTCTACTTCGCTCTGCTCTCACCACGGGTTCATCACCGGGTGGTGGGTTCCACCCATCCTACATTCGTCCTACATCCTACATTCCGCTCCAGAGCGGATTTCCGCCCCCGAGCGGAGCGGCCCGTTCTGGTCCACTCCTCTCTGGGTCGGTGCTAGGGTGCTTTGCTTTGCCTCTGTATAGGGACTCGGTTGCAGTAGTTCACAGACTTCTCCTTTTCATCTGATTGTGCTCCCACTCTACTCTGATGGTACCCTTGGGCATCTTCTTCTCTTCAGTACCTTCAACCTTTGGGTATTATTATTATCCTCTTCCTTAATAAGGCTTTTCATGCCTTCCTTCTCGGGACTTGCACGGGGTTCTTTGCAATTGCTGGTTCGCCTGGTCTCTCCCTGACCCTCCGCATGGGGGGGTCCCTCTTCACCCCTCACCACGCACAAAGGGGGGGGGGGGAAATACTCACTTTCATGAAAGGTGCTCCATTTGCAGGGTGTAGTGACCACTTTTGTGCGTTTTTCTGCCCTCGTGCCTGTTTCGAAGGGCCCCCCTTTTTCATCCTTGCCTGCCTCAACAGGGGAAGGGGGTACTCTCCTATCAAGAATTCAAGGATTTTTTACCAATATTGTGCTTGCACACATTTCCTGTGCTTCATACATGGGACATCAGTATCTTTTACTTTCCATTTGCGATGTGCATGTCACTTCCTCCTTGTGCGCGTCGGAAGTCTTCAAGGCACCAGATCGCCTTTCCTCCAAGTGCCTCGTTCGGGCACCCTGGCTGTTTCTGAGGATTCCGCAACGAAGGTGGATCGTCACTCTCCTTCCCCATCCCGCCGACGATCTCCGACTCCTCTGTCCGGTTCAGGCCGTCCATGTGGCTCCACCCAAGGCTCAGGAGGCGACCGCTTACCGGTTTTGCCTCCATCCGCCCCATGCTTATGTACATGGCGGTATTCTTGGGACACTCTACTACCGTCCCTCCTATTTACCTGTGGTAACTCTTTGTGGCCCGCCTGCTTTCTTCCCCTGCTCTGCCTGGGGCGCTTCATACATGGGCCATCGGTATCTTTTTCCTTTCTGGTTGCAGTGAGGATGTCCTTTCCTCCCTGCGCACACCGTGGGGGTTCCCGTCCTGCCCTGCCCATTGGGACATGGAGAGTCCTACCCATGTCTAGTGCTCCAACCGCGATGGGTTTAACCCTCGGAGGTGTAGACCGTGTCTCGTCGATCTTGACCTTTGGGTCTCGTCTTACGTTCCCGGACGCTGTAGAGGCACGGTCTCGACTCTGCGCTCCATGATCGGGGTTTCGCTCTCTCTATCAAGGACCACCTCCGACGGTTTCCGCGCTTCCTAGACGAAGGGGTGTGTGCCATGCTTCCCCTTTCCTCTGCTGTTTCCCTGGCGCCTGAACGCTTTTCCCCCGGTGCCTCGTTCGGACGTCCCTACTGTTTCCGAGGATGCCGGGTCGTAGGGGAGACGCCGCTCTCCTTCACCACGTCGCCGACGGTCTACGGCTCCACTCTGCCCTGTCTCTTCCCCTGTACGATCTCCGGGCGTGCTTCCATACTGGTCGGTGTTCTTGCCTATGTAACCTGCTCTACCTGTGGTTGCTGCTCCGGTTGTCCATCCTCCCACTCGCTCCCAGGCGGCATCGACTTTTTTAGTCATACTCCCTGCGTGTAGCCTGGGGCTGGTTGGTCGGCCTGTCCACGTTCCGTCCCTCGGGACGTTTCCGGTCCCTACCGGACGTCGCTTCCCTTCCCTTTACGGGAAGACGTCATCGTGGGGGCACGTGGTGGCATCCCGCCCGGAACGAGCTCTTACACATGCACAAGGAGTGCGCCCGGTACCTGCGAGTTGGCAGGTACAGCTCGAAGCCTTTGCTCGACACGACGTACATGTCGACACGACGTACATGTCGACGCGCCCACTCTGTCGGCATCGTATGAGTTTCAGTAGTGTCATTAGATAGTTGATCTTTTACTGTTCCTTGTGGCTGACGGAGGATGTCGACTTCGGGGTTCGGTCGGAGATGGGTTCTTCACGACTCCCTCCTGTCGGCTGCTCCTCCGTGTCGAGCCTCGTCATGCCTTCATCCGGGGTTTCACCTCCATATTGGACCTGGTTCTTTGCCCCTACGTTATCTTTCTGAACGTATGCCACATTCCTTCACGCCACCAGAGAGGGGTGCCCTGGAACGTGATCACAAGCCCTGGCGGCGCACTGCTCGCATGCTCTCCACCCTCTTCGAGCGACTGCACCTAGCTCGGCTTCCCCTCAGGCTTCTTGTAATCCCACCGACTAGGGTGCTCGGGAAGGGTGGGGCCCAATTTGGGCGTGTGCGACTGCAGCTCGCCTCCGTCGGCTTCATTCAGTGTCCCTTCCATGAGGCTGCGCGTTGTCGCCAGTCTCTGTGGTTTTCCTTCTGTACACTGGTGCCGGCTGAGGTCCGCACGTCGCTGTTGCTTTCTGTGCTCCCTCCGGAGGGGCTCTTCTCTGCTCCTGCATGGCAGCGGTCTTCCCTCTTTGCTGCTGCGGGGCTCTTCTCTCCCCGTCCGCCTGGGATGTCCCGGCCCTCCTCAACTGCTTCCTCTTCGTTGAGGTCGGCAGGCCGGCTCGTAACGAAGCCGCCAGACTCGGGGCCCCTACCGGCTCTTCCGTCCCCACTCTCGGTTTAGCTTCGCCGTTCGTGGGCATGCCGGGTAATACGGCGGGGTCTGTCCTTGAGGTGCCGGTCCACGTTTCCACTCCGGCGAACTGCGTGACCTCGGCCTGTCTCCCCAGCCGTCGCCTCTGTTATTCTGTCCATGGGATTATTCGGGAAGTCTCGCCTCACCAGCGGGACTTCCTGTCGCATGTCTTTCTGGTCTCCGTGACGGACAGCGAGGTGTTGTGACCGGTGGTCGACCTGTCGTGCCTCGCATTGATGACTCTCATTATGTCACTTTCGGCGGTTTACCCTTCGGTCTCCATGTCGCCCATCGTGTCTTTACGACCCTCGTCGGACTGGCCTTGCCTCCCTGTTCACTCGGGGTCTTCCGCTCCTCTTTTCCTTGGTGGGTGGGATCTTCTCCGCGAACTCTCCCGCACCCTGTGTACATGCCGCTCTCCTTGTTCCTCCTCGTTCCTCAGTTCGGTTTCCTAGTCGCCGTTCCCGAGTCCTGCCTTCCACCGTCGCAAGATGTGCCGTTGGTCGGGCCTCGACTGGGACAGGTCGAGCACGCTTGTCACCCTGAGTCAGGTGACGTTGTAGTCTTTTCGTTCTTCAGGACCTGGCGGGGTACCTGTTTTGCCACGCACTACTTTCCACCATGGCACTGCGTGTACCCTGCCTACCCGGGACTGCCGACCTATGGGCAGTTGCTCTGTCGATGGGACAGAGCACCCGGGTAGTTTGGTCTTTCCAACACATCGTATTCGATGTGTTTCCGCCACCCGATGCCCTTTTGATGTGCAACGTCCTCCGCAGGCTGAGTGGGTAAATGAACTTTGTTTGGTTGTTCACTTCCATCTGGCCAGCACACGCCTGGTCCGCTCAGCTGTGGCGGTGGCGCCCGAGTCCTGTTCCCCTATCGTTCCCCGATTTCCACTTGGGATCGATTGGTGGCGTCCGGACCTCGTTGGCCTTCACATCGTGGATGTTTGTGAGGCAGGGTGGCTGCCGACGTTTAGTCTTTCTTTGACTGTCAACTCCTCTCCACTGGCCACATTCTCAGTGGCAGACTTCCGTCTCTCACTGGCACGGTTTTCCTTCTGGGATGACCAACACGTCGCGGACACGCCTGTCGGTGGCATTCGTGTTTCTCTACCTCATTTGGTTATTTTTGAGATGCGTCCCAACATATGCACCACGCTTAGGACCCGCCTGTTGGCCATTTGGGTACCGTTTGAGTCATTCACGGGGTTGGTCGTTCCTCACAGGGCATTGGATTTCCTCATGCGGACCTGCTTTGGACTTAGTCCTACCCCGCGTCAGATTCCTCCTCAGAGGTCTCTGCGGAGGCTCTCCCACTGCTCTCGTCTGCCTCTTACACTATTTACCCCGCGCCTGAACACTTCCATGCCATGACACTGTTCCTTCTGGCTTTGGCGGTGGGTGACGGCGTCTCGGAGATGGCTGCCATGTCTAAGACCCGGCATTGCTTCCGTTTTCTCCCGTCCTTGGGTCAGTTCATTTGGGTCCGTCTGTTCGTTTTGTGGCTACAACCGTACGCGACACTCCCGTTTTTCGGCCTTTCCTGTACCGACTTCCACACGTGGTAGGGTTCATCGTCCGTTATGCCCGGTTCCAACCCTGCATATGTATGTGTACTCGGCCAGGCCAGTGTCGGGGTTGACATTACTGGTGGCGCCTACGTCCGATAGGAGGCTTGATCGCCGTGCTGTGGGACTTCGCCTGTGTCGGGTTCTTCGGGCCAGTAACCCGTACGTTCAGGGCACAGCTCATGCCGTCCGTTCGTATGCTGCTTCATTCAGGTTTTACTTGATTTTTCTCGCCCGGACTTTGCCGACACTGGGCTTTGGTCTTCCCCCACCACGTTTGTCTCCTCCTCTCTGTCGTTGTCCACCGACAGACCGGGGCGTCCTTGTAGTGCGTTGGGCCTGCAGGTTCCCTCGGGGTCTACCTGCGGGGTTCCTTCTGTCTCTTGTCCTTCTCCTGTCCTGTCCTTCCTAATTGGGGGGGGGGGGGAAGGGTATTGCACTATACCCATACTTGCACCTATGTTAAAGATTAATAACTGGGCTAAGCTTTTGATATACTTTCTAGTCTTAAGTATACTACATTCTTTCGGTATGTCTTGTCCTCATACCACTCAACTTTTCTCATATGGCTTTTAGTGCTCGTCACTGACACTGCTCATGTAGTTTCTTGTCACATCCTGTACGGTACTCATATTCGGCGTATGCCGGTATTTACTCGTTACAGTATGGGTCGTCCTGCTTTCTTCCGGAAGGAGGGGGGGGGTGGGGGGGGCATCCTGGAATTTATATTCATCATTATGAAATGCATAATTCTTTGTCTTAGGCTAAGTTATCTCATGGAATAAGACTTGACTGTACTTGACCTCTCTTGATATGCACCTGTCTGTACACTCTTTATACAAAACTCTCTTGTTTACGTCGGTCTTTCCATGGTCCTGATATTTCCTAAGGGCTAAGTTTGTGTTTTTTCGCTTGGATGTCCACCTCCAATTTGTTACTCTAGCTCTACGTTGGAGACGTAGAGGCTACTACTAAATTGGGAGGTTTGACACTCTCCCAATACCAAAGAAGGAAAACCTTCTATTTGGTAGGTAGCCTCGGAGTATCCAACGTCATAGTATCCAGCCCTCACGCGGTACCCCTTCCCATCCAATCTTGTTCTAATTAACTGGATACCTGGATGATCTAATGAACCCGGTCGGATTGTGCGGTGGACCCGTGACAACGGCTTAAGGAGCCAGATAGGATGGACAATGTTCTGCAATTTTCTCTTTTCTTTCTCATCAATATTTTAATTTCCTTTAAAATAGTAGCCTCAAGAGTGTGTACAACATACCTAGTAGAGAGAGTAAGATGCTACTCTAGATGTTATCGATTTAATCGCGCTAGTGATTACGATAATTGCCCGCTCCAGAGCGGAACGGAATTATACGATAAGTATATAGCTCTACGTTGGATACTCCGAGGCTACCTACCAAATAGAAGGTTTTCCTTCTTTGGTATTGGGAGAGTGTCAAACCTCCCAATTTAAGATGTAATTAATAAATATAAATACCATAAGAGGAGGAGGCACTTTATGGACAATGTTTCGCAGATAGCTTCTTCAGGTCACTAAGCTATCTGCAATACGTTGTGCTCCTCCTCATATGGAGTTTATATTAATTCTGTCAACTTTTTCTAAGTTATTTCAACATGTAATGAATAATAATACTGTTCTAGTGATGATAGACAATGTTCTATATTCTCATCTTTACCACATGTGGCCGTAGCGCGGTTGGTAAAGCACTGGCCTGCAAACCGCGAGGTTGATGGTTTGAGTCTGGAGCCAGTGTGTGTGATTGACAGACAACAGTGTTGTTGGTGGACAGTGTGGTCTAGTAATCTGTGGTAACTGTCCACTAGTCCCAGAAACATGAGGGCACTCACCCTAGCCCAGCTCTTGAGCAAGGAATGCATGCTGGTGTAAACTGTATCAGAACAAACTTCTTGTTTTTATCTTGCCTTGACTGTCCAGATGTTGACAGGATGTAATAGTCTATTCGCAGTAAATAGGCAAAAAATAATTGCTTCTAACCATTGTAACTCAAACACGACTAGAGTAATCAAGCTAATATTTCTACCATTAGGGAAGAGTCAGTCAAGGAATAGATGTGGAAATTTACAGCCAATTTGCTCTAGCCCTTTCTAAGTTACAGAGGATAGAGGTCATGATTTCTGGCCTATTTACAGCAAATACACTATAGCCCTATACAACCCATCACCTTCCAAATAGGTAGAGGTTCCATTGTGTTGCCAGGGCAGGGAGAGATAATCTGAGGACATTTGGTCAATTAGATCTGGCACTGTCTCGAGTAGGCCACCCCCAGCGATGGGGTATGTGCCTGTGTTATTATTATTATTTTTTTGTTTTCTATATTCCCACTACTCCCTCTCGGGCATTGGCTGAGAGCCTGTACATTCAACCGTTATGAACGGTGAAGCCTGTGAGGTCTCGTTCCAGTCTAGGGAGTGAGACATGTGAAACACTTTTAGCTGCAACCAACCCCTGCCATCTTGCCTTTGCAGGATGCATGGGGCTTAGTTGCTCACTCACGGCTTGAAGCTGAAGCTGCCTCGCTCCAGGGCTTCACTGTCTCATCTCCTAGACTCGGACCCTCACTCTCAGAACGCCACCTATTGAGCAATGAACTCGCTAGTCATTGTCCCCCTGTAGCATATTTTGAATATGGGAATATTCATACAGTGCTATTTTATCAGGGAACAATGATGGTATTTATTTGGCATTTTGGTGGGCTTTGTGGTAATGCACTGATACAAGGTACAGCACAAATTCCATTCCAATAATATCTTCCCATTGACATATTGGGATTTGAACCCAGGTCCACTCCACCACACCTCCCCTAAATATATACATAAATACATATAGATCTGGCAAAATATATAGCAAGTGAGCGGACGAAAAGAAAAGGTTGAATGGAAAAATGTGTGGAAGATAATAAATGTACAGTATTCCCATAGGTAGTGTCGACCACATTGTCATTAAACAAGGGTTTCCATGGCCTACAAAGCACACATTTATTGTCACTATACCAACAATGGCCACTGTGATGACATGATGGGGCTGTGTTGTGGCAAGTCTCTATTGTACTGTACTGTACTACAGTTAAGAGACTAAAACCACGCTCTCTGTGGATGAAGTGGTCTTTAAACTTGTATGTATGTATGAGATCATGTGCCCACTACATTCTCACACACTTGGAAGGTTGACTGTCATCAAATTAAACTGATTGAAATACAAATTATCTAACCTAGATACATTTTATAATCACACTTATAGACATTACATAAATATTTACCTTAAAGGTACAGTATAGGAATATATTTACTCTAAGCCAACAGTCAATGAAAATCTATAGTCGGGTATATTTCAGCTGAGGGTAAACAGACTCCCTTAGACACTGATTAATTGATAATTAATAGACAAATAAGAAACTGTTATGTCTGTGCATCAAATTATTGCCAAGTTTTCATCATTAACACATACTGTACCAGCAACGGTTATAGCCTTCAGTAGATAATTAACTCCACAGTCCCAGCGACGGCTATAGCCGTCAGTAATGTACTTTCCTTGTAACTGCCTGTACAACTCTGTACCTGGTACCACGACCGTTTATGGGTTTGACAACCCGAAGGGAGGGAAGGAAAACCTTCTATTTAGTAGTGGTTCCGTAGTCAATGACGAAGAGCCTATACAGTACTGTACTATATTTATTAGTGGCCCCTCCATCATTGACGATTATGCCTATTACATAAGGCACCCTCTTCAAACACTCATCCGCCGTAGTTTGAATCTACCGCGCAGAGCATTTAAAATTTGAAGAGCCTTCATCATGAGCGCACGCAACCTCACTCATGGCTTCAGTCATTATGAATTGGGTTCTCACTACGAAAAAACTTCGTAAAAAATAAAAAGAAAACGAAAATAAGAATAACTATTCAATAAGCTTTCCATAATATCGTGGATGTACTTGTGTGGATCTTTGACCAGACGCTGACTCAGGCGTCATTCTTCCTTCTCTGCTCTGCGCTCAGCCTGCCCGGACGTGTCTCCGCACGCTCCGCTGGATCCGCATTTGTTGCATCCCTAGTGAGTTTTTCTCATTTGTTTACTCCGGGATGTATCGAGTAAGGTTAGGATATGCGTAGCAGGAGTGTCCTGGGCGAGTTGCCCGCAGTGCAGTGTATTTTGGGTCGTGTGTTTGGGGCATCTATTTCGGATGTACCCTCATGGTCCTGTTGTGGACATGTGAACTTTTTCACAGTTAGCTAGCTTTGTGATGCAGGCGGCTTTCATTACGCGTTATTATTGCTTCCTTTTATCTTTCTGATGAGGTGGCTTATTTTTGCTGACGTTCTCAGCGAATTTTTCTTCACTTAGTGAAGTTTTTTCTGGGTCCCGAGTCAGTTCTTCCCTTTGCCGGAAGTGTTTGCTACAGTGGTGTGTTGGCGGTGGTTCCTGTTGTGATATAATTCAGTGCTTTTTGTTTATATTCCGACATGTTACTTTTATCCGTCTGCCTAGGCCTAGCCAGCCTCTCGTAGCTTTACCACATGTACAAGTGTTATTGATTTATTTTCTAAATATGTACTACTGTGTCATGTGTGTCCTGGTTTAGTTGTGTATTGGCATATTCACGGACTATTTATGTGTCCTGGGTTAGTTGTGTATTGGCTAATTCCACGGAGTATATTGGGCCCGGCGTTAGTTGTGTTTTGGCTACGCCTCGGTCCTGTGTTGCGTTCAGATGGTATCTGGACGGGGTGGGTTTTTCCGGCGGGTTTTTCTCGGTTACACCATGAAAAAGCCGGCTGGTTGCCGAGTTTTGGCCACGCGTGGTTTAAAAACAGGCTTGTTTCCCCGGCGAGTGGGTGTCTGTGGCTCCCCAGGACTGCGTCTCTGTGGTGCCTGTATCAGGCTCCTTATGAATCCAGGCGGGATGGCTGTACCCATCTAACAGTGTTCATACGGACACGTGTTGTTTGAAGTTTTTTCGGTTTTGCAATGCCAATAAAAAACTAAGCTGTTGTTGTATTTCCTCCCCGGAGATTTTTTTTTTTTTTTTTTTTTTTTTTTTAAGAGACAATGAACGGAGGAAGGAAAAACACAGATAAAACAAAAAGGTCCATGTGCCTAAAGGCATCCTCCATTCATAAAATGTTTGTAACAACTGGATTTAAACATTTGTTGATTGTAAGTTTGTGGAAAGCAATTCGAGGGAAGTGAATTCCAAAGAGTAGTAGCTCTGGGGATAAATGAATTCTGATAAGCAGAAGTTCTGCATTGTGGAGGAGAAAGTGTAAATTCATGGGCGCTCTCAGCTGCCCTAGTTCTACGGGGAAAGATGTGGAGAGGCGGCACAATTGAAGCAAGTTCCTCGGAACAATTGCTGTGAAATATCTGTAGAATAATGCAAGGGCAACGTTTCTTCGTATGGCTAATGTAGGAAGATCCTGTGTGATTGCAGCGTTATTGATTAATCTAATAGCTTTATTTTGAATTTTGTCCAACTCCCTCAATGCAACCACTCCACTTCCACCCCACAGAGGTGAACAGTAATCCATCTGAGAGCGCACATGACTTTTATATATTACGGCCAACTGCTCGTCAGTGAAGAATTCTCGAACTCTGTACAGGAGTCCCAGTTTTTTAGAGGCATTCTTAGCAATGCTTCTAACATAATGTGTCCAGCTCAAGTTAGTAGTTAATGTTACACCGAGAATGTCAATACTAGGGGAAGTGGGAATATTTACATCATTAAAAAAATATGGGAGTCAGTGAGATTCTGTCGGTTAGAAAATTGAATGTACTTGGTTTTCTGTGCATTAAAGGAAACTAGATTCTCTTGTCCGCATTCATTAATTCTAGAAAGGTCCTGGTTCAGAGAAATTGCAGTGTTTATTTTTGAATTTATAAGATCGGGTTGGGTGAAAGAATTGGTAAATGTGAAGGAACTGTGGAGTGTTGAGTCATCTGCGTAGGAATGTATTGGATTATGAGTGTAGATATGAGATCATTGATATGAATGAGGAACAGAGTTGGGGCCAAAACTGATCCCTGGGGAACACCAGCATTTATTGAGTGAAATTGAGAATAAAGGCCATCTACCATTACACATATTTTTCTGTTATGAAGATAAGAAGAAATTAGTGGAACTAATGATGCAAGGCCGTAGTGTGACATCTTCGACAATAAGGATTGATGCCAGACTCTATCAAATGCCTTTGATATATCCAGTGCTATTGTATGTGTTTCACCATGTTGGTCTGTAGCTTGGTTGATTTGATGCGTAAGAAGGCAAAGAATGTCTGCAGTTGATCGACAAAGAAGTGCTCCCATTAAACGTCCCTCTAGAGTAACTGTTCGTAAGCCGGCAGAGACTGGACAGGGGTCTATACTTTCTCCAGCCCCAGGCACATCTAAGCGACAGCGAGAACCTACGCCCCCGGTAGCAGCCTCCTCGTCACGGGCAAGATCTAGGTCCATGTCCCCTCTTAGACAGCAGCCGCCGAGCCTCTCTTCTTCACCATTGAGTAAGAAGAGTAAGACAGAGGGGTCAACAAGTGGTTATAGCGAGAAACCTTGTAAATCCAAAAGCAGTTCGCGGTCGCACCGTAGCCACAAATCTTCTCGAAAGGACTCACATGATCGGAAGGCCTCCCGGCGTTCACCGGAGTCTACTGCCTCTCGTCATACCTCTACCCCCGACAGAGCTAGTGTTCAATCTCATGGGGATAGTTTAGTGCCAGTACCAAAAGACAGTTTACCACTTAGTATTCTAACCCTAGAATTGGAGAGTTCAGTGGACAGTGATCGTCCAATAGCAGAGTCAAGTGGGAGCTCCATCGTTGAGGGTATTTCGGACTCCCAAGGGAGTGCAGGCCAAGGCCTAGGTGTTTGGCGGTATTCTCGACCAGGGACTGAACGCCCACTTCTGGCTCAAACTACACAAACAGTGGCTGATGTCCACCGGGACGCGGCGATCCCATCATCTATTCCTGACTTGTCTTTGCAACAAGATGGGACTCCGGCTTCAGCGGAATCCTCTCAGGGGGAGCCGGATGACAAAGACGAGGTATCTATTATATCAGACATGGAAGTGCAAGAGTCGGGTTCAGTTTTAGACGCCGCACAGGATCGTAATGATTCACCTTTGAGTTCATCATCGAATAAATTTGTCACGGCAGAGGAAATAGATGGGTTGCTGGTTAATGCTCTAACTAAATTTTTTGGCCAACAGCCGGAGACTCCTACAGTGGACCTGGGAGCTCCCATGACAAGTTCTAATGTCCGGCCTCTGATGACTTCTGTTGCTTTGACTCAGATCCCTCACCCTCCCTCTACATCACCATGTTGGTCACTAGGCCTGCTACGGCGGCACTGACGACTTCTAATGTAAGGGTTATAACGGATGTCAATCCGCCCCCTTTAGATAAAGCACCAATAAGAAGGTAGCTATGCCCTTACTGTACGGTCCAGACGAGTCATGGGTACACTTGATCCCCACTAAACCAGAGGTCGCTCAACCTACCTTGTCAGGGGAACTTCCAGTGCCACGAGAGTGGGTAATCCAAGGCAATAAATCTAAAAAATTACAGGCCTTGGATACTTTGGGGAATGTACTAGATGTTAATGTTAAGGCCAATCCTAACTATTATCACCAGGACTATTTTGTTTATACTGCTAAACCTGCCCTGCGCCCTGCCTCAGCTTCGAAACTGTTTTCTGACTGGTCTAAGCATGATGGTTTTAATGACATAAAGACACTGTCAGCACTCACTCCAGAACTAGATTTGAAAACTGTCACAGACTCAGCCGCTAATCCAGTTTTGAAGGTGGGGCAGTTGGGTCCGGGACCTTGGGTGGAATGTGAGACGGAGGCTCAGAACTTTGCGACCACCTTCACCTCAAAATCTTCCCACCAAATCCCTCAGGATAGTCATTCTTGGTTCTCTATGCCAGTGTGTTCTGCCGGCGGAGTCCCTTCGGCTTTGTTTCCTTTCTTAGCTGCCCCCAAAATCAATCTATGTGAACTCAAGGACCCTTTCACTACCTCTACTCCAACTCACCTAGACCGGGAATTTAGGCTACGGGGGAAAGCGTTTAGACTTTTCTCCCAGTACATTGTGACGCAACAGGTAGCGAAATCGATGCTCCGGTCCACTCAGGCAATCGCAGACGCGGATGCCAGAAGATCGGTTGAACTGTCTTGGCGACTACTACTTCAGTCGTCAATTCCGTCATTGGGTGACATACGCACAGCCTTGCTTGAGGCGGTGCGAGCACGACAAGATCTCAGGATGTCCTTGGTACGGAAGCTTCCTGATCGTATTGCGAATCAGGTGGTCATGTCACCAGTGCTCACTCCCTCTTTAATTTTCCCTGAGGTATGGAGAACAGTTTTTAATATGGCTCAGGCCTTTAAACATAGTCCCGCCCCTTCTAAGAAACCTGCCTTTAATTTTCCCAAACCCAAGCCAGTCGCAAAAGCACAGCCGGGGGGATCTAAGCCCTTTCATCTACCTAAGTTCTCCTCCCCTCAAGGTCAGTACAGGTATAGACAGGGTAAGTTTACAGGTCAGAAAGGCCGAGGCTATAATAAACCAAGTCAGTGCCCGTCTTCTGCCAACGCCAGCCAGCCGGCGAAGCGTCCACCACCACCACCTCCACCACCATAAAAAAACTAAAGTCTCTCTCACTCCCGGGGCCGGTCTCAAGGCGGGTGGATCCGAGGGTAGTACAGCTGGCGAACCCTTGTCTTCTAACTGGGTCGTTCCGAACGTGTCACCAAGTATGGCCGTTAAACACTTGGGCAAGGATGGTGGCACGCAAAGGCATCACTTGGCAGTGGCTCCGGCGACCTCGCTTACGTCAGCCGACAACGGCGAATCTAGTTTCTTTAGAGGTGGAGTCACTGGTCAAGGAAATGATTGCCAAGAATGTCATCATCCCGGTCCCTCAAAATTACCCAGTCTTCACATCCAAGCTATTTTTGGTTTCCAAAAGGGACAGTGTTCAGATGAGACCCGTCGTAGACCTGTCGTATCTGAACCTTCACATTCACAACGAGTCATTCAGGATGTTAACAGTGCACCAAATCAGGCTAACACTTCCGCCGCGAGGTTGGATGTGTTCCTTAGACCTGAAAGACGCTTATTGGCACGTCTCGGTAAACAAAAGATTTCAAAGATTTCTGGACTTACGGATCAGGGATCAAACTTATGTTTTTCAGAGGATGCCATTCGGTTTGAACCTGGCACCTCGCTTATTCACGAAATTAGTCCGGCAAGCACTGATGCCATTGTTAAAACAAGGGATCAGGATTTTGTGGTACCTAGACGACTGGCTAGTGGTGGCAGAGACGGAGCAAGTATGCATAAATCATGTCAACATAACATTAAAACATGTCAAAACTCTAGGGTTCAAGGTAAATCTGGTAAAGTCAAACCTTGTTCCCTCACGAGTAGTTCAGTGGATAGGGCTGGTATGGGACACAGCTGCTCTCACTCTGAGTCAGAGTGTGGACAATCGAAACAGATTTCGCAGGAAACTGTTCCTGTTCCTTCACAGTCTGACTACGACACGAAGAATCTGGGAGTCTCTGGTCGGCTCTCTCAACTGGATTCAACTAACTGTAATGTTGGGCCGGTTGAAAGTAAAGCGTTTAATATTGGAGGGCAACAAATATTTTCCACTATTGCCGGCGGAAAAATTATGGCCCATACCAAAATTAATCCACAACTTACTAGCGGTCTGGGTGAATAGGGAAATGTTGCACTCAGTAATGTCATGGACCTCTCCTCCGCCGACGGTAGGGGTAGACACGGATGCGGCAGGAACGATAGGTTGGGGTTTTCAGTCAAACCAAGGGCACCAGGGTCAAGAGCTTTGGTCCCATTTAGAAATCTCCCACATCAATGTCAAAGAATTACTAGTCCCCTTATATTTCCTTCAGGCTCACGGCTCTACTTTACGGGGCAAGTCGGTGGCCTTCAGAATGGACAATCTGAATGCGGTTCACTGTATTCAGAAACAAGGGTCAACGTGATCTCGGAAGTTGCTAAACGTGTCGGAAGAGATTTTTATTTTAGCCAACAGGCTGGACATTCATCTTTACGCATCTTATCTCCCAGGCGTAGCAAACGTCTGGGCAGACGGTCTGTCTCGGAGACAGAGCACGACAGTAGAATGGGAGCTCAAGCAAACCATTTTCAACCAAATGATTGCGGAGCTTTACCATCCACAAGTGGATCTGTTTGCGTCCGAGGAGACTCACAAACTCCCAATGTACCTCACCCGCCGGACGATAACGCCGGCAGGGGGGCCAGACGCCCTGGTGACAGACTGGAACAGGTGGAGCTCCATCTATCTGTTTCCGCCGCCAGACGCGTCACTAATGTGCCACGTAGTAAACAAACTACGAGATTATCGGGGCTTAGTCTCGCTAATCGCGCCCCTGTGGCTGGCGCAGTTGTGGTACCAGCATTTGAAGACGTGGTGCCCGCACCCGATGTCGCTCCCGGTCGGGTTTTTCCACTTCGACACGATTGGCAACATAGCGACCTCGCTGACTTTTACATTCAGGAGGCCAAGTGGCTAGCACCATATGGTAGAGATGTGACCAATAAATTATTGAATCAATATACTCAGTCTACAAAACGACAGTATCAATCACATTGGCAAGCCTTTACTTCTTGGATCCTTAGAACAGAACAAACTGTGCCCTCGGTGGCGTTAGTTTTTAATTATTTAAATTATCTGTTTGAGCAGAAACGTTTATCTGTGGTAACGCTAAAAAATCACTTAACAGCGATTAGAATGCCATTTTGGGACATTACCGGTCTCTCCATACCAGTTGCGGAGGAAACAGGTTTTATGAGGGCATGTTTTAAACTTCGCCCACCTCCCTGTCAGCTCATGCCTACTTGGTCTCTGGACAAAGCATTGTCATTACTTCACTCCCGTCTGTACCAAAATACTGCAGATTTTACATTACTCTTAAAAAAGGCTGTATTCCTTTTGGCTTTGGCCACCGGGAACAGAGTGTCTGAGCTGGCGGCGATGAGCAACACACCTAATTGCCTCAGGTTTGGTAGGCTTAATGAATGTATTCACATTGCACCTTCCCCAGGGTTTGTAGCCAAGAATGAGCACAGTGCACAAGTGTTTTCTGAGTTCACTGTGCCGGCGTTGAAAAGGGGAAAGGTGCACCATAATTTATGTCCAGTGCAGGCTCTAACCAAATATTTGAGAGTACTTCCTCTAAGCCCCCAAGGTGCTTTATGGGTGACAAGTACAGGTAAGCGCTTGCTGAAACGTAGATTGGCTTCTCTTTTAGTCGAGGTCATTAAAGAGAGTAATCCCGGCGTTGTGGGTAGGGCCAACGATTTACGCAAATGGGCAGCCTTTTTGCGTTTCCTTAAGCATTTTTCTGTGGACGATATTACGTCCACACATTTGTGGGCCTCTAATCATACGTTTTTGACTCGATACCTGTCAGAAGCTCTAGACAAACTTTCCTTGCCATGTATAGCTTTAAGGCAGAGGGTCTAGGTGGCCCTTAAGTCACTTTGTTTACTTTCAAGAAAAGGGGGGGGGGGGGGGGGTGCAGTCAGTGTAACATAGGACACCCTAGACCCCGCCGGAGTATAAGAGCTGTGATACGAGTATGGGTAATGTGATATGAACATTTCTCTGTTCTATTCAGTGCGGGAAATTGTGCTAGTACAATGGTAGTACAAACAACAGTGTTGTTTTAATAGTTTTGGCTGTGAAAGCAATTTAGTTTTAAGCATTGGATATATTTTGCAAGATATTTCCACGAGTATTATGGGGTTATATGTGCACATGTAAACTTATAAGTTTTTATTTTTCACCTCTTATGTTGAGTGGGGTGCCTTTTTAACCCTCCCGCATCCAGCAACTTAATTATCTAACTTACGGTAAGACATTCTCTAATTTGCCATGAAATATCAGGGTGGGCGAGTTTTCGAAGCCTTGTATTTTTCTGTATTTTCATCCACCAGAATGCTGTTTATTGTGATGTATTGTATGTCAATGGAAAGAGGAATATTTATAGTACATGATAAAAAAAACAAAAATGTAAATAAATCGAAATATGAAAGTGTAAATGAGTCCGGAATACAATTATTTCCCATGCAATTGTCTTCACACCGTCCTAGCTCTAAATTGTGAGTGATGACCATATATTTGTTTTTGCTAAAATAATAGTGTTTTTCTCCTCTTTCCAAATCTGAAAACAGAAATTGTTTATCTTCAATAGTTCTCAAGCAGTGACCGAAAAAAAAAATCTATGATTTTGATTGATATGGTTTATAACATTTTCGATTTATTTCGTTGCTACGAAGTGTATGGTTTTAAATTTAGGCTGTATGAATTCGGCAAATAAAGCTGATGAGTATAAAACAAACTAGAAGTTCCTAGGACAAATACTTTTTGCGCTATGTATATTTGAAATGAAGAGCCAAAATGCGAATATTTACGCTTCACCCGTCTCTTTTCCGTCGATGCTAGCCGGGTTCCGAGCTGTTCCCCACCTCGTGCGTTCCGTTATTTGCTCGGATTCGTATATAACTGTATATATCACCAGAATCGAAAAATGATGCTCTTTCCAATGGTGAAAACAAATATAATATAGCGTAATTGGTTCGCGAACTATGCGCAATTGTTTCCATGCAGTGACCGAAAAAAACAAATAGATATGGTTTATAACAATTTCGATTTATTTCATTGCTACGAAGTGTATGGTTTTAAATTTAAGCTGTATGAATACGGCAAATAATGCTGATGAGTATAAAACAAACTAGAAGTTCCTTGGACAAATATTTTTTGCGCTATGAATATTTGAAATGAAGAGCCAAAATGCGAATATTTACGCTTCACCCGTCTCTTTTCCGCCGATGCTAGCCGGGTTCCGAGCTGTTCCCCACCTCGGCATTGGTTTATTTGCTCGGATACGTTTATAACTGTTTATATCACCGTCATCGGAAAATTATGCTCTTTCTAATGGTGAAAACAAAAATAATATAGCGTTATTGGTTCGCGAGCTATGCACAATTGTTTCCATGCACTGCTATTGTTTTGTAAATAAATGAGAATGTTTATACAGATGTTTATCTTTGTCACAATATACAACACTTTTATATAATTTTCCTTGCCAATAATTGTATAATGTTCATAGAAGACATGTCAGTCATGAAGGTTGTCAATTTTACTTACCTGATAGGGCCACAACCCTTTCCAACGAGAAGGGAAATGGCTCCTGGGTTGACACTGAAAAAACAAAACAAGAAAGCCAGGTTATCATCAAGTAATACATTCAGAAATAATTCTATTGTAAACACAAATAAAGTAATTTATAAATATATAAATATATATATATATATATAATTATATATATATATATATATATATATATATATACAAGGTGTCAAACAAAATATAATGAATGGTAACAAAAATGTGTGTATGTGTGTGTGGGTATATATATATATATATATATATATATATATATATATATATATATATATATATATATATATGATATATATATATATATATATATATATATATATATATATATATATATATATATATATATATATATATATATATATATATATACAAGATGTCATACATATATATATATAAATACAAGTTGTCATAAATATATATATATATATACAAGGTGTCAAACAATATATAATGAATGGTAACAAAAATGTGTGTATGTGGGTATATATATATATATATATATATATATATATATATATATATATATATATATATATATATATATATATATATATATATATATATATATATATATATATATATATATATGTATATATATATATATATATATATATATATATATATATATATATATATATATATACATATATATATATATATACATATATATATATATACATATATCTATATATATACATATAGTTTCATATATATATATATATATATATACAAGGTGTCAAACCACAGAAATATGCAGATTTCCAAACCACCCTAGGAGGTACTGCATTTGACTCGTTATTTTTTTAGAGTGGTGTTACGATCCAGGTTCTCAAAGACACAGGGCTTTTCAACATTGGACTAGATAATGGCAAAATGCAACAACGGTAACACTAGATCCAACCCCTGCCTTAACCCTCCTCTAGCGGGTGCTCTGTGGCCGTTTTGGGCCTTTCTGGGCCGTTCTGACTGCTATATCAACCATCAGTATGAAAGGAACTGTATTGCGCCGAAAACTAGGTGGAAATCGCTACACAATGACGCCACATACAGCTACGTAGCACTCGTGGAGCACTGACAGTGTTACCTCGAAGATGGAAGTTTAGCAGATTTTGCTACCTTGCTCACTTTTAGCGAACTATTGGTTACACTGTCATCCTCACGTGCGGTGGGGGAACTGGAGTTAGTGTGGGCCGGGAGGCCACAGATGTCGGACGTATGGATCATTACTATCCCACCCATTTTCACTCGATTTCCACCCTTTTTTCACCCGTTTTTTGCCAGTTTTTTCAACACGACTTAAGTGGTGAGCCGCTTTTTAAGGGTTAAACACTGGAAAACAAAACACCATTACCGCCCTGAGTCGTGCCTGGACAACGAGGTATCCTATGACTCGGTAACTGGTGCACACAAACTAGGCTGACGCTCGATGAAACAGCCTATTCTCAAACAGTAAAAGATTACTCGATTAGGTTACACAAAGAAAAGATAGTTAACGTGATTAATTAACGTTACGGTAGATACTCAAATAACTGGCACTCCTGTATTAAAGAAAGTGCAATACTAGTCCTGCAACATCAACTGGAAACTTCTGAAATAAGTCTGATGTTGGGAAGATGTTCGTAAATAATCTTGAACAATTATAATGCAGAATACGGGTCACAATAAATAATAGGACATATAGTAATAATAGGCAGGCAAATAATAAAGACTGCGTAAAGGTAGTAATGCTCGACAACTAAAGAAATGCTTCGTGACACAACGCAACAGCCTACTCGGGTTGTGCAACTCAACAACAACCTCGGCTCAAAAGTGCAGTGAATAGTAATGTTGCATACATATAATAATGGGGACTTATCTCTAACCAGTGTCTGCTCAGTTAATAAAGTCTAGCTGGGGTATCAAGGCAGGGCAACAATGGGCGAGCATGCGGCTCGTAGCCTAACGTTGTCCGAAGGTGGTATAATGAAGATTACGTTATATGACGGGATGCTCTCTTGATAAATCTAGGTCTCTAGTACCTAGTTCTATCCTGGCGATCCCTCAGAAGTCAACACAAAGAGGCAGCACTATGTTGTGAGGGATAGGCTATGGCCCTCTCACACCACAGCGCTGTGCTCGCAAAGTAAACCCACCCGAAGACAACTTAGGCTCCCACAGTACCTGTCGATGTCGTGCAGGGCTTAGCTAACACTGCACACATCGGAGCCAATGACACAGTAACCTTACCCCTAGTCTAGCTTTAAATAACCAAGCAGAATCACTCAACACCTTGCCAGGGAGACATATACCGGTCTACAACCTTCCCGAGAGAGGACACATACGGAAAAGTCCATCTCTCCAACCTCAATAAAGCATAATACCTCCTTAACTTAATACATGGAAATATCTGAGAGCTTCGCGTACAATACGACTGGCCGACGGTGAACGTCTATGCTGAAACCAGAAGGGATGTTGAGTTTAATAAAGATTAGAGAATGAGAAAGGAGAAGTCGAGAGAGAGAAATAGTATGCAAAGCGGCGAGTATGGGGGACAGAATTGCAAAGGATGTAGACGATACGCGTGTCAGGCAAGCTCTGAGCTGGTAAAAAACACGCGGCCGCGATGGGCAGGGACTAGTTGACCACCCGGCCGCCAACGCCGTCAGCGCCCAAGCGAGCCGGGCCACAGCTCACCCCTCTGCCAGGTGTACTCCCTCACCCTCTCTCGCTCGCCTCCCACACAAGCAACATTTATATTATAGCGAATATAAAATATAAGGCGCGGTCACAGACCAAAACAAAGACCATTTCTAGAGTGTCTGTGGCAACACGACCCTAATGAAATAAGGCAGATCATTCTAGGACAACTGTAGCCAATCCCCCCATCCTGGCGAGCGCTAGCGAGCTGCAATGCCCCACGCAACCATTCTGTTGACGCCGGGAGGCGTCACAGTGGTTTCCCCAGGAGGCCTATATCCACTTTGATGATGAAGGTGGGTAAATGTAGGTGGGTGAATGTCGGTGGGTGAATGAAGAAGAGAAATGGAGAAGAGAAATGAATGAATCAATGAATGAATGATTGCACATGGCTCCTGACTATAGGACACCTGCATTGTGACGATGGAAAAGGTTGAAGCAGTCGTTGACGTCAATGCAGAGGGCAACCGTGCAAGTCGTGCAGCGGAAGCTTGTGTCATTGCGAATGCCGTTCATTACTTTGCAGTAATAGCAACGGAGTCGTTTCTTGGCCGGAATCCTCTGCCGAGAATGGTCCAAGGCCCTGTTCAACCGGACATGGTTCAGAACAATAGGACGGGGCCTTGGGACAACTCCAGGTCGAGGTCTCCGGACTCGCACCGCTCCTGCTGCTTCCAGTACTGGTGGCGGTTGGTTGGCAGCTTCAAGAGCTGCTTCCCCATCGTCACCAGCAGCAGCTGCATCAGGTGCTAGTACCACGAGGGGTTGAGCCAGGACATAGTTTCCCCCCGGGGCAGCAGCATCAGCAGCAGCATCATCTGGTTCTGGTGGTGGAGAGGGGACATCGAGACGTGGTGCCCTCTCAACGCCTCCACCAGGAGCAGCAACAGGAGAGGGTGGAGTGTTGTCAGGAGAAGCAGGGGCTGGGGAGTCTGGATGGCCGTCGTCAGACGACCCAGATAATCCACCGGGTTGCCGTTGCCTGCGTGCATGCCTCTGTGGCTCACGCTGGTCACGCAGCAGATCTTGTGCTCGGTGGACTGGCCTCCCCGACATAGGACACTCTGCAGGGTTGAAGTGCAGCAAGGAAGTACAGATGTGCTCCTGGAAGTCCAGCAAGGTCATCTTCTTCCTTGGGTAGCACTTCCTGTACAGGACATGGGCGTTGAAGAGGGCCATTTGGATGAAGTAGAAGGTGATCTTCTTCGTCCACTTGACCATCCTTCGCTGGATGGGGTAGTACTGGACCATCTGGTCGAAGTGATCCACCCCACCCATGTGGATGTTGTAGTCTTCAACGCAAACAGGTTTGAAGATCTCCCTCTGTCCACGACGCCACTTGCCCTGTTGGTCCTTCTCTTTGAAACTGACAAGCTTCGGGATGGTGTCCTGGTTGTGGAAAGTGGACACCATGTTGACGATGCGCTTGTCTCGCCAAAGTAGGACCATGGTTAAGCCGTTGTTCATTGCTAATGTCGCATCGCGTTCAAGCTGTTTTGCTTTAGCAATGTCGCACAACCGCTTAGGAGCTCCTCGTACAAGGCGCAGGGTGCCACACACATAGATGTTGTGTGTGAGCATTTGCTGGCACAGGTCAACTGAGGTGTAATAGTTGTCCATGTACAGCCTGTACCCCTGGCCTCTGAAGGACTCCGTGAGACCCTCCACCGTCTCCTGGAGAAATGTACCCGGACCGGTGTAGACCCGAAAGTCCCACACATAGCCAGTCAACGCCTCTGCCAGGATGTACAGCTTGACACCGTACTTCGTCGGCTTCATTGGGTTGTAAACCTTGAATGAAAGGCGACCCTTCCATCCAAGGCTGCCTTCGTCAAGGGACAGCTTTTCGGAGGGGATGTATGCCAGCTTGAAGCCTTCAAGTAGGTATTCCATCACCGTCCGAACCTTCACAAGCCTGTCCTTGTTCTGCCTGCAGACTGCCTTGTTGTTGAAAGCATGGAAATACTTCAACAAGGCTAGAAACTTAGTCCTACTCATCGTTCTCCGAAATACTGGGTAGTCGTGAAGGACAGTTGAACGCCAGTAGTGACTCAGAGAAGGAATCTTGGTGATGCCCATGAGGAAGTACAGGCCAAGGAATTTGGCCATTTCCTCCTCACCAAACAGGTACCAAAGAGCGGCTGCTCCGTCAACGAACTTGGCGTAAGCATTTGTCTCCAATACCAGGTATTGCAGCATCTCCCTTGTGAAGAAGAGCTGGAAGAACTAGAGAGGAGTCACCGGCTTTGGAACCTGCATGCCAGGGGTCCCTGAGAACAGATCAGGCTGGGGGTCGAAGGGGGTGTCGGTCCAACCGGCATCACGATCGGGGGCAGGATTGCGAGCACGGCCACGACCACTGCGAGGACCACCGCGAGGACCACCGCGAGAACCACCGCGAGGAACACCTCTGCAACCCCCGGGCCTACCACCTGCCCCCCTACGGGGACCTGGCCTCCGGCGTGGCATAGGTGGTAGGTCGAGGGGTTGAGTGGGGGGGGCTTCTGCATCAGATGATGCAGAAGCCGGTGAACCTGGTGCATCACCAAGTGGTGAAAGGTGTGGAGCTGGTGAACCTGGTGCAGCTGCACCAGCTGGTGAAAGGTGTGGAGCTGGTGAACCTGGTGCAGCTGTACCAGTTGGTGAATGGTGAAGAGGAAGCCTTTGGGGAAGAAGCTCCTCGATTGCTGCTGGAGGATTCAACACTATGCGTGGCACCTCAGCAACATCCTGAGCACACACTGCGGCTTCAGCAACCTCAGCACGCATTGTGGCTCGATGCTCAGGCAGAACAAATGCCGAGGGGGTCAACGGTGTGTCGCTGAAGGAGGACACTGCGGGGGTGACCGTTCCCATGACATGCAAAGGCGGGGTATTCAAAGTGCCCACAGCAAGTAGCGTAGCAAACAGGTGTGGGCTGCGGGCTGGTGATCCTGCTGGAAGCCAGGATGAGGCACCGCCACGCGAGGTGGATGGAAGAGGTGACGTGGGAAGTTGGGGGAAGTTAGGTGATGGTAGGAGGTAATCGGCGATGTTATGGATGGGATGAGATGTAGATGGGATGGGATGATATGTAGATGGGATGGGATGGGATGTGGATGGGATGGATGGTGGTGGTGGATCCGCTGGGGCTGGTTCAGTTGGTGGTGGTGGTGGTGGGTTGTCTGACGTTGCTGGTGGTGGTGGTGGATCGGCCGAGGTGGGGACATCGAGGCGGAGTCGCTTGGGCGGAGGTGAAGCCCAATCCTCATCGTCAGACCACTCGTCCGACTCACTCTCGCTCGCCGTCTCATCCGTCGTCGTCATGTCCAGCACCTCATTGACCACATCTTCCAGCTGGGAGTCCCGCAAAGGTTTCTTCTTGTCCGACATGGCAGCTGGCGTATGGCGGTAGGCTGCCGTATGGCGGTAGGTTGGCGTATGGCGGTAGGGTGGTGTATGGCGGTAGGCTGGCGTATGGCGGTAGGCTGGCGTATGGCGGCAGGCTGGCGTAGTTAGCTTACGATGCTGAAACCAAGAAATGGAAATAGAGGAAAAACGTAATTGACGTTGATAGTTGTCATGACGCAAGTTCGCCATCACTGGATCCATATAACGTTGGTATAGTTCACCATGATATAGTCATAGTTTTGCATTATCCGATTCCAGATGACGTGAGTATAATGGATTCATGACGGTATAGTTCCGCATTTTGTAATTCAAATGGGGGAACACCATGACGTAGTCATAGTATGGCATTATAAGAATATATATATTTATACCTTGGGGCTCTTTGGCCAAACACCCTGGGGAACAAGAACAACACAACAGGGAAGGGGAAAAGAAAGAAAAAAATTATATATATGCGGTATATACCTTTATATAAAAAATAAATATAATCAAATAAATCCCAATATATATAAAATAACTATATAAATACTCGATTATGGGCCCTGCCCTTGCTCTGGACATAGGGGGTGGTCCCATTGACACCCTGGGGAACAGGAACAATAACAAACAAACAAATATAAATGAAACAAAATTATAAATAAAATAAAATGATAGGCCTATAAATAAAATAAATAAAAACTATAATAAATAAAAATATATATAAAATAACTATAAATACTCGATTATGGGCCCTGCCCTTGCTCTGGATATAGGGGGTGGTCCAATGGACACCCTGGGGAACAGGAACAATAAACAAAAACATATGTAAATGAAACAAAATTATAAATAAAATGAAATTATATAAATACAATAAATAAAACTTATAATAAATCACAATAAAGAAAAATAGGCCTACATATAAAATAGCAATAGAAATACTCGAATATATATATATATATATATATATATATATATATATATATATATATATATATATATATATATATATATATATATATATATATATATATATATACTGTATATATATATATATATATATTATATATAAAATAAAGATAGGCCTAGCCCAAGCCTAAACATATAAAATATCCCCGCTTTGAGGAAAAGGTAAAAGGTCAAGGAGTGCTTACCCGCCGCGGGCAAGTAATTATGGGATTAGCTTAGATCATAAGAACATAAGAACATAAGAAAATGGGAATCTGCAGAAAGCCGATTGGCCTAAGCAAGGCAGATCCCTGTCCCACACAACCCCAATTACAAAGCCCAATTATAGGCTCAACACTCTAATACCCTGAGGATCATCTTACCAAAACGGTTAGAGATTAACGCAGGATTACGGGGGTCTGCAGAGCGCTGATTGGCCCAACCGTGCTGATCCCCCTTCACACCCAACCCTTCTCGTCCATATGCTTATCCAATTTTATCTTAAAGCTCCCTATCGTTTTTAATCCCACTATAGCACTTGGTAGTCCATTCCACCCATCTACAACTCTGTTACCAAACCAATATTTGCCTATATCTTTTCTGAAACTAAATTTATCTAATTTGAAACCATTGGTACGAGTTCTTTCGCTATCACTGAGCTTTAGTACATTTGTCATGTCCCCTTTGTTAATCCCACTAACCCACTTGAACACCTCTATCATATCCCCTCTAACTCTGCGTCTCTCTAACGAATGTAAGCCCAATTTCTTCAACCTTTCTTTATACGGAAGATTTCTAATATTATGGATCATTTTTGTCATTCTACGTTGTACTCTCTCCATTGAATCTATGTCCATTCTGTAATAAGGACACCAAAATTGAACAGCATAATCCATATGGGGTCTCACTAATGACAAGTAAAGTTTTAAGATAACATCAGCAGTTCTGTTACTCACACTCCTTGAGATGAACCCGAGAATCCTGTTTGCCTTGTTTCGAACGCTTATACACTGTTGTCTAGGCTTCAAATCAATGCTAACAAACACACCTAGATCTTTCTCACAATTCAAGTTTTCTAATTCCACATTAGCTAGTTTATATTTAACATTTGTATGCATCTTCCCTATCTTTAATACCTTGCATTTGTCAATGTTAAACTTCATCTGCCAATTTACTGACCATTCGTGTAAGGTATCTAGATCCCTTTGGAGGCACTCTATATCTCTATCTGAATCAATTGTTCTCCCCATTTTGGTATCGTCTGCAAATTTACTTATCCTACTAGTTATACCTAAATCAAGGTCATTTATGTATATAACAAACAACAGAGGACCTAATACAGATCCCTGGGGGACACCACTTTTGACTGCTCCCCATTCTGACTTCGTACCATTTATGCTGACTCTCTGCTTCCTACCAATTAGCCATGACCTAATCCATCCCAACAACGCCCCACCTATTCCATGCGCCTCAACCTTTCTCATCAATCTCTCATGGGGGACTCTGTCGAAAGCTTTACTGAAATCTAAATATATTATATCATATGACTTGTCATTATCTACTGCTTCATATACCTCTGAGAAAAAACTAAGCAAATTAGTAAGGCAAGAACGTCCCTGAGTGAATCCATGCTGAGAAGAATTTATGAAATTAAATGTATCTAAGTGGTTTCTAATTTTACTAGCAATAATTGACTCTAGTAGCTTTCCTATGATTGATGTAAGACTAATGGGACGGTAATTGGATGCTATTGATTTGTCACCTTTTTTGAAGATCGGAACTACGTTTGCAAGCTTCCAAGCTTCTGGAACTATACCTGTCTCCAATGACTTGTTAAATAAAAATGTTAATGGGTAACTTAACTCATCCCTACATTCTTTTAATACTCTAGCATATACCTCATCAGGACCAGGCGATTTATGAGGTTTCAGTCTGTCAATTTCCTTAAGCACATCATTTCTACTTATAGTAACCGTACTTAACCTATTTTCTATACTATCGCTATATACCTTACGGACTTCTGGAAACTGTGCCAAATTTTCATTAGTGAAAACGGAAAGAAATTGACTATTTAATGTACTGCACATTTCTAAATCATTGTCTGTCATTTCTCCTATCGAAGTTTTAAGGGGACCAATTACATCTCTAATCTTGGATTGATATAGTTGGTAAAAAGCTTTAGGATTATTTTTTGAGTCATTGGCAACCTTAATTTCATAATTTCTTTTTTCTTTCCTAATATCCTTTTTTACCTGTCTTGATAGATTCGGATAGTAAGCAAGTAGGTGAATTTCGCCTTTTCTAATTTTTCTATATATTCCTCTCTTTTGTCCTAGAAGATCTAATAGTCTATTATTCATCCCTTTGGGTTGGTTCTGTGTTGATCTAAATTTTCTTTTGGGGATGTATTTATTTTGTGCATTGAATACTGACTTGATAAAATTATCGTATGTATCTACCAAGGTTGACGTCTCTTCCTGACTTAAGATGACAGGTGCCTGAGACGGGGTACACTCATTTGGACACCTGAAACGGGGTACACTCATTTGGACACCTGTAATAAAGTAGGTACTTTACCCAGACATCTGTGGCTGTCCAAAGGTTCACAGCTGTAGTGTAGTGTACAGTGGCGCATAAAAGTCTTGTATTTTTTATGTCAGGCTATTTACCGTGACATATTTGTACTTACCATGACATTTTTGTCTAAAAAATTCGTTTATTATCTATCCACACTTCACTGTTAGTTACTTCACTCAAATAAAACTGTGTATTCACTAAAAATTGCCCAAATTGGGCATAAAATAATGCCAAAAATGGGCAAAACACAACTAGATTTCGTAATTACAGCTTTATTATACTTCGTATGTAGTATTTATTCATAAATATTGGTCTTTCAAGCGAAAATGAAGGTTTTAGGGCAATATAATACGACACACACGTATAGCCTAGCTTACATTCGTAATCACAAACCTAACATAAGTTAGGAATGTGACTACGAATGCTTACTACACTAACCCTACGAATATGATATAAATAATATTATTATTCACAGTTCACAACACTTCCACTGGGTCCATTCTAGCCGCCTAAAAAACACATGGCTGGCTATGGAGAGGCGAACAACGAGGCACAGAGTCACAAATCACAAGTTATATACATAAATTATAAATAGATAGCCACAAATTGATGATACACTGTCTCTTAGTACATAAATAATCAAGATTTGCCTGCCTGAATCCCGCTCCATGGCGGGCAATGGAGGCGAGACGAGATTTAAAGGTCCAGGAGTACTACCTCACAGACTGGCGGCCGGCTCACAACTGGTGAAACAAAGCCCCGCACTCCTCACACAGGGACGCTAGGGGGTTGCCAGATATTTCATTTTGTAACTTACTGATGGCTAACTTACCAGCCAAAAATGCGTCCAAATCGCGTCATAAACTTATTTACCACGAATATTTCTAACTTACAGGTGGCATTATGACGCGATTGCGTCGTACGACCACTCTTCGAGGGGTGGCGTTATGACTCGATCGCGTCCTATAGATGCGAGAGGGTTAACTTACAGATCTGTTCGCAGAGTCTCAAGAGTTAACCTTTTGTATCAAGCAGGCTTCTTTGAAGCACGCCCCTGCTTGACCCCCTTTTGTATATATGTGCTGCGCCATTAAATATATTTTTCAAAGTAAGAATACTATGTGGTTGTTTGATTATCTGCTTTTCTAGAGTTATGATATGATTACGAATGTCCCCCTCCAGTCTTAGAAATCAGGCATGTTCGTCAATGATGGAGGGGCCACTAATAAATTATAGGTTTGACTCCTGTAAGGAGATAAAGAAAACCTAATATTTAGTAGTGGCCCCGTAATCATTGACGACTGGGGCCCTCCCGACCATCACCTTCCCATTCGTTGATGTATTAAGGATTTTGGTTTACTTGATATGTCAGTGAAGGAAGAATGACGCCTGAGTCAGCGTCTGGTCAAAGATCCACACAAGTACATCCACGATATTATGGAAAGCTTATTGAATAGTTATTTTTATTTTATTTTTGTTTTTATTTTTGACAAAGTGTTTTCGTATTGAGAACCCAATTCATAATGACTGAAGCCATGAGTGAGGTCGCGTGCGCTCATGATGAAGGCTCCTCAAATTTTAAATGCTCTGCGCGGTAGATTCAAACTACGGCGGATGAGTATTTGAAGAGGGTGCCTTATGTAATAGGCATGTTCGTCAATGATTACGGGGCCACTACTAAATATTAGGTTTTCTTTATCTCCTTACAGGAGTCAAACCTATAATATAGGTTGAGATTCCGGGACCCGTTCAGGATTACCCGGAGTTCTTATCACAACCGTTGCGTATATAGCATAAAAACAATCCTTGGTTAATACCCATTAAATCTTACCAAGGGCTCATCATTGAAAAATGGATACCACTAGAAATTAAAAAAAAAAAAAAAAATCTATCATTTCAAATCTCCCGGTGCCTCAGCCCTCTAGCTGTGTTGTCGTATTGCTTCCCTTGCACGTGATGCCAGATTCTCTAGCGTGTTTATCTGCCTCAAATGTTATATCAAGTTGGGCATGTGCATGGGAAGGGGAAGGTGGGTGGGAACCTTGGCGTCATTGGCTACGGGACCACCACTAAAAAGAAGGGTTTCCTTCCTTCCCTTCGGGTTGTCAAACCCATAATTTAGTATTGGTTCTCTCCGTCAATGTTGAAGAGCCTAGAATATCACGACCGGAGGTGGGACATCAGATGCTCAACGTATACAGAGAGAACCAATTAACAGATAGGCTGACACCGGGTAAAATTAAAATTATTAGGAAAAGAAGAGGTGGTATATTGGGAAGCCTCATAAGGAAGGAAAGATGGAAGAATAGTCATAACTTAAAATGTGTTGAGAAGAACAAGATGTAAAAATATATATGAAAGGATGCTTTAATGTCATAAAACATTTCCATACTATAATGCTCCTGGAGCTGTGCAAAAATTAGCAAGAGCATTTTTTGCTCGCATTGGTATAAAAATGAACTATTTATTCGTACTCATTCAGTACATACAACTCGTACTTATTCACTATAGAAGAAAACCCTTTGTCTTCGTATACTTAGTCATGTTCTACATCCCCTCCCCCCTCCCCTCCCCCTATTCCTTTTGGAGATGCAGAACCAGACTCATTCCGTACATCCAACTCGTACTTATTCACTATAGAAGAAAACCCTTTGTCTTCTTACTTAGTCATGTTCTACATTCTCCCCCCCCCCTATTCCTTTTGGAGATTCCGAAGGAGGAAAGCGAAACCAGACCTCGTAACCAAAACCATCTAATGGATCATGAGATTGGCGTAGTGCAACACATGGAACCGAAGGTCTCTCCAGACAAATATTGTGGTAGAAAGGTATTATGAGAAGACCAAATTCCCAATTGGGAAATATCCTGTATTGAATAATTACTCAGAAAGTGGACCGTAGTTGTCCATTTCCGGACATTGTGAGCCCAGGCCATTGCCCGGGGTTCTGCCGTTTGGATTACATCGACAATCATGGAGTCAAGGTGTCTCTGCGAGAGGCGAGTCTGATCATCTGGAGAGATCCACAGGTGTGAAGCAACCAACGTTCCTGTGGCTTTAATGTAAGAATGCAATGCCTGATCAGGGCAAAGGGGGTGGTGCTGTGTGCCCTGTTGCAAGGCAGAAATAGTAAATGGAGTAAAATGTGTCCCTAATGGTCATTATTCGCTATGAAAGCAGGGGCCGTGGCTACAGTTACACTTTGGTGTTAGGCCTGGAAGTGCAAACAATTGGGAGAACTAGACATTGCTGCTAGCTCTGACACTCGGTGAACTGTGGCGAGTGCTAGGAGGAAGACACATTATTCTGTCAGTTTAGCTAAGTAAGGTTTTACAGAATATGATCAAGTGGCTAACCTTGTTAAAACTTGATCCAGGGATCACTAGGGGAGCAATTGCACTCGGGGTGCCCTGAGCCGAAAACATGCCTTGATAAAACCGGCTCCATCTTTAGGGAGAAGACAGAGTCCAGCCAGGTCAAAGAACGGCTCTTTAACCCTTTATTAGCGGGGTCGGACTTAAGTCCGGTACGAGATAATTGGACTAAATGGCGGGGTCGGACTTAAGTCCGTGGGTGTATTCCCACCCTAATTTAGGTGGAAAGCGGAACCTGGTGGTCAGGCGGTATACTACAAGGGCCCACCCACATATCCCCACTGCGTGACCGTGACTCAGTGACCCTCAAGCAGCCATAATGGAAGGTCAAGATTTGCCCGTGTTCGATTCGGTGGCCGCCATCCCTAGTGCGTCGCGCCACCCTACTAACCACGCCCGGCTTACCACCCAGGAACTAGATATCATGCTGAACTCTTCAGAACTTTCTAATAAGCTGTTGGATGAAACCGTCGAATGTCTGGGTGAGAGTTTTGGTAGTGTGGATGACTCGGAAGACGAAAATAACCCGATCATAGGCTTTCATCCTAAGCATAATTTGCGTGGGGTTGATGTTGAGGTTGATGTTGGACAGACCGTTGACCATATTGAAGACGTTCCTGACGAAGAATATACTGGTGTGGGTGTTGGTAAGTACAATTTATATTTTATAATTGCTTGAAAGTTTGATTGCAAGCATTTTATCACCTTACGAGCGGGTGGTGGAGTATATTTCCCTGTGCCGCCCAGCGGGTTTTTTTTTTTACCCTAAATGGGGTTGTTTAGTGCTCTTTTTCATGCATAAACAAGACCCAGAGCGTAATACAAGTATGTATCCCTGAAAGGGCGTAAATTGAGCTTTCCAATGACACCGAACCATCCTTCTACGATCATTGGTTGTCTTTCAACGATCGTGCAACACGAGTGCAAAACCCTAAACTACGGTAATTTCCTTATATAATTGCCTGTAGTAGGTCCACGGCGGCTGTGACGAGCGGTCAGGAGGTACATTATGCTCTAATCACAGCTCCGCTCTCTCTCAGAGCACATTACGTCCTCAAAATTGCACTCTACAAGAAATGTCCTTTGCATTTTATAGCGTATTATTTGCAGGCGTTCGGTAAATTTCTCACGATAACCAGGGTATACGGTACATTTCTCACGATAATATAAGCAACAACGAAGCTTGGCGAAGATTGTGGTCTACAATATACCTTTTTATAATTGCATGTGACCTTGTAATTGCTTGAAAGTTTGATTGCAAGCATTTTATAGCGTATTATTTGCAGGCGTTCGGTAAATTTCTCACGATAACCAGGGTATACGGTACATTTCTCACGATAATATAAGCAACAACGAAGCTTGGCGAAGATTGTGGTCTACAATATACCTTTTTATAATTGCATGTGACCTTGTAATTGCTTGAAGTTTGATTGCAATCATTTTATAGCGTATTATTTTCAGGCGTTCGGTAAATTTCTCACGATAACCAGGGTATACGGTACATTTCTCTAATATAAGCAACAACGAAGCTTGGCGAAGATTGTGGTCTACAATATACCTTTTTATAATTGCATGTCTTCTTGTAATTGCTTGAAAGTTTGATTGCAAGCATTTTATAGCGTATTATTTGCAGGCGTTCGGTAAATTTCTCACGATAACCAGGGTATACGGTACATTTCTCACGATAATATAAGCAACAACGAAGCTTGGCGAAGATTGTGGTCTACAATATACCTTTTTATAATTGCATGTTACCTTGTAATTGCTTGAAAGTTTGATTGCAAGCATTTTATAGCGTATTATTTGCAGGCGTTCAGTACATTTCTTACGGTAATACAAACAACGAAAGATTGAATATTTGTGCTTGGCATTATATGATTGTGGGGAACAGATGTAGGCCTACCGTATATATTATTTTATCATAATATATGATACATATGTAACATTGTTATATTGTCACGACACTCTCTCTCTCTCTCTCTTTGTTTCTACACCTTTGTACTCCTTGGTACTCTCTTTCTCTGATGTAGGCCAGGGCACGCCCCTAACTAATCTTCTCTTCCCTCCCAGGGAAAAATCACACCTAGCAGATGTTCTTGACCTCTCTCTCTCTGTCTGTCTCTCTACCTATATATACATTTATAATTGCATGTGACATTGAAATTGCTTGAGAGTTTGATTGCAAGCATTTTATAGCGTATTATTTGCAGGCGTTCGGTAAATTTCTCACGATAACCAGGGTATACGGTAAATTTTTCACGATAATATAAGCAACAACGAAGCTTGGCGAAGATTGTGGTCTACAATATACCTTTTTATAATTGCATGTGACATTGAAATTGCTTGAGAGTTTGATTGCAAGCATTTTATAGCGTATTATTTGCAGGCGTTCAGTAAATTTCTTACGGTAATACAAACAACGAAAAATTTAATATTTGTGCTTGGCATTATATGATTGTGGGGAACAGATGTAGGCCTACCGTATATATTATTTTGTCATATATATGATACATATGTAACATTGTTATATTATCACAACACTCTCTCTCTGTCTGTCTAATCCTCTCTGGGTCTACCTATATATACTTGTATAATTGCATGTGACATTGAAAGTGCTTGAGAGTTTGATTGCAAGCGTTTGATAGCATATCATTTGCAGGCGTTCAGTAAATTTGATAAATATATCAAAATAAGTCCTGTGGGACTATGAAATAGCTATTATTGGACAAGGAAAATATTTTGTTCATCCCTCCACTGGAACATCAACAACAATGTCAACAACGTATCGCAGTCGGCAGTGTGCAGTACTGCCAATACGTATAGCGACTTCCGCTAGATCTAGAGACCTTTACTTCGATCTAGCAACAATGACTTACACTAGCGTTTTGTTTTGAAATTTCAGAACAATTTCGAAGTGATATTATATGGATTTTGCCAATTCATATTTCTAGTGGTATTTATCATGTCTTACATCTAACAATATATGCTAGCGGATTTAACTTCAATTGGTAACCCTCCCGCTCCATTCGGCTCGAAGAAAATCGATAATGGTGGCACTTTAGTAAACAGGTGATAAACATAACCGCATGGGTATCGGTTTGGTGTATCGGTATTATGGTAAGTTGGCTACCTACTATTGTTTATACGATATAGTAAGTAATGATCAGTAAATTATTATATATTATATATAAAACAAAAACAAAATTCCTGCAAAGCAAGCGAAACAGAGAGAGAGAGAGAGAGAGAGAGAGAGAGAGAGAGAGACAATGCAGAAACTGAACTGAAGAAAGAGTGAAAAAGATATAATAATACAGATATTTTTACAAGCAAATAAAGAAAGGGATTATAGAAAATAATAATGAGAATTACATATACGGATGAGGAAGAGAGAGAGAGAGAGAAAGAGAGAGAATACAGAAACTGAACTGAAGAAAGAGAGTGAAACAAATATAATAATACAGAAATATTACAAGCAAATAAATTAAATAGACGGATTAGTTAGAGAAAATAATAATGAGAAATACATATACGGATGAGGAAGAGGGAAAGCGAGCGAGCCAGAGAGAGAGAGAGAGACAGGAGGCGTGAGAGAGATTAGAGAAAATAGAGAGATTGCAAGCATTTTATAGCGTATTATTTGCAGGTGATCAGTAAATTTCTTACGGTAATACAAACAACGAAAGATTGAATATTTGTGCTTGGCATTATATGATTGTGGGGAACATATGTAGGCCTACCGTAACTAATATTTTTTCATATATACGATACATATGTAACATTGTTATTATCACGACACTCTCTCTCTCTCTCTCTTGTCTCTTCCTCTCTGGGTCTACCTATACATATATAATTGCATGTGACCTTCAAATTGTTTGAAATTTTGATTGCAAGCATTTTTTAGCGTATTATTTGCAGGCGTTCAGTAAATTTCTTACGGTAAGGTAGGCAAAAGGCAGTTATGAGATTGAGGTAGGGAAAAGGCAGAACTGCCTATAGCGAGTGTATGAATGGGATTGAGGTAGACAAAAGGCAGAACTGCCTATAGCGAGTGTATGAATGTGATTGAGGTAGACAAAAGGCAGAACTGTCTATAGCGAATGTATGAATGTATGTATGAATGAATGACATGGATGTATGAGGTGGACCAAGAACCAGATGGATGGATGAGATTCGAAACTTTGATAGACGTATATATCACGGTATACGGTAGAAGTAATTCCTTACAATGTACCGTACATCGTGATATATACGCCTATCAAATGATTGCCATCAATATACGGTATATATATATATATATATATATATATATATATATATATATATATATATACACCGTGATATATACGCCTATCAAATGATTGCAATCAATATACACCAATATACACCAATATACAGTATATATATATATATATATATATATATATATATATATATATATATATATATATATATATATATATACTGTATATATATATATATATATATATATATATGTATATATATATATATATATATATATATATATATATATATATATATATATATATATATATATTTATATATATACCGTATATTGATTGCAATCATTTGATAGGCGTATATATCACGATGTACGGTACATTGTAAGGAATTACTTCTACCGTATACCGTGATATATACGTCTATCAAAGTTTCGAATTTCATCCATCCATCTGGTTCTTGGTCCACCTCATACATCCATGTCATTCATTCATACATACATTCATACACTCGCTATAGGCAGTTCTGCCTTTTGTCTACCTCAATCACATTCATACACTCGCTATAGGCAGTTCTGCCTTTTGTCTACCTCAATCCCATTCATACACTCGCTATAGGCAGTTCTGCCTTTTCCCTACCTCAATCACATAACTGCCTTTTGCCTACCTCAATCACATGTGGATAACACCTCCTGGGAACACCACAAACAAAAAATGAGTCTTCAACACTACCCATAGGGTGATTTGGAAATGTGTTGTGAAATAATATTATATATATAAAACAAAACAAAAACCTGCAAAGCAAGCGAGAGAGAGAGAGAGAGAGAGAGAGAGAGAGAGAAAGGAGAGGTGAGAGAAGCTAGAGGAGAGAGAGAGAGAGCGAGAGAGAGAGAGAGAGAGAGAGAGAGAGAGAATGCAGAAACTGAACTGAAGAAAGAGTGAAAAAGATATAATACAGAAATATTACAAGCAAAATAAATGAAATAGAGGGATTAGTTAGAGAAAATAATAATGAGATTACATATACGGATGAGAAGAGAAAGAGAGAATACAGAAACTGAACTGAAGAAAGAGTGAAAAAGATATAATAATACAGAAATATTACAAGCAAATAAATGAAATAGAGGGATTAGTTAGAGAAAATGATAATGAGAATTACATATACGGATGAGAAGAGAAAGAGAGAATACAGAAACTGAACTGAAGAAAGAGTGAACAAGATATAATAATACAGAAATATTACAAGCAAATAAATGAAATAGAGGGATTAGTTAGAGAAAATAATAATGAGAATTACATATACGGATGAGGAGAAAGAAAGGGAGCGCGAGAGAGGGAAAGCGAGCGAGCCAGAGAGAGAGAGAGAGACAGACAGACAGGAGTGAGAGAGAAAGAGAGAGAGAGAGAGAGAGAGAGATAATACAGAGAATACAGAAATAAGGAGAAATAAGAGAAAAATAAGACCGATTACCGAAGGAATAGTAGACGCGCGAGAGGCCGAAGTCAGGCCAAAGCGAACGCATCCGAACGCGCCCGGGAAATAGACCAAAAAGTACCTCCTCTTCCTCACCTCTTCCCACCCTCCACACTCATTCATAACATCCATTCATAGACTTATATGGGGAGACGAAGAGTTGCTCTTTCCAAAAATGATCGTTTTGTTCGCATTGGATCCAGAGTAACAGCGCTAGGGCGAGTGAAATTGAGCGAATATTTCGGGATTATGCCCGCTGAGCGGTACAGTGTAAAATACCTTACCACCCGCTAAATAAGGGTTAACCCTTGGGATCTGGGGGGCCTCATATGAAGTTTGGTATTTTCAAACTTCATAATTCAGTAGCTACTGATTGAGACCACCTAGAGCAGTCAATATTTGTGCAAATTGTAGAACGTTTTCTTGTCTGTAGACTGCCGTTGAGATGACATCGCTACGTTGCGTGGTTGCCGAGTTCTGATGATTATATCGGCGACTTTTTAGCCGCGCATTTTGCCTCATATGAGGCCTCCCGGATTCCAAGGGTTAATGGCCGTGAGATAATTTCTTAAGGAATATACCGAAAGATGTCTGTGTTCAAAAAGGGGTAATTTAGATACAAGAGAATAAGGCCGGCTGACTGACTGCATTGGTCGGACTCCCCCAACCAGGTAGTAAAACTCTACCAGTGTGACTCATATTGCCTGAGACTGGTCACCGAATATTGGGCCTTTAATTTAGGGTGTAAGATAGGATCGTATTTTTTCTCTTAGCCATTTGGCCTGGAAAATGTCCATAATGCAAAAGTTAGACAAGTCTGAAGGCTTCCAATTTGGTCCAAGTGGAATTGAGAGATTGGAATTCCCACCGGAGACGGGCACCATAGGCTCAGGCGGCTGTATCACGTTTGTGTGGACTAAACTGGCGCAATGAGACACACTAATGACTAGACCCTTGTATGACTTTGTACATGAGGGCCGTGTCCGGGGGAGGGAACAGGTAGATGGATGACCATGTATTCAAATTGACAGAAAAAAGCGCCCGGTCCACCCACCGGGGTTACTGATCACCGGGTTTATAGATTGAGGATCTTTGCTGACGTGTGGGATGCAAAAAGGTCTACTTGTACAAGTACAAAGGAGTACAAAGGAAATCAAGCAACAACATGTCTGGTGACCCTTCTAGGCTGCTTGTCCTCCAAAACACTGAGGATCAATTGTCCAAACAGTGGTTTGGAATGGGTAGGGGAACATTGGAAAGGGAACTACTGCCCTGGAACTAATGTCCGTGGCAGGATTAGGAAGTTAGTAGGGGACAGATGGGTTAGTAACTGAGGGGGGGATAAAATAAAGTTATTAATTTACAAACGCAGTCAGTCGCGGGTTTGATGCAAGGTCTAGACGAAGTTTAAATGAATCAACGGTGCTGCAGTCTGAGTCTGGAAGGTGAGACGGTGAAGCACTTGAGCGAAGCAACCGGCCGCTTCAGAGATGGAGCTGCTTCGAACCATGATGGATGCTTCACATGTCTCACTCCCCAGACTGGAACAAGACCTCACAGGCTTCACCGTGTTGAGCGGTGGAATGTACAGGCTCTCAGCCTATGCCCGAGAGGGAGTAGTTGGATTATAGAAAAGACAAAAAAAGTCTATAACGTCTCGGGGAAGCCCATTCCACAAGTTGACAACTCGATTGAAGAAGAAATTCTTAGATTCGTGCGAGTTAAAAGATTTACCGATAATTTTGCAACCGTTTCCCCGCATGTAATTAGATTGGTCGATAGTGAAGTACTTACTAGAGTTCATAATGTCGATGATAATGTTTGATAATTTTGAACACTTGAATTAAATTGCCTCTTAATCTGCGCTGGGTTAAAGGAAATAGATAATTCTCTTGTGGATGGGAAGGAAGAATCAGCTTGTCGAAAGCTTCCTGTTTGAGTGCCCATACCACTGACGTACTCTTGCCCCGGGATAAGGCGTCCACCCAAAAGTTGGCCCTTCCCGGGAGGTACTAGGCTTAAATGGTAAGGAAGAATCAGCTTGCTGAAAGCTTCCTGTTTGAGAGCCCATTCCACTGACGTGCACTTGCACCGGGATAAGGTGTCCGCCCAAAGATTGGAAATAAATTTTAACCAGAATGTAACGCGGATAAACGTTACTGCTGAATTTTGGCAGGGAAGGGCAAGATATCTTTGATCTCTTTCGGAGATCGGAATGTGCCAAAAGGCATCTTTGAGGTCCAACGTTATCAGTCACACGTCCTGATGAAGGATTAGCCGTATCTGAGACACTGTGAGCATGCAAAATCTGTAATGTTGAGTGAGGAGAGGTCTATGACTGGTCTCATCTTTGAGCTGTCCCGTTTGGGAACAAGAAACATGTGGGATAGGAAAACTTTGGTGACTTTTAGAACTGGCACTAATACCATCGGCTTTAATAATTCTTTGATTACTTCTAAGACGTTTGGTGAAAGTATAATTGTAATGTTCCTCAGATTGTATATGACAAGAAGCAAACATATGGTCCTCATTTGGAACCTTATTGGAGGCAATTGCAGTGATGGATAGAACAAATTTTGCCGCCTCTGCTGCCCATTCCACCCACGGACCTTGTCCCACTCCTTCTAAGGTAAACATGCGAGATGGAGGGTCTGTAGCAACAGTTTCTATCTTTGTAGAACACACTGAGGAGAGGGACTATATAGCATTATGAGCAGCAAGCTTAGAGAAAGCTGACCTAGGCTTCAAGGATTTCGTGGCAGAAAATACTGGAGCAGGTTTGTCCACAAAAACTGAATATCAGACATGGAAGGGAAAGGAGACACGACTACATCCATTCCCCGCCTTTCAGCATCTTTTACCCGCAGATGTTTTAACTCATTTACCTCGAGGACTCAGGATTGAGGGCCCAGGTAATGTTCAGGGAAATCTGTCTCCGCGTCTTCCGGAATAGGAGGGCCAATTATTGGTTGCCAAACTCGGGCAGGGTCATAAAGCAAAGGCATTGGCTTTTTAAGCAACCCGGGTCTGCCTCAAGGGCAACCGGAGTAAACGGGGTTAGGAATAGCCCAGAACTGTCAAGGGTGGGAATCTTTGCAGATCACCGGCTGGGGAACACTAGGACCAATTGACCCTGAGGGACGAGACAGTGAGGTGGTCTTTATTTGTAAAGGAACAGTAGGTAGCGTAGAGGGCATAGCTGAGATGACAGCTTAACCTGGGGAGTCAGAGACTCTTGTCTCTGACTAAACTTGGACTTAATTGCATCTAGAACTTTTGTTTGGAACAAGGTCTCCAACTTCGTTGGGACGTGGGCAAAAGAATGTTTAGGAAACTTGTGTAGTCATTACAGATAATATCTGGGGCTTAGAATAAGTAAACTTTTACATCACTCCAAATATTTAGCAAAACCTGAGGCGCCCCAGCCGCAGTTATGTGGCCACTCGGATTGTGGTGATGTTTCACGAAGAGTGCACAGTTTGTTCACTTCTTAGTAGCCCAATTAGCTAACGTACAATCAACACAAGACACATGGCGTATGTACTGCGTACGTCCAAGAAGGGGAATTTGTTGCATCTTGTGACCCCACACCACTACACCATGGTCGAGGCTGAAGCGACGATGGGGAACCAAACATTTTCTCGGGTGTAGAAAAACCGAGAAGCCGCTCTCCGAGCACAACGGAGAGGGCCACACACCTGGATGGCGAGCCAAAACACGGGTAACGTCCGGAGCTGATCACAGTTGTGACTCAGGCGAGGGGATGAAAATTACAGGGGAGAGCTGTTGCTCACCAGGCCAAGATTCAATGTTACATAATACCAGAGCAAAGAACAAAATCACGTACCAGCTCGTCATGCATAAGGCCTATGGAGTGTGGAGTAGCCTGTTGGCTATATGAATGTAGTAAAAGAAGTTAGAGCGGGGTAGCGTATCAGCTACATCTTATATAAGAATGGATTCAAGTGGGATAGTCTATGGCTATCATTAATATGATTAGAGTACACCCCCCCCTTTCTCTCATACATTGTTCTACATTGAGAACCCGTTTGGCTTATAATAGGGATAGTACCCGGAGAAAACGTCGTTCCTTATAGTTCAATATTAGCGGAACCAATGGCACCCGCTTATACATTGAAAACTGAAGTAAATCCCTCGAAAAATGTTGTAATATACATTCAATATTTGGTTTATAATAGGGATATTACCCAGAGGAAATGGTGTTCCTTATAGTTCAATAATAGCGGAACCATTGGCACCCAGCTTATATATTGAAAAATGAAGTAAATCCCCCGAAAAACTTCATATATTAATACTTATATATAGGAAGAGACCAATCGACCTCTCATGTAAAATTCAGTAGAGTGAGGCTCTGAGCAAGGCCTATTGGCCGCTTCCGTGATTACGCGCTCGATGTGACGAGCGTGAGAATATCCTGATATAAGAATCCATAAGTAGAGCCAAGAACATATCAGCTCAAATTAATGTTACCAGTATGTAACTATAAAAGTTTAGTAAACTTTGATATATGAGGAAATAAGTACTGTAATGATCACGTAGAACTGCAGAGTAAGTACGTAATACGTATCTATAACTTATAGAAGAATGGAATCCAGTGGGTTGTCTATCAGCTATCATGAATATGATTAGAGTGGCTTTTCATCGGGATAGTATCCTGAGGAAAACATTGTTCCTCAATTGAACCGGAACCTGTTGGTGACTCGGTTTATGTATTCGGAGTACCCAGAGTACCCTGAGGAAAACATTGTTCCTCAACTTAACCGGAACCTGTTGGTGCATCGTTTTTTGTATCGGGTGGACCCACAGTACGCGGAGGGAAACGTTCCACAGTGTAACCGGAACCTGTTGGTGCATGAGTTTTATGTAGCCGGAGTACCCAGAGTGGTTGAGAGTGGTTGGGTAGTAGAGGGAATGAAGATTCCGAGAGACAGAAACGAGCGAGGTACGTGGAGAGTAAGAGGGTGGTGAAGAGAGTAGTGAAGGAAAGTAAGAGAAGAGTAGATGAGGAATTTGGAAGGATTCTGAGTGTAAAATGCAGGGAGAGTAAGAAACTGTTCTGGAAAGAAGTCAAGAAAGTTAGGGAAGGTAGCAAGGGAAACAGTAAGGGTGTGAAAGATAAGAATCGGATAATGCTAGCCGAGAAGCAAGAGAGAGTCGAAAGATGGAGGGAGTACTTCAGTGAGTTGCTAAATGAAAGGAATGAAGAGCCAGCAAACATAGCTGGATATGGTATGGGAGGGAGAAGAAGAGAAGTAGTGGAGGAGGAGGTGGGGATCAGGAGGTCAGAAGTGTGGGAAGCCATGAAAAGAGTGAAGTTGGGGGAAAGCACCAGGAACAGATGGAGTGTGTGGGGAAATGTTGAGGTATGGTGGTGAGATAGTGATAGAATGGGTATGGAAAATGTGCAAACTAGCATGGGAGAAGGGGAGTGCACCCGATGACTGGAAGACTGGCATAATAGTCCCCCTATATAAGTGCAAAGGGGAAAGAGGTGTGTGGTAACCACCGAGGAATATGTCTTCTAAGCGTAGTAGGGAAGGTATACAGTAGGGTAGTGATTGAGAGAGTGAGAGTGAGAACGGAGAAATGGATAGGCGACGAGCAGGGAGGTTTTAGGAAGGGAAGAGGATGTGTAGATCAGATTTTTACCCTGAATTGTGTTGTGGAGAAGTATCTGGAGAAGAAACAAAAGGTGTATGTTGCCTTTATGGACTTGGAGAAGGCCTATGACAGAGTGGATAGAGAAGGTTTTGTGGAAAGTACTAAGAATATACGGAGTTAGAGGGCAAGTTGCTGAAAGCAGTGAAGAGCATGTATGAGGGTGCAAAGGCGGCAGTACGTGTGGAGAGTGAGCAGAGCGAGTTCTTTGACCTGAATGGTGGTTTGAAACAGGGGTGTGTGATGTCCCCGTGGTTGTTTACTGTATATATGGATGGAGTTATGAAAGAAATACTATCAAGAGCAGTGGATGTTGGTGTATCGCTGAAAAGGGAGGGAATTGAGTGGAAGCTACCTATACTGCTGTTTGCGGCTATACAGTTCTGATGAGTGATAATGAATGGGAGTTGCAGGGTTCTGGTAAATGAGTTTGGAACAGTGTGCGAAAAACGGAATTTGAAGGTAAATACGGGGAAGAGCAAGGTTATGGTCTTCGAAAGGGGTGAAGTCACAGAGTGTGAGGTTGAAGCTGAACGGTCAGGCTATGGAGATCGTCAACTCTTTTAAGTATCTGGGCAGTGTGTTGAGGTAAAGATGGGGACTATGGATGAAGAGGTGCGGGAGAGGGTACAACAGGGGAAGAGGGTTTTAGGAACGCAAAAAAGCAGTAACAAGAAATAGGGTGGTCAGTATGGAAGTGAAGAAGTCCTTGCATGACAGTGTGGTAATCCCGACACTGACTTACGGAAGCGAAGCATGGACGTTGGTTGAGAGACTCAGACCAAGAGTGAGAGCAGTGGAAATGAATTACTTAAGGAGTGCGTGCGGAGTTACATGGAGGGATAGACAGACTAATGAGGAAGTAAGAAGGAGGTGTGGTGTGGAGGTAGATGTGCTGGAAAGTGTGAAAAGGAACAACTTGAGATGGTTCGGCCATATGGAACGTATGGAAAGCGAGAGAATGACTAAGAGGGTGTACGAGAGCGCGGTGGAGGGACAGAGGGGGAGAGGTAGACCGAATATGAGGTGGAAGGATGGAGTGAGGAACTACATGAACGAAGGCGGTGCTGGTTGGGGGGAGGGGCGTCGACTGACTGGGGACAGAGGTGCATGGGGGCGGTTCGTTCGTGGCCACCCCTTCGGGGATCACGGCGTCAGGCAATAGATAGATAGATAGTACCCAGAGTACCTGGAGGAAAAAATTGTTCCTAAAATTAACCGGAAACCTGTTGGTGGTTCGGTTTATGTACCTGGAGTACCTGAAGGAAAACATTGTTCCTCAGTTTAACTGGAACCATTAGGTGCATCGTATTTTGTTTTTTTGTTTTTAGGTATAGTACCCGGATTGCCCGGAGTACCCAGAAGAAAACATTGTTCCTCAACCTGACCGGAAACCTGTTGGTTACTCGGTACCCTGACACCAATGGTAGTCTGCGTAAATAAATAATTTAACATTTGGCTCACAATAGGGACATTACCCGGAGGGAACATTGTTCCTCAATCCACATAGGATAATAATAGCTCACTGGGTGAAAGCGACCCGGGTGTACAAGACCGAGACCCAGGAAACGGAGGGGACACAGGAGTCCCGCCGACTCCGGGACTCTACGCTTACGAACAATTTATATTTGAAGAAGGACCTCATAATTGTGTAGGAACCATTGGTATTCAGCTTATATATTGAAAATTGAAGTAAATCCATCGAAGAACTTAATACTATATTACTCATATAGGAAGAGAACAACTGGTCCAAGATGTTGTAAAATTCAGTAGAGGGAAGCTCTGAGCTAGGCCTATTGGCCGCCACCTTGATCACGTGCTCGAGGTGGCGAGCGTGAAACAAATAATGGCCTTACAAATAATTAACTGGTACAAACACATGATATAAATATTAAGAGTCGATAAGTCTAGTTAACCCGCTGAGTGCCAGGGACGTATATATACGTCCTAGGGTGTTGTCACGCCCACGGATATATACGTCCTCGCCGAAACAAAATCGTAGCAGCGAAACGACTGCACCTATGGCTTTCATATTTTTACCACATGTACGTTACACTTTTGGCTACCCATCACAAAAATCCCAAATCCCTCCTCCCACCCACTCGCTGGCTGTCGGTACCGTCAGAAGGAAAAAAAAGGAAAATCTGTGGCAGCGAAACGCCTGCACCAATCGGTTCCATATTTGTGTGACAAATCCCTTACCCTTCTGCCTTCCCCACCACACCCCCAACCGCCTCCCACCACCCACTTCCAGCGTATCCGTACGAAGATAAGGAAAAAAAGGAAAATCCGTGGTGGCGAAACTACCTCACCAATCGGCTTCATATTTGTAACATGAGTCAATAATGCTTCTACCTTCCCCCCACCATCCCCCCAACCACCCTCCCAACACCCTCCTACCCATACATTTCCGTACCATAAAAGTCTCTGTAGTCTATAGTGTCTTTTCAGTTACTTGCGGGACCATCGGGGACCAGATTTCTGGCGAAAATGGACAAGGGGAGTGTTTTTTTTTACCATTATCCTTCCTTTCTCTCCCAACTTGATAGATTTAGCCAAAAAAAAAAAAAATCTGGCACTGGCAGAAGCACACCGTCAAAATTGGCTGGCACTCAGCGGGTTAAGAACATATCAGCCCGAAACAATGTTAAAAGTATGTAAACTACAAAAGTGAAGCAAACTTTGATAAATGAGGAACTAAGTAATGAGCAAGTAGAACTTCAGAATGTATACAATACTTGGAAAATTTTAATATTACAAGAACTGCAGAAAATAAAGTAATATTTAAGAAACTTGCATTAATAATATCTTAAAAGAGGAAAGCTCAGATTACGATTATGATTTCAACATGTAGCATGTGTTACGATCCAGGTTCTCAAAGATACAGGGCTCTTCAACATTGGACTAGATAATGGCAAATTGCAACAACGGTAACACTAGATCCAACCCCTGCCTTAAACACTGGAAAACAAAACACCATTACCGCCCTGAGTCGTGCCTGCGTGCCTGGACAACGAGGTATCCTATGACTCGGTAACTGGTGCACACACACTAGGCTGACGCTCGATGAAACAGCCTATTCTCAAACAGTAAAAGATTACTCGATTAGGTTACACAAAGAAAAGATAGTTAACGTGATTAATTAACGTTACGGTAGATACTCAAATAACTGGCACTCCTGTATTAAAGAAAGTGCAATGCTAGTCCTGCAACATCAACTGGAAACTTCTGAAATACGTCTGATGCTGGGAAGATGTTCGTAAAGAATCTTGAACAATTATAATGCAGAATACGGGTCACAATAAATACTAGGACATATAGTAATAATAGGCAGGCGAATAATAAAGACTGCGCAAAGGTAGTAATGCTCGACAACTAAAGAAATGCTTCGTGACACAACGCAACAGCCTACTAGGGTTGTGCAACTCAACAACAACCTCGGCTCAAAAGTGCAGTGAATAATAATGTTGCATACATATAATAATGGGGCTTATCTCTAACCAGTGTCCTGCTCAGTTAATAAAGTCTAGCTGGGGTATCAAGGCAGGGCAACAATGGGCGAGCATGCGGCTCGTAGCCTAACGTTGTCCGAAGGTGGTATAATGAAGATTACGTTATATGACGGGGATGCTCTCTTGATAAATCTAGGTCTCTAGTACCTAGTTCTATCCTGGCGATCCCTCAGAAGTCAACACAAAGAGGCAGCACTATGTTGTGAGGGATAGGCTATGGCCCTCTCACACCACAGCGCTGTGCTCGCAAAGTAAACCCACCCGAAGACAACTTAGGCTCCCACAGTACCTGTCGATGTCGTGCAGGGCTTAGCTAACACTGCACACATCGGAGAAAACGACACAGTAACCATACCCCTAGTCTAGCTTTAGATAACCAAGCAGAATCACTCAACACCTTGCCAGGGAGACATATACCGGTCTACAACCTTCCCGAGAGAGGACACATACGGAAAAGTCCGTCTCTCTAACCCTCAATAAAGCATAATACCTCCTTAACCTAATACATGGAACTCTTGAGAGCTTCGCGTACAATACGACTGGTCGACGGTGAACATCTATGCTGAAACCAGAAGGGATGTTGAGTTTAATAAAGATTAGAGAATGAGAAAGGAGAAGTCGAGAGAGAGAAATAGTATGCAAAGTGGCGAGTATGGGAGACAGAATTGCAAAGGATGTAGGCGGTACGCGTGTCAGGCAAGCTCTGAGCTGGTAAACAACACGAGGCCGCGATGGGAAGGGACTAGTTGACTACCCGGCCGCCAACGCCGTCAGCGCCCAAGCGAGCCGCGTCATAGCTCACCCCGCTGCCAGGTGTACTCCCTCACCCTCTCTCGCTCGCCTCCCACACAAGCAACATTTATATTATAGCGAATATAAAATATAAGGCGCGGTCACAGACCAAAACAAAGACCATTTCTAGACTGTCTGTGGCAACACGACACTAATTACATAAAGCAGATCATTCTAGGACAACTGTAGCCCATCCTCCCATCCTGGCGAGCGCTAGCAAGCTGCAATGCCCCACGCAACCATTCTGCTAACGCCGGGAGGCATCACACCCCCCCCAAGATATGGGACACTCAACCATGAGCCCATATCTGAACAGGCAGAATGTCGCTAGAATCTGCCACTCCTAACCACTCTGCCACTCATGGAATGCAAGCTCAGTCTCCTCAAAACAAAACTACAACAACATTTATATATAAAACAAATCTTATCACCCTTCCCAAATATAATACATTAATTCATAACATTGTGCTCCCAGAGTGAGCTTTAAGAAGCACAGCCTTCTGAGGGAAAATCATCTGCACTCAGTACTCAGCTACAATATTATCTTAAAATTAATTATAAAAAAGAAAGAGTTTTTATTTAATTTTTCATATTTTATTTTAATGTTGTTTTTGGCGGCTACTATAGATGTAGCCTAATTTTCTTCTAATCAAAGCCAACAACTCCTGCCCTGCGACCCTACGCTGATGCTACACACGCGAGCCAACAAGCACCAGCGCAAAAATACACCGCGAGCCAAGACAGGAGGCTATACCAACATACTGTGGTAGCCTACCCCGGATCCTCCACCCGCGACAAACAGTCCGCAATCACATTCTCACAACCGGCAATATGGCGAATGTCTAAGTTGTACTCTTGCAACATGAGCGACCATCTGGTCAGCCTCATATTCCGGTTGTGGAATTGATTGAGGAATTTAAGCGGGTGGTGGTCGGTATACACTACCACGACTGGCCCATAGGCAGGAACATAGACCTCAAAGTGTCTGAGCGCTAACACGATTGCCAGCAGTTCCTTGTCAACAACCGAATAGTTTTTCTGTGCTGAAATTAAATTTCTTTGAAAAGAAACTGACTGGATGCTCAAGACCTTCCTCGTCTGTCTGCAAAAGTACGGCACCAGCCCCTACTCCGCTGGCATCAGTCGCCAACTGAAATGGTCGTTCAAAGTCCGGGGCCCTGAGGATAGCGTGAGTGCATAAAAGGTGTTTAACTACTCGAAACGCCTGCTCACACTCAGGTGCCCAGCGGAACTTTTTATCTTTGGCTAGTAGATCTGTCAAAGGAGCTAACACAGTAGAATAGCCTCTTATAAAGCGGCGGTAATACCCAATCATGCCCAAAAATCTCATGATCTGCCGCTTGGTGGTCGGCCTGGGGAACAAGTCGATAGCCTGTATCTTCTGTTGGGGCGGGCTCACCTGCCCTAAACCCAACCACAAACCCCAGATACTGCACCGTGGCTTGCACAAAGTCACACTTGCCCAGATTAACCACCAAGCCTGCTTTACTAAGTTGACTAAATAAGGCTTCTATGTGCTCACAGTGACTTTGGAAATCGTTGTCATAAATGATCACGTCATCAAGGTAGACAGTACAGTTTGGGATGTCTGCTACGATGTCGTTCATTAAGCTCTGGAAAGTGGCCGGTGCATTATTCAGACCATATGGCATCACGTTGCAACGGTAAGTACTGCCATCCACCACAAACCCGCACACCTCTTGGGCCGCTCAGACAGTGGTACTTGCCAGTAGCCTTTGACGAGGTCTACCTTGGTCAAGTACCTTGCTTTCCCGATCTTATCCACACTGTCATCCACCCGGGGAAGAGGATATGCGTTGGTGGGGGTCAACCCGTTCAACCGCCTAAAGTCAATGCAGAACCGAACTTTTCCATCAGGTTTGGGCTGCAGAGTGACAGGAGAAGTCCACCGTACTGCCCCCTTCTCGATCAAGCCTCTCGCCAGAATATACTCCAGCTCATCCCTGAGCGCTGGGAGTTTAATGGGTGGCACCCGATAAGGTATCGACTTGAAGGGGGGGTGCTCTCCTACATTGACGTCATGCACCGCTTGAGTAGTGAGGCCTGGGTGCTCGGCAAATACAGTGGGGTATGAATCGAACAGGCGCTGTACTGCCACCTGCTGTTCCTCCAGCAGGTGCGCCAGAGCATCATGCGCACATTGGCTCGAATTCCCCGCCCACTGATCAGCCGAGACATGACAATCCCAGTTATCATCCACCTGGTCATTGCTGCCCCCCTCTCCTTCTCCACCATGACCGCAGCAGGTCAACACAGGGACAGCTAGTGACTCAGGTGGGCGCCTCACATACTCCTTCAACAAATTAATGTGGCATAGATGGTTACGCTTCTTCCGGTCTGGAGTGGCAACAAGGTAATCTAGATCGGAGATCTTTGACACCACCCGAGAAGGCCCAGCGTACTTGGCAGCCAGAGGATGACCTGACAAAGGCAACAGGACCAACACCTCTTGACCTACCTGAACTCCCGGAGTTTCGCCTTAGTATCGTACCTGTCCTTCATACGGGCCTGCGAACTCACGAAATTACGCCCGGCCAGCTCCAGACTTCTAAGCATTCTCTCTCTGCTCTCGAGGACGTATCTCAACATAGAACATGGCTTAGTGGTACCCTCCCAAATCTCCTTCACCATGTGGAGAGGGCCCCTCACCTGATGCCCGAAAACAAGCTCATTCGGACTGAAACCGAGACTCTCTCCAGGTACTTCTCTTGCCGCGAACAAAACATGACACACCCTCAGCGCCTCACCATACCTACCCCTGCTACGGTCCCCACCCTTCTGCAGGCCTATGCTCTGGTCAGACTTCAGCCGCCGGGACATCCTTCAGGATGTTCAGTCCCTGGCTGTGTTGCCGGGACTGTCCTCCTATGGGACGGGTTTGTGCGACGACGGTACGCCTGGCTTAGCCGTCTTGCTCGATCACCCTCTCCCGTTGGGGGCCTGGTTTGCTGAGGCCTTCGTCTTCGCCGGCTCTCCTTCAGTCCCTCCCCCGGAGTCATCACTGCTTTTGCCTCCTCTTGTGTCTGTCGGCGGGATGGAAGGCGCGTTCTGGTCCTGGTTCAGCGCGCCTGTTCTTGAACTTTGTTCTATTGCTACCCCGTTCTTCTCTCACCCAGTTCAGTCCTCTGTCGACAGGGTTTTTCCCTTGCGGCGGTGGGTGCCAAACTTCTTCTCTTATCTTTTGGTTCCTTCCAGACTTCTGTTCACCACCTGCGGCGTCTCGCGGCGTCTGCACTAGGCGATCTTCGCGAGGGCTTGGACCGCGTTCGGCGGATCCCCCTTCGGCACGTGGTGTCTTTGGTTCCCGAGCTGAAGGCGGTTTTGTGCGTGGCACCTCGGCAACGCCGGACGGTACGGTCCTCGTACTGCCGGACAGCCCCCTGGGATATTCGTCAGGGTTTGTTGTACTCTGCGCTCTCTCCGTCGGGGATTTTTTGCGCGGGATGCTTGGGTCCGCTACGCTTCTCTATCGGCGGACCCTGCTTCCGACACGCAACGACTCGCTTTGTTGCGAGCGGGGTCTTCTCAGTCCCATCCTTCTGCCGGTCCTCTTCGGGGTGCTGCTGCAAGTGCTGCCGCCATGCACGGGCGCAGGACAGGGACGTTACAGGCCAGTGCGTCAATTCCGCCTCGCCCTTCTGTTCTTGCCCCCTTTTCATCCCCGCCGTGTCGGGGCTGGCCGGCCTTCCACTTCCGGCCGCCCTTCGCCGGCAGTCGGCCCCGCGACGGCCAGGGGTTGGGGTGGCCGCCCTTTTCGACGAAGTTGGGGGGGAGGTAGAGGAGGTCAACGTGGCGCTCATGCCCGCACGGACCGTACCGGGGGTACCTCCACGTCAAAACAATGTGTAGGTTCTCTGGGTCGGTCTCCATGTTCTCCTTCTCGCCTGGCCGCCCGGGTCGCTCCCCTCCTCTCGGGAGCTCCCACGGGTTGTTTTCGCTCTTGCGCCCCTCGGTGGCCGCGAGGGACGTTGGGGGCGGCGGATTGCGCGGAGGGGTCTCACCTGGAGGTGGACGTCCAGATCCCCACTCCGCTCTTGTCACCGACGCCGGCCCATCTCTTCAGAGGTGGCCCACGTGTTCACATCCATGCACGGGCGGGGTATCCTCGAGGGAGTTGACCGCCGGTCCCCCGGTTTTCCTCTCCCGTGTCTTTCTGATACCGGAGTAGAACTGCGACGCGATGCGCCCGGTGGTGGCTATGTTGGCCCTCACCGGGCGCATCGTGCACACACGGTTTCTGATGCTGCCTGTACCCCAGGTACGCCTGGCCCTGTGCCCTCTGTAGTGGGTAGTGTCGCTGGCCCTCCAGGCTGCGTCTTGGCTCGTTCCTCTCCATCCTCAATTCCAGCGATTCTTGGCCGTTCGGACTTCCGATCGTGTGTTCCTGTTCGCCGGCCTTCCCATCGGTCTCCACATCGCGCCGCGGATCTTCTCCGAACTGGTGGGACAGGCTCTGGGTCCTCTCCTCAGGAGCGAGCTCCAGCTCCTGTTTTCCTTGGCCGATTGGATGATAGTTTCCGAAGCCCTCGGACTGTGCGTACGCGACGCCCTCACAGTCGTTCGCCACGTCGCACAGTTAGGGTTCCCCGTCGATGTTCCCAAGTCACGCTTGGCCCCGTCGCGTGTCGTGCCGTGGGTCGGTCTCGCCTGGGTTTTGTTTGGCGCTCCGGTGACCCAGGGTCTGCCGGACGCGGTGCACCTTCGGCGGACGGTCTTCGCCGTGTTGCACTCGGTCTCCCTCCCGGGGTGGCTCTGGGACTCGTTAGTGGGTTCGCTGCATTGGGCCGCTCTGCCCATTCCCTTAGGGAGCCTCAGGCTACGCCGCCTCCTCCTCATGGGCACCGAGGTGTTTCCGTTGACCCCTATGGATCGGCTCCTGCCGCTCCCGCGTGCCATTCGCGGACACTTCGGACACGGGGTTGCTCGGGGCACTCTCTCTGCGGCTGTGCCCTGGACCGCCCCCCCCCCGCCGACGATCTGGGTAGACACAGATGCGTGGAGCGTGGTAGGGTGAGGTTACCCATCAAACCTGGGCCGTCAACTTCCCGGCAGATGGGTGGGACTCACGCCCTTTACCCGTCTATGCCCTCGAACTGTTGGTTCCTTTGTTCTTCCTGAGGGTCCACGCGCTGGCCCTTCGGGGTAAGTCGGTGGCCTTCGGGATGGCCACTCGGACAGCTGTCCACTGTTTCTTAAAGCGGGGGTCCTCCAGGTCATTGACTCTATTGGGGTTCTCGGTGAAGTTGTTCTTCCTCGCAGACCGACACACCTTCTCCCTGCATGCCTCCTCCCTGCCCGGGCCTGCCACCCTGTGGGCGGACGCCCTATCGAGACGGCAGGGCGTTCTTGTCGAATGGGCAATGCAACGGACTGTGTTCGCCGACCTCACGGCTTCCTGGGGTGTTTCCGGAGGTCGCTTTGTTCGCATCGGAGGTGCCGTGCCAGTTGCCTCGGTACCTCTCCCTCCGGCCTCGCACTCCGGAGGGGATCCGGACGCTTTCATGGTAGACTGGAACAGGTGGCGGTCGATATACATATTTCCGCCACCAGACGCACTGTTGCTGTGCTACGTCCTGGCGAGGCTGCGGCTGTCCCGCGGAAGCGTCTGGATCTCGCGCCTCTGTGGCCGGCACGGGATTGGTACGCCCAGTTGACTCGGTGGTGCCCGAGTCCGGTCCCTCTACCTGTCTCAGACTTCCACTTGCGCTAGGGTTGGGGCCCTGCGGGACATCGTTGGCCTTCGCATCGTGGATGTTCATGAGGCACGGTGGCTCCCAGTCCACGGCCGGGACCTGCCTGACTTCCTGAAGCGTTCATGGCCGACTTCTCCTTGGGGGCCTTACGGGTCCCTTCTGGAGGTCTTTTACTAGGTGGATACGGGACAATCGCCAGCCAGTGGCTCTCCTTCCCTCGTCCTCCACTCCTTGTTTCACCTCTTCCGTACACGTCACTTTCACGTCGACGCTATACGTAACCACTTGTCCTGCCGTCCGGGGGGTCTTTGCGTCCGTCGCTGGGCTGGTCGTTCCGCCGCAGGAGCTGGATTCCTTCATGACGGCTGCCTTCCGGGAACGCCCGCCTCCACGCCAGGTCCCTCCACGGTGGGAATCTGGGGCGGGCTCTGGACCTTCTGGCTTCACCCACATATACAAGGGCCGCTACACCGGTTCCGTGCTCGGGCGTACACTCTTCCTTGTTGCTCTGCCCACTGGGGATTGGGTGTCTGCACTAGAGTCATTGTCACGGCCCCGGGACTGCGTGCGATTCTCCCCGTCCTTGCATCGCGTCGCGTTCCCCTCCTCCCCTCATTTTGTTCCCACGAATGAGAGGGACCCACGTTTTCCGGCCTTCCCACCGTCCAGGCTTTCCAGCGTGGGTATACTCGTCATGTGTTGTGCCCGGTGTCAGCCTTGCACTCCTCTGTTGCGTCTGTGGCGCCGCGCTCGGGTACGGGTGAGTGGGGGTCTCCTCGGCGAGGTGGGAGGCTCTCGCAGGTGCAGATGGAACGCCACATTTGTCGGCCCATTCGTGCCAGTAACATTGTTTGTAGGGGTTTGCGCAGATGTGCGATCCTTTGCTGCCTCCTTCCGGTTCCTGCACCGTCGATCCTTCCCTGACATCGCCTCGGCGGTTTTGTGGTCTTCTATCAATTCCTTCATCTCCTCCTACCTCTCCGTGTCCAGTGTTCGTCCCCCTCGTCGGTGATGGCTCTCGGGGGTCGTGTTTCCTCGTGCTCTGGCGAAGATACCTGGTCTTCCCCCCTTGTCCCTCGTTCTTTTCCTTTGTTTTATTTGACAAAGGGGGGGGGGGGGGGGGATACGGGTTTGCAACACTGGATTGCAAGTTTGGGATTATGTATTGTTCCAGTACATAAGTGTTTTTGCCACATTGAAAATTGTGTTTTGTTCTTGTGTTCAGTGTTTATGTTGGTTTTGGAAGAAAAGGGATTTTGGGTACAGTACCTTTTTGGTTTAAGACAAGTCTATGTTTTTGCATTACTATGAATGACGGGCATGTGTTAAAACTGTTCTTTTTAGCGCCTCTTCACTCTTTTATTAAACTCTCTTGTTTAAATTGTATCTTGTCATTCATAATTTTGTTTTATGCATTGTTTTTTTGGTATGTTGGGCTTGGATGTCCTCCTCCTATTTGTTATGCAGCCTTGACGTTGGATTTGCCAAGACTACTAACAAATTGGGAGGTTTGACGTACCTCCCAACCTACCAAATAGGAAAACCTACTATTTGGTAGTAGTCTTGGAAAATCCAACGTACATAATACCCTCCCTCACGCCGGACCCCTGCCCATCCGCGTTCTTCTGCTGATGTGAGATGTGATGACAAGAGAGGGTCGCTCATGCGCACGTTCGACAGGGATCTGCACATGACGGAACACGGGATGGGGCTTAAGCGGTAACTAAGGTTAACCCCTTTTTCTTCTCTTCTATGCTTTTTTCACCTTCGGTGGTAGTTTTGGTTAATGTACAACGTCTCCTAGAGCAAGATAAGGAGTAGACTCTAGACGTTTTCTTTTTAACCGCGGTTGGAATGACGACATAGCATAAAAATAGACAAGTCGTCATTGCAATTAGGTTAATAGCCTTGACGTTGGATTTTCCAAGACTACTACCAAATAGTAGGTTTTCCTATTTGGTAGGTTGGGAGGTACGTCAAACCTACCATTTCTCCTTTGAAGCTAAGATATTTTCTAGCACACTAATTGTGCCTTACGCATTAGGCTATGCTCCTCCTTTCTCCATGTCTTCGTCTTGGGAGGCATATACGCTACTATCACTACTATTTTTTCGTTTCCACCAATTTCTAGTGCTAAAACTTCTGCTGTTGAAGTTTCTAGTTTATCTCAGACACAATCAAATCTTCCTAGTAAGGATGCACACTCCACCTCCATGTCGAAGTTTTCTGTCACTCCTCCAAATCCTGTATTCAGACAATCCTAGCAGATTTATATCAAGTTCCTCTCTTAGTTTTGTCTCAGTGAGACATACTATTTCTGGTTTCTTAGTATTGAGTAAGTCTGATAGTTCTAATTACTTAGAGATTAGCCCATTGACATTACTATATAGAATCCTTATTACTTTCTAGTCCCCCATTTCCTGATCCAGTGCCTTATCTGCGGCGGTCTGTACCCTACCCTCTTTTTCTTTAGTTTCTCTTTACCTGAAGTTTCATAATCTTCCCTTTTCTCACTCCGTAAAAAAACTTGTTTCTTTTCTTGTTCTGTCCTCTTGTGATTTTCCTCTTTGGCGGTTTTCCTTAGTTCAGCCTCCTTCTTTCTCTCTTCTTCTGTATGTCACGCCTGATGTAGATTTTGTCCATACCATCTAACCCTTTTAGCCTAGCTGCTACTGCCATGATTTCATCACATGTCCTTCTTGACTTAAATTCGATTTTTACCAGTCTAGTGTGTGTGTGTGGGTGTGTGTCTGTGTGTACTTACACTAGTTGGTACTTACACTAGTTGTATTTGCGGTAAAAAACAAACAAAAAAGGGTAAAAAAAAAAAGGAGTGAAGGGGAACAAAACAAAAAAAAGAAACACAAGGGAAAAAAAACAAAAAAAAAAAAAAAAGAAAAAAAAAAAAAAAAACAGAAAACAAAACACCAAAAAAAACACGAAAAAAAGGGTGAGCATGCTCGTTAATTCCCGCCTCCTAAGATATGTTTGTCATACCGTGCTTTGAAACTATGCACTGATGGTGCAGACACTACTTCGGCGGGCAATTTGTTCCACCCACTAATCGATTTGGTAGGAAATCTTTTACTTTTCAGATCAGATTTACTATTAGCACTTTTAGTTTGTAGCTGTGACCTCTTGTTCTCTCACCTCCATACCTCTCTATGAAGTTTTCTTGGTCGATGTTTGTCAATACCTCTAACACATTTGTATATATGAATTTCCTGTCCTCGTTTCCTTCTCTGTTCCAGTGTAGGTAGATTCAATCTCTCGAGCCTCTCTTGGTATTCCAAATTTTCCAAATCTGGGATCATCCTCGTAGCTGCTCTCTGTACCCTCTCAATTTTGTGGATATGTTTCTTCATGTGAGGGGACCACACTACAGATGCATATTACATCCTGGGTCGTATTATTGCCGTTATTATTTGTTTCATGGGGTTTTCATTAAGATAATTGAAAGACATCCTGATATTTGCCAAGAGTGCTAGTGATTCTCTCACTATCTTATTTACGTGGCTTTCTGGAGACATGTTATCCTTAAATTCTATCCCCCAGTCTTTTTCTTTTTCTGCTTTGGGAATCACTTCGTTTTCCTAGTTTATAATCTTTTCTAGGTCTGTACTTGCTTTTACCCATTTCTAGAGTCTTACATTTCCCTGCATTGAACTCCATATTCCATTTGATGCTCCATTCATGATCTTTTGCAAATCTGCTTGGAGCTCAAGGCAATCCTCCTGGGTTCTGATCGTTTTAAGCAGCTTAGCATCGTCCGCAACAGGCTCATGTAGCTTGTTAGTCCCTCAGGTAAGTAATTTACAAATATTAGAAACATGATTGGGGCTAGGACAGATCCTTGTGGTACTCCACTCGTAATTTGAGTCCAGTTTGACGATTTCCCCCTTACTGTTGTTCTCATCTGTCTTCCGCTAAGGTAGCTCTCCATCCATTTCAGCAGTTTGTCTCCTACTTTTCCCTCATGTTTTAATTTCCACAGCAATCTCTTGTGTGGAACTTTGTCAAATGCCTTTTTAAAATCTAGGTAGGCACAGTCTAACCATCCTTCCCTCTGGTCCACTGTGTGTATTACTCTAGAGTAAAAACTCAACAAGTTGGTTACACATGATCTGCCTCCTCTGAATCCAAATTGTCGGTCAGTAATTAATCTTTTGGATTCCAGGTAGATCACCCATTTGTCCCTTATTAATCCTTCCAGAATCTTCATGAGGATGCTCAATAGTGATACAGGTCTATAATTCAGTGGTTTATCTCTGCTTCCTCCCTTAAATATAGGAATAATGTTTGCTCTTTTCCATTCTGTAGGTACTATCCCTGTGTCCAATGATTTGGTCATTATATCATATAACGGTATACTCAGTTCCTTGGCATTTTCTTTAATAATCCAGCCTGATACTCCGTCCGGTCCGGCGGCTTTGTTTAGATCCACCTTACTCATTTTGTCTATGAGTTCTGGTCTGTTAAATGTGACTTCCGGCATTCCTCTGTACCTACCTCATTGGTTTCTGGTGCAATGAATTCTCCTTCTTTTGTAAATACTGATGCAAAATTTCTATTTAGTTCATCCGCAATTTCTGTATCCTCTTCTATGATTCTGTTTCCACTTTTAATCTTTACGATCGTGGCTTTTATCTTCCTTTTGCCGTTTACAAAATTGATTTTTTTGTTTTGGATTCTTTTCATAGTTCTCCACTATCCCTTTCTCATGGTTTGCCTCTGACCTCCTCCTCATTTCTGTGTATTTGTTTCTCTCCTCTTTATACTTTTGCCTGTTATCTTCCGAATCCCAGTTTCTCATCTTTTTCCAGGCTTTGTTTTTTGCTTCCTGTGCTTGCCTACATTCGCGGTTAAACCATACTTTGCGATTTCCTTTTTTCCTTTTATTAATGTACTTTGGGACAAAAGTGTTTATACCAGTATCATAGATCTCAATGAATGCCTTGAGTTTTTTGTCTACCTCACTTTCAGATAACACCTGATCCCAATTTTGTGACTTGAACAAATCCCGTAGTCATTCGAAATCGGTTCTGGAATACATACAGTGATTTTCCTTGTGCTTTTCCCTTTCCTTGGGTAGATTATACTTCAATAGTAAGTCTATGTCTAGATCGGCATGGTCGCTTTTTCCTAGTGGGCATAGGTACTGAATAATTTGAACCTCATCCTCCCTTCTTGTGAATAGAAGGTCCAATCTAGCTGGTTGATCACTTCCCCTTACTCTTGTTTACTCTTTTACATGTTGGCATATAGAATTGTCCATGGCCATACTTAAAAATTCATAGCCACAACTTTCCTCCCCTGTTCCGTGTGTGTGCGTGCATGCGCGTGTGTGTGTATTTACCTATTGTATTTACCTAATTGTAGTTTACAGGAGTTGAGTTAGCTAAGCTCGTGTTGTCCCGTCTCTCAGTCTACTTTCATCCAATTTTTTCTTGAAAATATGAATGTTCCTTGCCCCTACCACCTCCTCCCCCAGCCTATTCCACTTGTCAGTACATCTATAGGGGAAGCTAAACTTCCTGATATCGTTCTTGCAGGTAGGTCTTTTTACTTTGTAGCTCTGGCCTCTAGTTATTCCTCTATCCATAATTAATATATCCTCCCTATCCAGCCTCTCCAGCCCTCGGGTGCATTTGTACAGCATTACCCTGTCTCCCCTCTCTCTCCTCTCTCTTAGACTTGGTAGATTTAATTTGTCTAGCCTCCCTTCATATGGTGTGTGTACTCACCTAATTGTACTCACCTAATTGTAGTATACAGGATTTGAGCCTAAGCTCATGTTGTCCTGTCTCTCTCTCTACATTTATCCAATTTTGCTTTAAAAGTTTGGATATTTCTTGCTCCCACCACCTTCCCATCCAACTTATTCCAACAATCAATGCTTCTTTACGGGAAGCTGAACTTTCTTACACCAGACTTACATACAACTTTCCTCACCTTACATTCATGACCCCTGATTCTTCCATTGTCCCTCACCACAAAATTTCCCCTGTCGATCTTCTCAAAACCCTTCCCACACTTTAACATCATGATCATGTCACCTCTCTCTCTCCTCTCCCTCCAGCGTTGGCAGCTTTAGCCTTTCCAATCTCTCCTCATATGGCAGGTCTCTAAGGCTAGCTATCATCTTAGTGGCACTCTCTGAACTCTTTCCAGTTTTTATTATTTTTATAAGGTGTGTAGACCACACCACTGCTGCATACTCCAGTCTTGGTCGTATTATTGTCCCTATTATTTTGCTAACATCTCTTCATCTAAATCATTCAGAGCTATTCTCATGTTACGTCAACACTGCATAGGTTTCAAATTTATTTTATTTATATGCTGTTCAGGTGACAAGCTATCTGCCATAACTACCCCTAGGTCTTTTTCCTTCCCAGCTTTACTAATTATTTCATCTCCTATTTTATATTCCCAAGAAGGTCTATATTTAGTTTTTCCCATCTCATGAATGACACTTACTCGTGTTGAATTCCATTTTCCAAGTTTGACCCAACTCATATAATTGATCTAGGTCTCTCTGTAATTCGTCACAACTACTCCTACTTGTAATATGCTTCATTAATTTTGCATCATCAGCAAACATACACATATAATTTTATGAGCCTATTCCAATTTGAAGGTCGTTGATGAAAACCAAAAACATGATAGGGGCCAACACCGATCCTTGAGGCACTCCGCTTTTTACCCTTTTCCACGAGGAGAACTTTCCTTTTATTACTGTTCGCATTTCCCTCCCAATTAAATAGTTTTCCATCCACTTTAATAATACTCCCTCAACCCGCCCCACAGTCCTGAGCTTCCACAACAATCTCTTATGAGGCACCTTATCAAATGCCTTCTTGAAATATAAGTAAATACAATCTACCCACCCCTCCCTCCCTTTTACAATGTCAATTACCCTATCATAGTAACTCAACAAATTTGTGGTACACGAATGACCTGTTCTGAACCCGAACTGCTTGCTTGAAATTATTTCCCTCTCCTCCAACATACCCACCCATCTTTTTCTAATAATCTTTTCACAAAGCTTGCATATAACACTCGTTAAGGATACCGGTCGATAATTTAGCGGGTCTTCTTTATTTCCACTTTTATATTTTGCCGTTATGTTTGCTTGTTTCCATTCTATAGGGAAGGGGGTCTTCCCCCTTGTTTAATTCTTGAGTGTTGAAAACAATATTAAAAATAGGTCTTACTAGTTGTTCAGGAAAAACATTCTCTTAATACACATCCCGGCAATGTTATCTGGGCCAATAGATTTTCTCACGTCCAATTCTTCCAACAATGATTTTAGTTCATCCTTGTTTGAATTCTATCGACTCTAGTCCCTGTAGGTCTCGTTCAATTCCACCACAGGTGTCTACTAGTCCATCCTCCTCCACAAACACCCTGGATGTTAATGTATCATTCATAATTTCACACATACCACACTGTGTCTTCATATAACTGGACCCTCTACCCTAACCGTTGTTATTTTGCCCTTTATTTTTGTTTTGCGCGGTGGTGAGTCTTATCAACTATAGAACGTTATGGGGTTCTTTATTACAATGAGTTTACTAATATATTTCGTGGCATAAATTTCTTTCTCCAGATCTTATAGTATTGACATAGTTGTTTCTCAGCATTCCTATACTCATTCATTTTTCCTCAGTGGGTCTCCTTCTCACTTTATTCCATGCAGAGTCCTTTATGTTCTGGGCATGTTGACATCGGCATGTTAAACCACTCTTTCTCCTTGGGTCAGCTTTCTATCCTTAAATGTTGGTAATAATTGTTATCTACCCCCTCCCTGTAAAATCCGTAACATGGTGTATTTTACCTGTAATATTCTGTTGTCTGCTCAATAAGTGACCATCCTAGTATTTGCAACAGTATCCTCGTAATGAACATTCATAATTCCGCCTTACATTAATTTAGTATATAACTTCCTCTAGGTGTTCCTTCTCTTGCCTTCCAGAAATTCCACTATCAATTCAAATTCAATCACAGCATGATCGCCTTTTTTCCATGGGACTCACTATGGTATATGTGTTTTTTTTTTTGTTTTTTTTTTTGTTGTTGTGTAGTTTTTTTTTTTCTATGTGATTGAGGGAGGCAAAAAGGCATTACTGCCTATAGCGAGTGCCCTGCATCCCCCCCCAGAGTTGAAAGAGTGACAGGGCCAACATTAAGGGACGTTTGAGCCAAAATGCCTGGACACACGGGAGTTTGAAGCAATTAAGAGTCATAGGAAGAGGGAAAGACTTATTCTGGGAGGAGAGTTCCAGAGCTCAGCTGGTTGAGTAGAAGAAAGTTTGATAGTAACGTTTCACTCTTCCGGGTTGGAGAGTTGCGGAGAGTAGGGGTGGTTGGATTGGAGTTTGCAGACGGGTACCGCTACGTGCGGCCTACGGTTAAAGGGGGTAGATTTGAGTTCGGTATGGGCACTGGGAAGGGATGCTCTGAGAAACACCCTGTATATTTTTTTAGCAATGTATGTTTTTTTTTTGTTTTTTTTTTATTTTCTATTTTTTTTTTTTTTTCATTTTTTTCAATGTTTGAGGGTCGTCAGTACGGTTTTATATTTTTTATTTTTTTTTTTTTTATTTGTTTTTTTTTTTTTTTTTTTTTTTTTTTTTTTTATTTTTTTTTTTTTTTTTATAAAGTTTTTTTCTATTTTCTTTTGTTTTTTATTTTTTTTATAAAAGGCGTTAGAGGATCATCTTGTTTTTTTTATTTTTTTTTTTCTTTAACGAATTTTTTTATTTTTTATTTTTTTTTTTTTATTTTTTTTTTTAATTTTTTTTTTTTTTTTTTTTTTTTTTTTTTATAGTTTTTTTTTTTTTTTTTGTTTTTTTTTGTTTTATCTTTTTTTTTTTCTTTATTTTTTTTTTATAAGGAGTTATCTTTCTTATTAACGGTGGTTTTTTTCTTTTTATTTTTATTTGAAGTTTTATTAGTTTTTATTTATTTTTTTTTTTTTTCTTATAAGGTTTTTTTTTTTTTTTTTTTTATTTACGTATTTTTTATTATAACAGTCCGGTAGTATCTAGCGAGACCTATAGAAGTATCGAGAAGAGATGCAACATTGCGGCGGAGAGAGAGAGACTGCAGCGATTTGGTGAGTCGGACGGGAGTTAATGATACGAAAGGCCTTCCTTTCAACTTGTCTATGGAGAGCAGTGTGAGAGGAACCCGTCCCCAAACCATTGTGAACAATACTCAATACAAGAACGCACTATGCCCCTGTACACAGAGAGCAAGAAGCTGTAGTAGGGGAAAAGAACCCCCAAAGGCCCGGTTGTAGCACACCGAGCTTCCTTCTTGGGAGGCGGGCTTAGCCAAAGACTGGTATTAATGGTGTCCTTTCCAAAATGAGAGCATAGAGAAGAGAGACACCCAAGAATATTGAGAGAAGATGAAGGGTTTGGATTTTCTATCTGTTGAAGAATTAAGGGATAGTCCCGCTGGGAGATCCTGACAGGGTAGAGAGATGGAGAAAATTAGTTTTGGAAGCATTAAAGTTAACAAGGTTTTCTCTGCCCCAATTGGAAATAATGATTTAGATCAGGAATTTAAGAGTTCTATGGCTTCAGTTACGTTTTGTCGTTGAGGAATTGCTGGCGGGGGCAGTTCTGAAAAACTAATGGAGTAGTGTAAGTGTTGAGTCATCGTGCGTATGAATGGATAGGGAATTACTGGTACAGTTTTAGGAAGATCCTATTTATAAAAATTAAGAAAGAGAAATAGGAGATAGGACAGAGCCCTGCGGAACACCGGAGTTTACATAGGGTAAGGATAGTCGAACAATGGCGCGTCAACTAACGAGCGCTATGGACACGCCGGAACGGGCAAAAACTTAGAGACAAAAGCACAGATGGAGGGAGGGATAGAGACCGAAGGAGGGTAGTTTCGAATTACAAGATTTATGCTAGACTCTATCGAAGGCTTTCGATCTGTTAGTGCAATAGAATTGTGTGTGTGTGTGTGTGTGGTACTCACCTAATTGTACTCACCTAATTGTACAGACTACAGGATTTGAGCCTAAGCTCGTGTTGTCCTGTCTCTCTCTCTACATTTATCCAATTTTACTTTAACATTTTGGATATTTCTTGCTCCCACCACCTCCCCATCCAACTTATTCCAACAATCAATGCTTCTATACGGGAAGCTGAACTTTCTTACATCAGACTTACATACAACTTTCCTCAACTTACTCTCACGACCCCTGGTTCTTCCCTCGTCCCTCACCACAAAATCTCCCTTATCAATCTTCTCAAAACCCTTCACACACTTAAACATTATGATCATGTCACCTCTCTCTCTCCTCTCCCTCAGCGTTGGCAGCTTCAGCCTCTCCAATCTCTCCTCCATATGACAGGTCTCTAAGGCTAGCTATCATATTAGTGGCAACTCTCTGAACTCTTTCCAGTTTTGTATTATGTTTTAAAAAGGTGTGGAGACCACACCACTGCTGCATACTCCAGTCTTGGTCGTATTATTGTCCCTAATATTTTTGCTAATATTTCTTCATCTAATTAATTCAGAGCTATTCTCATGTTAGTCAACACTGCAAAGGTTTCACCAGTTATTTTATTTATATGCTGTTCAGGTGACAAGCTATCTGCCATAATTACCCCTAGGTCTTTTCTTTCCCAGCTTTACTAATTATTTCATCTCCTATTTTATATTCCCAAGAAGGTCTATATTTACTTTTTCCCATCTCAAGAACATGACACTTACTCGTGTTGAATTCCATTTTCCAAGTTTGACTCCACTCATATAACTTATCTAGGTCTCTCTGTAATTCTTCACAACTACTCCTACTTGTAATATGCTTCATTAATTTTGCATCATCAGCAAACATAGACATATATGAGCCTATTCACATTTGAAGGTCGTTGATGAAAACCAAAAACATGATTGGGGCCAACCCCGATCCCTGAGGCACTCCGCCTTTTATCCCTTTTCCACGATGAGAACTTTCCTTTTATTACTGTTTCGCATTTTCCTCCCAATTAAATAGTTTTCCATCCACTTTAATAATACTCCCTCAACCCGCCCCACAGTCCTGAGCTCCACAACAATCTCTTATGAGGCACCTTCTCAAATGCCTTCTTGAAATCTAAGTAAATACAATGTACCCACCCCTCCCTCCCTTGTACACTGTCAATTAACCTATCATAGTAAACTCAACAAGTTTGTGGTACACGAATGACCTTTTCTGAACCCGAACTGCTTGCTTGAAATTATTTCCCTCTCCTCCTACATACCCACCCATCTATTTCTAATAATCTTGTCCCAAAGCTTGCATATAACACTCGTTAAGGATACCGGTCGATAATTTAGCGGGTCTTCTTTATTTCCACTTTTATATATTGGAGTTATATTTGCTTGTTTCCATTCTAAGGGAAGGTCCCCCTTGTTTAATGAGTGTTGAACAATATTAAAAATAGGTCTTACTAGTTGTTCAGAACATTCTCTTAATACCCATCCAGCAATGTTTATCTGGGCCCATAGATTTTCTCACGTCCAATTCTTCCAACAATGATCTTAGTTCATCCCTGGTTGACTTCTATCGACTCTAGTCCCTGTATCTCGTTCAATTCCACCACAGGTTCTACACTACATGTGTGTGTGGTAGTGTTGTGTGTGGGTGTGGGGGGTGTGTATGTGTGTGTGTGGTAGTGTGTGTGTGTGTGGGTGTGTGTTGCGGATCGTTCGTCAGACCAGTAAACAAAGCAATACACAAGAGATATGAACCAGTTTGGTCAAGATTACTCGGTTAATATAAGTTTATTAAATATACCTGGGATATTCTCGCTATCAAAGCAGCTCAGTTGGGATTTTGTGAGTATTTTATGTGCTCCGTATGAAAAATATTGATTTCCGGCCCCCTTATATGAATACTATACCCAGCAAACGGAATTTTCCAGGCAACGGACAAGTGACGGTCCCATATAATCCGTTGAACCGAGGGTCGAGTGTATATATAAACTATTTAATTCAGCCTATTCATACATCGCCAAGAAAAGAAAATATAGTTTTTTAATTCCCCAATAGATTAACGAAGAATTGTTTGAAATTACACAGGAATAAAAAGCTACCTTTGCCAGATAAGGACCGTAATAACTTTCTCAACATTTCCTGATAAGATTATAAGATATAATAGCCTGATGGTAGCCTACCGTCTGTCTTGAGCTTGAACAAGGCTATTGACTATTTAGTAGTAGCCTCTACGTTTCCAACGAAGAGCTATATACATCTCGTATAATTCCGTTCCGTGGCGGAGCGGGTAATAATTTATTAGTGGCCCCTCATCATTGACGATTATGCCTATTACATAAGGCACCCTCTTCAAACACTCATCCGCCGTAGTTTGAATCTACCGCGCAGAGCATAACAAATTTAGGAGCCTTCATCATGAGTGGCACGCAACCTCACTCATGGTTCGTCATTATGAAATTGGGTTCTTCACTCCGAAAAAACTTCGTAAACAATACAAAAACAAAAAGAAAATAAGAATAACTATTCATAAGCTTTCCATATCATCGTGGATGTACTTGTGTTCTCATTTGTTTACTCCGGGATGTATCGAGTAAGGTTAGGATATTCGTAGTAGGAGTGTCCTGGGTGGGTTTGCCCCGCAGTGCAGTGTAATTTTGGGTCGTGTGTTTGGGACATCTATTTCGGATGTACCCTCGTGGTCCCTTGGTGGACTCATGTTTGGTTTTCGCGGATAGCTAGCTTGTGATGTAGGTGGCTGTCATTACGCGTTATTAGGCTTCTTCTTATCTTTCTGATGAAGTAGCTTTCTTCTTTCTGACATTCCCAGCGGATCTTGCCTCACTTAGTGAGGTTTTTTCTGGGTCCCGAGTCAGTTTACTCCCCTCGCCGGGATTTGTGGGCTACAGTGGTGTGTTGACGGTGGTTCCTGTTGTGATATGATTCAGTGCCTTTATTTATATTACGACATGTTTCTTTTATTTTCCGTCTGCTAGGCCTAGCCAGTCTCTCGTAGCTTTGCCACATGTACAAGTGTTATTGATTTATTTTATAAATATGTACTACTGTGTATGTGTGTCCTGGTTTAGGTTGTGTATTGGGCTATTTCCAACGGACTATTGATGTGTCCTGGTTGAGTTGTGTATTGGCTACTTCCACGGACTATGTTGTGCCCTGGGTTAGTTGTGCTTTGGCTAATTCCACGGGCTGTTTGTTGCGTTCAGATTGAATCTGAGCGGGGTGGGTTGCCTTTTTCGGCGGGGTTTCTCGGGTACACCCTGAAAACCCGGCTGGTTGCCAAGTTTTAATCACGCGTGGTTAAATTAGGCTTGGTGCCCCCCGGCGAGTGCTGGCTTGCGGCTCTCCAGGACTGCGTCTCTGTAGTGGAGCCTGTGTCAGGCTTACTGTATATTCCCGGCGGGATGGCTTTACCCATTTAACTAAGTGTTCATACGGACACTTGTTGAGTATTGTTTTTCCCGGTTTTTGCAAAGCCAGTAAAAATAGGCGGTTTGTTGATTGGGCTTTCCTCCCCGGCGATCTTTTGCAAAGAAGTGGGGATAGGAACAATTGAGGTTAAAGTTATATTTCATTCACACCCGGCGGTTGCACCTTGGGAGGGTGGGATTATCTGATTTGCAATTCAGTATAGTTGACCTAGACCAATTGAGGGATACGTTAAGGTATCGCCGCTTCAACTCCGGCGATCTAGGTATCTTCGGGAGAAGTCAGATCTAGGAGTCAAGACAGGCCTCTCAGTTTTTGATCAGAGAGATAATACAGGGGCCGGCGTCTTTTCTAGGGGTTTTCCAGTAAAATTCTTAACAAACGCCACTGGGAAGACTGCGTCATTTATAAACGCCATGCTGGTATTTATATCATGTCAGAGGATATACGTAAATCTTTTGGACAGGTTAAGATTATTCTGAAATCTTGACATTAGGAACCTCCCGCGTAGCGAGCTGTGATAGTTGTGTATTGCGGCTCGTTACCCGGTGGTTCTTTAACACTTGTGTTCGAACATATCGTCGTAACCTTATGAGCATTAATTCCTGGAAATTTTCCCCATTGGAACCACTGCTGGAACCCCATCAGGGCTGGGTTTCCGGAGGGTCAACAGAAAACCTGGAGTAAACCCGGTGGTGGGTTAGTTTTTCTACCAGTCTCTGCCATGGCTGCCATAGACCCTGTTTTTTGTGTGTTTACACCTTCCAGTTCAGGTATCCCTATCTTTGCCCCACACTCTTTGCATTAGGTGTGTTAAATGTCTAGGCCGGTCACAGGGTTTGTGGGTGACAAGAAACTGTACCTTCTGTACTCAGTTGGGTTATAAAGTTTTGCGTGACAATGATAGCACCGCGGAAGTAGCTTTGCGGGAGGTTAGACAGTTGTTGTCAGCTTATGCTACCACAGTGGCTCATAAAGCCCTTCAATGTGACAATGTATTTCTTTGGGATAAGTTACTTATTACACACCCCCCCTATTAAACATAACCCGTCTAGATCTAAAGTAATTGTACAAAAGTCGGCAGAGACTGGGCAGAGTACAGGGATTACTCAGGCCCCCAGCACATCTAAGAGACCTCGGATGCTACGCCCCCGGTGACAGCCACCACGTCAAGGGCGCGGTCCAGGTCCAGGTCACCCTCTCAGACAACAGCCGCCTAGTCATTCTTCATCCCCGGCGAGGAAGAAGAGCAAGGAGGAACAGCCTAAGAGCAGTGATAAAACGGATAAATCCAAAAGCCATTCGAGTGACAAATCTAGGTCACATCGAAGCCACAAATCTTCTAGGAAAGATCATGAACGAAAGTCCTCCCGGCGTTCGCCGGAGCATCGTGCCTCACTTTCTGCCTCTACTCCCGACGTATCTAACGTCCAATCTGATGGGGCGGGAGTGGAGTCAGAGACTGTGGTGGGGGTGGTCCCGGCGGACCCGTTACCTGTGAATATTCTAACTTTAGACTTAGAGAGTCCTGTGGGTAGTTATCACCCTCTTGACGAGTCTAGTGGAGGCTCAGTAGTTGGTGGAGTATCTGACTCCCAAGGGAGTACAGGCCAAGGACTAGGAGTGTGGCGATATTCCCAACCTGGGACTGAAGGCCCACGTCTGGTTCAAAAGACCCACAGGGACATGGTGATCCCGTCTTCCATTCCAGACTTAAGGGGACCGACCGGTTAATTTAGGCTTAACAACTCGAAATCCTGAAAACACCAATAGGTGTTTACTCAACAAGAGTCAACATCCCTTCATAAGCCAGTGAAATGTTATTAGTGAAAACCCATTGGAAATAGTATTTTTTTAAGTTTTCCAAACTTTTCCTGTAATTCTAAAAACGTTATATAGCGAATTTTGAAATTAACATGCTCAGTAACTACTGGTCGTACGAGGAGCATACCTATATAAATCGAAAGAGCGTAAGCTACTCTACAACCTCCCATACGCTTTATCTTCTACTTTGCCATGTTCCCGCATAAAATATTGTAAATCTAAAAAATAAAAGTAAAAATGTTCACCTAATGACCTTAGACTTTCACCTGTTTTTCTCAGAACCTATATTGCCGCATTATCGGATGTTATTTTACAGTTATTATTGGACCTATAGGAATGGTGTATATACCATTGGAAAGGTAATTAAAAACACTAAAAGGCCTATAAACCAAATTTACTCTAATAATTTAACATTTTTCACAATATGTAGTCAAAGTTGTAATTTTTGTATAAATATATTCGCCTGAATCCGTCATCACCTAAATCGAAGAAATACATACAATATATAAAATGTGTTTTATAGAAACTATAGATACACCTTTTGTGAGTTGTTTGATCACATAAAACATGTGCTATGGGGAGTTTCTGTAGGAGTTTTATCATTTTCTGCAGTACTATGATTTTCAACATTTTTTTACCTAAATTGCAAGAAAAAAGCAAAATAAAATAAAATATTTTTTTTTTTATCTAGTTTTATGGTCATATACACCTGTGCCAAATTTCATTTAAATTGAGAGTAAGACCTGGAAGTAGCGTAATTATCCGGTCGGTCCCCTTAACGTGGCAACACGAGGGGTTCCGGCTTTCGGCGGAATCCTCTCACGACGAGCCAGATGAAAAGGACGAAGGGTCAATTATCTCTGACATGGAGGTGCAGGAGTCGGCCTCAGTTTTAGACGACTCACAGGGCAGGAATGTTTCACCTCGTAGTTCTTCCTCGCAAAATTTGTCACAGCGGAGGAGATAGATGGGTTATTAGCTAATGCTCTTACAAAAAAAATTGGCCAACAGCCGGAGACTCCTACAGTGGACCTGGGAGCTTCCATGACAATTACTAATGTTCGGCCTCTGACTACTTCCATTGCTTTAAGTAAGATTCCGCAGTCTCCCTCTATATCAACCTGTATGGTCCACTAGGCCTGCTTCAACGGCACTGACTACTTCTAGTGTACGGGTGGTAGCGGATGTCAATCCTCCCCCTTTAGATAAAGCACCTTTAAGAAAGGTAGCCATGCCCCTCTTATATGGCCCTGATGATTCTTGGGTACAAATGGTTCCATCTAAACCGGAAGTAGCACAGCCCACTTTGTCAGGGGAGCTCCCAGTACCCCGAGAGTGGGTAATCCAAGGGAATAAATCTAGGAAATTAAGGGCTGTAGATATTTTGGGGAATGTACTTGATGTGACTATTAAGGCCATTCCTAGTTATTATCACCATGACTATTTTGTGCATACGGCCACGCCTGCACTACCCCCTGCCTTAGATTCAAAAATATTTTCTGATTGGTCCAAGCATGACGGCTTTAACGATATCAAAGCTCTGTCTGCTCTCACTCCATAATTAGATTTACAAACAGTCACTGATACGGCCGCTAATCCAGTTTTGAAGGTGGGGACAGTTGGGTCCAGGACCCTGGGTGGAATGGGAGGTAGAGGCTCAGAACTTTCGCGACCACATTCACCTCAAAAGCTTCACACCAAATCCCTCAGGATAGCCATTCTTGGTTCTCTCTCTGCCGGTCTTCTCTGCCGGCGGAGTACCATCTGCTGTGTTTGCCTTTTTTAGCTGCCCCTAAAATCAACCTCTGTGAACTTAAAGATCCTTTCACTACACCTTCCCCAGCTCACCTAGACCGGGAGTTTAGGCTAAGGGGAAAGGCGTATAGACTGTTTTCACAATATAATTGTGACGCACCAGGTGGCGAAGTCTATGCTATGATCGACTCAGGCAATCGCGGACGCGGATGTCAAAAGATATATTGAACTGTCTCGACGGTTACTCCTTCAGACTTCAATTCAGTCTTTGGGGGATATCCGTACAGCCTTGCTCGAGGCGGTGCGGGCGAGACAGGATCTTAGGATGTCACTGGTGAGGAAACTTCCTGACAGAATTGCCACCCAGGTGGTCATGTCGCCGGTGCTCACTCCCTCTTTAATGTCCCCTGATGTGTGGAGAACTGTCTTTAACATGGCTCAGACCTTTAAACACAGTCCCGCCCCTTCTAAGAATCCTGCATTTAACTTCCCCAACCCCAAGCCAGTTGCAAAAGCTCAGCCGGGTGGGTCTAAGCCCTTTCATCCCCATAAGTCTTCTTCCACCCAGGGTAAGTACAGGTATAAGCAGGGTAAGTTTGCAGATCATAAGGGACAGAATTATAACAGACCGGGGCCAGGGCTCGTCTTCTGCCAACGTGGCCGGCCAGTCGGCTAAGCACCCACCGCCACCACCACCACCACCATAAAAAACTAAGGTCGCTCTCACTCCCGGGGCCGGTCTCACGGCGGGTGGATTGAGAGTGTACAGCAGGCGAACCCTTGTCTGCCTAACTGGGTCGTTCCGGGGACGTGCCACCGCGCATGGCCATTAAATACTTGGGCGAGGATGGTGGCACGCAAAGGCATCACCTGGCAGTGGCTCCGGCGACCTCGTTTACATCAGCCGACAAAGGCGAATTTAGTTTCATTAGAGGTGGAGTCACTGATCAGGGAAATGATCGCCAAGAATGTCATCATCCCGGTCCCTCAAAATTACCCAGTCTTTACATCCAAACTCTTTCTAGTGCCAAAGCGAGACAGTGTTCAGATGAGACCGGTCGTAGACCTGTCTTATCTGAACCTCCATATTCACAACGTGTCATTCAGGATGCTGACAGTGAATCAAATCAGTCTAACACTTCTGCCGGGAGGGTGGATGTGCTCTTTAGACCTGACAGACGCGTACTGGCACGTCCCGGTCAACATAAGATTTCAACGGTTTCTAGCCTTACGAATAATGCATCAGACTTATGTCTTTCAGAGGATGCCGTTTGGGTTGAACCTAGCACCTTGCTTATTCACGAAATAGTCCGGCAGCCCTGATGCCCTTGTTAGAGCAAGGGATCAGGATTATGTGGTATCTAGACGACTGGCTAGTGGTTGGCAGAGACGGAACAATTATGCATAAATCATGTCAACATAACATTGAATCATGTAAAAACTCTAGGATTCAAGGTAAACCTGGTAAAGTCAAACCTTGTTCCCTCACGAGTGGTTCAGTGGATAGGGCTGGTCTGGGACACAGCTTCTCTCACTCTGAGTCAGAGTGTGGACAATCGCAACAGATTTCGCAGGAAATTGTTTCTGTTTCTTCACAGTCTGACTATGACACGAAGAACCTGGGAATCTCTGGTCGCTCTCTCAACTGGATTCAGTTAACTGTAAAGTTGGGCCGGTTGAAAGTCAAACGTTTAATATTGGAGGGCAACAAATGTTTTCCGCTATTGCCGGCGGAAAAATTATGGCCCATACCAAAATTAATTCACAACTTACTAGCGGTCTTGGCAAAGAGGGAAACATTGCACTCAGTAATGTCAGGGACCTCTCCTCCGCCGACGGAATGGGTAGACACGGATGCATCAGGAACGATAGGTTGGGGCTTTCAGTCAAACCAAGGGCATCAGGGGCCAAGGGCTTTGGTCCCAGTTAGAAATCTCCCACATCAATGTCAAAGAATTACTAGTCCCCTTGTATTTCCTTCAGGCTCACGGCTCTACTTTACGGGGCAAGTCGGTGGCCTTCAGGATGGACAATCTGAATGCAGTTCACTCTATTCAGAAACAAGGGTCAACGAGATCTCGGAAGTTGCTCAACGTGTCAGAAAATATTTGTATTCTAGCCAACAGGCTGGACATTCATCTTCATGCCTCATATCTCCCAGGCGTAGCAAACGTCTGGGCAGACGCTCTGTCTCGGAGACAGAGCACAACAGTAGAATGGGCGCTCAAGCAAACCATTTTCAACCAAATGATTGCAGAGCCTTACCGTCCACAAGTGGATTTGTTTTCGTCAAAGGAGACTCACAAACTCCCTCTGTACCTCACCCGCCGGACGATAACGCCGGCGGGCGGGCCAGACGCATTGGTGACAGACTGGAACAGGTGGAATTCCATTTATCTGTTTCCGCCGCCAGACGCATCTCTAATGTGCCACGTAGTGAAAAAACTACAGGCGTAGTCTCGTTAATCACGCTTCTTTGGCCGGCGCAGTTGTGGTACCAGCAATTGAAAAAGTGGTGCCCGGACTCGGTTTCGCTCCCGGTCGGGTATTTCCACTTAGACACGATTGGCAACCTAGAGACCTCGCTGACTTTTGCATTATGGACATTCAGGAGGCCAAGTGGCTAGCACCGTATGGTAGAGACGTGACAAATAAATTCATGAATCAATATACTCAGTCTACAAAGCGACAGTATCACTCGCATTGGCAGGCCTTTACTTCTTGGATTCTCAGAACTGAGAAAACTGTGCCCTCGGTGCCTTTGGTTTTTAATTACTTAAATTATCTGTTCGAGCAAAAACGTTTATCTGTCGTAACGTTAAAAAATCACTTTACAGCGATTAGGATACCTTTTTTGGACCTTACCGGTCTTACCATACCAGTCGCGGAGGAAACAGGTTTTATGAGGGCATGTTTTAAACTACGCCCACCTTCCCGTCAGCTCATGCCTATCTGGTCTCTGGACAAAGCATTGTCGTTACTTCATTCCCGTCTGTACTAAAATACTGCAGATTTTAATTTACTTCTCAAAAGGGCAGTATTCCTTATGGCTTTGGCTACCGGGAACAGAGTCTCTGAGCTGGCGGTGATGAGCAACACACCTAATTGCCTCAGGTTTGGTAGGCTTATTGAATGTATTCACGTTGCACCTTCCCCAGGGTTCATCGCCAAGAATGAGCACAGTGAACACGTATTTTCAGAGTTCACGGTGCCGGCGTTGAAAAGGGTAAAGGTACACCATAATTTGTGTCCAGTGCAAGCTCTAACCAAATATTTGAGAGTGGCACCTCTAAATGACCAGGGTGCTTTATGGGTAGCAAGTACGGGTAAACGCTTGATGAAACGTAAACTGGCTTCTCTCTTAGTCGAATTCATTAAAGAGAGTAATCCCGGCGTTGTGGGTAGGGCCCACGATCTACGCAAGTGGGCAGCCTCTTTACGTTTCCTTAAAAATGTCTCTGATGAAGATCCACCCAATTGTGGGCCTCTAATCATACGTTTTGGACTCGTTACCTGTCAGTAGCTCTCGACAAACCTTCCTTGCCATGTATAGCTTTAAGGCAGAGGGTCTAGGATGCCCCTAAGTCACTTATTGTTTAAGTTCAAGAAAAGGGGGGGGGGGGGGTGCAGTTTGGTTAACATGGGACACCATAGACCCCGCCGGAGTATGGGAGCTGTGATACGGTTTATGGATGTTGTGATATTAAAATTTCTCTGTACTGTTCATTACAGGAAATTGTGCTAGGACAATTATAGTACAAACAACAGTGTTGTTATAAGTAGTTTTTGGCTGTGAAGCAATCTAATTTTAAGTCTTGGATATATTTTGCAAGATGTATCCACTAGTTTATGGTGTTTACACGTGCACATGTAAAACCTTGATGTTTTTTATTTGTCACCACTTATGTAAGTGGGGTGCCTTATTAACCAGCAGATCTGTTGTCAGAATCTCTGCGTTATAACCTTTTTTGTCAAGCAGGCTTCTTTGAAGCACGCTCCTGCTTGTACTCTTATTGTATATAATATGGCTGCGCCAAATGTATATCTTTTTTCAAAGTAAGAATACTATGTGGTTGTTTGATTATCTGCTTTTGCTAGAGTTTATTATATGATTACGAATGTCCCCCTCCAGTCTTAGATATCAGGCATAATCGTCAATGAAAGGGGCCACTAATAAATTATAGGTTTGACTCCTGTAAGGAGATTAAGAAAACCTAATATTTAGTAGTGGCCCCGTAATCATTGACGACTGGGGCCCTCCCGACCATCCCCTTCCCATTCGTTTATGTATTAAGATTTTGGTTTACTTGATATGTCAGTGAAGGAAGTATGACGCCTGAATCAGCGTCTGGTCAAAGATCCACACAAGTACATCCACGATGATATGGAAAGCTTATGAATAGTTATTCTTATTTTCTTTTTGTTTTTTATTGTTTACAAAGTTTTGTTCGTAGTGAGAACCCAATTTCATAATGACGAACCATGAGTGAGGTTGCATGCGCTCATGATGAAGGCTCCTCAATTTTTTATGCCCTGCGCGGTAGATTCAAACTACGGCGGATGAGTGTTTGAAGAGGTGCCTTATGTAATAGGCATAATCGTCAATGATTACGGGGCCACTACTAAATATTAGGTTTTCTTTATCTCCTTACAGGAGTCAAACCTATAATCGTAATCCATAGCGTGATTAATCGATAACATCTAGAGTAGCACCTACTCTCTCTACTAGGTACGTTGTACACACTTTTGAGGCTACAATTAAAAGGAAAAACTGAAAATATTGATGAGAAAGAAAAGAGAAAATTGTAGAATATTGTCCATCCTATCTGGCTCCCTAAGCCGCTGTCACGGGCCCACCGCACCATACGACCGGGTTTATTAGATCATCTGTTTCACGCTACTCTCCTTGACAACACGCGATTTTCGGGGCCTCTGTTTTTGTGTCTTCCATGCCTGTCCCCTACCCTTTGGGTGAGTTGGGGGGTTGAAACTGGAGGTTACTCTTACTTTTTGCCTTCTGCGCATGCGCCGCCGCTTGGGCGTCTCTCGTTCACTATGGCCTTTGCCATCTTTTGTTCTTTTTTCATATGCTGTGGCTTTCGTTTTTGTCTTAGCAGGGGCTTTTCATTTAGTTTTTGTCACTGCCTTAGTTTTGCTACTATTTTTCGCGAACTTAGGCCTAGGCATACTTGTGCCCTTCTCGTTGGTTGGGAAGGGGGCGCTGACTCCCTTTTTTGGGGGCTTTTTGCTGGTGGCTGCATCTCCTCAAGGGTGGCAGGTCCTAGTGCGCCTGGTAATTCCATATATTACTGCCCCAAGTACCGATTAGGCTAACTTTTGTTTTTAGCCTAGCCTAGTGGGGGGGCGACTTTAGTTTCCGTCCATTTCCGTGTCGTCCCCTGTGCTTTGTTACCTGCTGCTGGTTGCTTACCCTCCTCAAGGGGCCGGTAACTCGTGCACCCTGTAATTTCATATATTACTGACACTCGTACCGTTTCGGCTGCTTGCCGATTTTTGGCCTAGCCAAGGGGGGGGAGGGGGGGGGGGGCTTTGGTTTTCAACACTGTGGTAACCTCACTCTGGCATTCGTGCTCGTGTTGTTTGACGGTCCCGGTGCTCTGTCTTCCTGGTTCTCCCCGAAACCACGAACGTAACCCATTGTGATGTGTTTTGCTGACAGTTTTTCTTCTGTCCTCTGTCCCCTTCGGTAGTGTCCTGCTTACCCACTGGCTCTCCCGCGCCTGTTGTGATTTTAGTGGGGTTCACTTTGGATCCCCCCCCAGTTTTTGGAAGGGATTTGTGCCACCGGCCTTGCTGAGACGTTTCGGTTGGGTTACCGCCCTGGGTCGGGTACTTCCCGCTCTAGGTCGGGGCCTCCCTCTATGGTCGCTTGGTCGCCTCCTGGTGCCTCCGCTCTGGAACATTCATTGCCGTTCTATATCGGGGTTTTGTTTTTGGTTGCTGCTTGATACCCACGGACTCTCCCGCCGTCTGTTGTGACTGGCCTGGCTCCCTTAGGGGTCCTCTGCTTACGACGGGGCCCCTCGGGGCCTCTCCGCTCTAGGACGGGCCTTCTTTTGGTGCATTCTTGCCTTCCATCGGCGCTGCTCTCGTCCTCTTAAAACCGCGTCCCGTTCCTGGGCTCCTCCGCTCTGGAACGAGACTCTCGCTTCCCTGCCTTCTCTTTCCACATCACGCTCCAGGGCAGGGGAGTCCGTTTCCGACTCCTCCGCTCTGGGGCGGGTTTGTTGCTCCCGCCTGCAACGCAGGCGTTCCAGCTCGATGTCGGGGTTTTTCCGCTCTAGATGGGACAGCCCCGTTTACGGACGCGCTCATCTTGTCTCGGTTTAGGCTTAGACTAGTAGTCCTGCACTTCTATTAAGACGTCTTTTAACGCTCTTTTCCCTTTGTTCCCCAGGCTGTGCTCTCTACCCTACTGGGCTTCATCACTGCTCACGGGTTGAAGGTAGTAGTCTTCACTGTTCTTTGGGGGAGGGGGGGGGGGGGGGGCACTATCCTACCTTGGTAGGGGCTCCAGTCTCCGGGCCTAGGGAGAGCTTTTGGGCTCCTCCCTGACCTGGTGTCTGTGGCTGTTTCAGGGGTCTTTGTTCTTTTATGGGTGCATGATCTCTTACCTGTTACTTCTGTCTGGCAGCCCTCTTCAGGGGCGCTCTTCGGCCTTCACCTTCTTCAGGGGGGGGGGGGGGGGTTCATTACTAATTGGCACTGTTCATGCGCCTTTCAAGTTTTTTTTTTCATGATATATGGACTGGCTTTCTTTTGGTTCCTGTCCTTGACATACAGGCATACCTTCCCAGGGCCTCATCGGGGTTTTTAACAGGGTTTTTTTCTTCTGCTTACAGAGTGGTATGTCTCCTGCACTCTGCTCTCGCGTCGGGTGTCAGTCCCGGGTGGTGAGCTCCAACCATCGTGAGTGCCCATCCCACGCAGGCTGCTACACAAAGGTTGGTTTTGACCCTCGGAGGTGTGGCCTGTGCATGGTGGACCTCGTGACGCTTGAGTCCCACCCTACGTCCGCTTCCGCTGACGGGGCTCGGTCGCGCTTCCTCTCGACGTGGTCTGCGGTGGCTCAATATGTTCGGGACCAACTCCATAGGGTGCCTGGCTTCACGGACGACGATGTGCGGTCATTACTCCGCCTTCCGCTTTCTTCACCTCGTGGACGCCGGGCCGCCTTTATCCAGGTGCCCGCATCGGACCTCTCGACTGCCTCTGTTGACACTGGCAGAAAAAGGAAGCACCGCTCTCCTTCTACGAGGCGGGGCCGGTCACCGCCCACTCGCCACCCTGCACCTTCGGAGCCTACTGCCGGGCTTACTGTCTTTCGGCCTAAGCAGCAGCCTGCCACCTCTACGCCTTTAACTGACATCGTCCCTGCGGTCTTCTCCCTCATCGACGCAACGACTCACGACCTCATCCGTGAGATTGAGGCTGCGAAGGCCATTGGTCACCAACCTTCTGCTCCGCCACTTGACTTGCCGCCTCCACTCCGTCCAGCTGCTCTTTTTGACCAGGCCATCGAGATCCCTCTGTCACCTCCTGCTCCACCTTCGTCGTCTGGCAATGTAGATCAGACCCACGACTGTGCGCAGTCTCCTTCTGCGCGACCTGATCGGTCTCCTCCCCTGGCCGTGCAAGATGCCTCAGAAGAAGGGGATTGGACTGATCTGGAGGAGGGTCCTGCGATAAGGATGGAGACGACGACGGGGACTGGTGGACGTCGACTTGGAGGGGCTTGACGACCCCCCTCGTGAGTCCATCCACAACACGCCGCCTGGCCGGAAGCGTGTCCGCCGTCTCCGCCGTCTCCGCATCATTTCTCCCTCGTCGTCTACTGTTGCTTCGGCCGAGGACCCCGGAGCTTCCCCTGACTGTCGCTTCTCTTCAAGCTGCTCATCGTCGCCCCCTAGACGCGAACACTGCAAAGTTCGCTTCCTTACAGGCGGCACTGGAACGGCTCACTGAGGCGGTTTTGAACCCTAACCTCTGTCCCTCAGGTCATCCCGTGGTGACTCCTCTTCGCCCTTTGGAGGAGCACCTGCCGACTAAGCCGGCTCGCCAGTCGGTTGCTGCTCCTGCCATACCGCCCCCTGCCCCCTCTCAGGCTCCTGCGTTCGTCGTCCTCCCTGGGAGTGGTCTGGGGCTGGTGACTCAACCGTGCACATTCCTTCGCTCTCCAAGTTCAAGATTCCGAAGCGTAGGTTCCCGTCTCTGTATGGGGAACCTGCTTCCTGGAGGAACATCCAGGCCTCGCACCTGGCGCGTGTCGTCACCCATGCGCCTGGCGAGCGCCCTGTAGCAGCTAGCTGGACGATTCAGGTCAATGCCAAAGGCCTGTTTCGGGCTTTTTACTCTGGACGGACTGGTCCCAGAGGTGACATCAGGGTTCACCCTAGTAGGTCGGACATTCCTTTTTTACGTACCGGCCTAAGGTGTCCCCCTCTGGGTCTACTAAACTCTGGGCGGAATTCACTCAACACGACATTAACTCCTTGCGACATATTATGTTCCAATAAGTCCGAGGAGGCGGTTGACAAGTATTTTGGGTCTTGAATTTGGCTCATGAGTGTTGTCGAAGCCTTACATTTTTCGCGATTTCCATCCACCAGAATGCTGTTTATTGTGATGTATCATATATCAGTGGAAAGAGGAATATTTATAGTACATGATAAAACAAACAAAATGGAAATAAATCGAAATATGAAAGTGTAAATGAGTCCCGGAAGTACCATTATTTCCACATGGGCAATTGTCTTCACATCTTCCACGTCGATCCTGTCTCTGAAAAATTGTGAGTGATGACCATTGATATTTTTTTTTGCTCAGCAAATAATAGTATTTTTTTCTCCTCTTTCCAAATCTGAAAACCGAAATTGTTTATCGTCAATAGTTCTCCAAGCAGTGACGTGCGAAAACCAAAAAAATATATGAGTTCTTGATTTATCTGGTTTATAACATTTTCGATTTATTTGCGTATGCTACTCAAGTGTATGGTTTTAAATTTAGGCGTGTGATGAATTTCGGCTAAATAACTGCTGAGGAGTATAAAACAAACTAGAAGTTTCCTAGGACAAATACTTTTTTTGTTTGCGCTATGAATATTTGAAATGAAAGAGCCAAAATGCGAATATTATTACAGCTTCACACGACACACTGCATCTCTGTTCCAGGCGATGGTACCTTTCGGGTAATTTCACAAACGCGAGCTTGGTTCCCCACGCTCGTGTTGGGGCATGTATTTTGCATCGGATTATGTTATATAACTGTATATATCACCGGAATCGTAAAATTGTGGGCTCTTTCCAATGGTGAAGCCAAAAATTAATATAGGCGTAATTGGTTTTCGCAGAGCTATGCAGCAATTTGTTTCCATGCAGTGACGCGAAAAAAAAAAATTTATATGATTTTGATTGATATGGTTTTATAACATTTTCGATTTATTTCGTTGCATAGGCGAAGTGTATGGTTTTAAATTTAGGCTGTAATGAATACGGGGGTCAACAATAATTGCTTGATGAGTATAACACAAAGGCTAGAAGTTTTCCAAAAAAAATAGGACAAATACTTTTTGTGCGGCTATGAATATTTGGAAATGAAGAGCCAAGAATGCGAAATATTTAGCGCTTGCGGACATCACGCAGTCCTCTGTTCGGGCGGTCAAAAAAAAAAAAAGATGCTAGCCGGGTATCGCGAGGCTGGTTCCGCCACCTCGTGGTTGCTTTATTTGGTCGGATACGTATATAACTGTATATATCAGCCCGGAATCGGGGGGGGGGACAAATCTGTGCTCGTTATTCCAATGGTGGAAAATAACAATGAATATAGGTCGTAACATGGTTCGTGAGTCTATGCGCAACTTGTTTCCACTGGGGCATTGTTATTGGTTATGAAAATATATGAGAATGGTTTTTAACAGTTGTATATTCCTCTTTGCCACAATATAATCCAAATACACCCTGTTTCCCAAGCGAGAAGGGAAATGGCTGCCTTGTGGCTTGACACTGAAAAAACAAAATCAAGAAATTGCCAGGTAATTCTTTCAGGTAATGAAATCTCAGAAATAATTTCTATTGCTAAGCACGTATAATATAAATAAAGTAATGTATATATATATATATAGTATATATATATATACAGTATATATATACTATATATATAGACAGTATATATATATGATATACTATATAGTATATATACTATATATAGTATATACTAGTAATATATAAATTATTATATATACAAGGTGTCAAAGCAAAATATAAAGAATAGGTAAATTGGTAATCAGGTAATGTATGTGTAGGTGGATATATTTATATATATAATTATAATATAGGCATATATATATATCATATATATATATATATAATATATATATAGGTGTCAAAACCAGGTCTGGAGAAATATGTGGCAAATTTCTCAAGACAACGCCACAGAGGTACTGCACTGGACTCGTTATTTTTTGTAGAGTGGTTTTCCCCAGGAGGCCTATATCCACTGTAGTGCAAAATGTAGTAGAAATTGATTTTTTTTTTTTTTTTTTTTTTTTTTATGATGATGATGATGATGATGATGATGATGCTGGTGATGATGAGGGTGAATGAAGGTGGGCCCCGAACCTCGGAAGTGATGATACTGAATGAATGAATGCATTATATATGGGGGGAGGGGGGTATAATGGGGGAAGAGGGGGAGGGTGTATACTGGGGGAGGGAGGGGCCATAACCTTAGATAAATACATAAATACGAATTATAAATCTATATTTATAATTAATATATATATAAGATATATCTATAATATATATATATTATATTCAATCTACGATTAGAAAAAATAATAGTAAAATACAAATTAAAAATAACCCTCCCCCACCCCCCAAAAAAAAAAAAACAAAATAATATAGTTATATATAATATATAATATATAATCTATATAGCTGGGGGATGGGGAGGGGTGGGGATTGGGGGGGGGGGGGGAGGTGAGGGGGAGGTAGGTATAATGGGGGAGGGAGGGGGGTATAAAATACATATGAAATGGGGGGGGGAGGGAGGGGGAGAGGGCATAACATAGATCAATACATAAACAACAAATTATATTATATAGATATATATATATATATAGTAGATCAATCTACAATTAGAAAAATAAAATAAAAAAATAAAAAATAAAACCCTCCCTCACCCAAAAAACAATACAATCAAAAAAAAATTATATATTCTATATATATATATATATATATATATAATTATGGGGGGAGGGGGGGGGGGGGGGGAGGGGAGGGGGAGGACGGATACTGGGGGGGGGGGGGAGGAACAGGGGGAGAGGGAGGGCGGTGGAGGGGGGGGGAATGGGGTGGGGGTGTGGGGTGGGGAGGGAGGGGGGGAGGGGAGGGAGTTAATAATCTGGGGGAGGGGAGGGTGAGAGGGGGCAATAACCAGAATAAATACATAAACACGATATAATTATATTATATATATATATATATATATATATATCAATCTACAATTAGAAAAATAAAATAAAATAAAAAAAATAACCCTCCCCAACCCCCCAACCAAAAAAAAAAAAAAAAAAAATTATATATATATATATATATATA
>CM064547.1:41143900-41452932 GCA_032716605.1 Paralithodes platypus
CAAGTTCGTATACAAGTCATTGCCGGAGTGTGAAGTAAGAGTATCGCCCCACTTGGTCACAGGTAAATTAAAGTCGCCAATAAATACGGTATCTTGTGCGTTACTTACATCTGCAATTTGTTCATAAATTTCTCGGTCAGTTTGCACTGATTGAGCTGGAGGTTTGTATATTAATGCAAGTATAATTTTTGTACCTTTAGTATTCTTTATTAGCACAAAAGATGTGTCGACGTTCACAATTTGAGGTTTTGACAAGAGGGTCGGGTTAAGACTTTCTTTGATATAAAATAAAACCCACCTCCATTTTTATTTATTCGGCTTTTCTCAAACATTACATAACCGGGAAGTGAATACTCTGCTAAAACGTCTCTATCTACTGTATTGAGCACAGATTCTGTTATACCAATCACATCATAATTTTCAGTAAACACTAGTTCCTCTAAATCTGAAAATTTATTGCGTATGCTACGAGCGTTTGCATAGAAAAACTTTAAAGTTGCGGTTTTAGAACTCACAGAACGTTCTTTTAATCAAATTTTTGGTTCTGATCGGATCTACATTTATATTCATGGCTGACATCGGTCCTACGGTCGTTATCCCTGGCGGTTTTGAATTTGGGTCGTGTTGGTGGAGCTTTTATCCAAATTCGCGGTTCTTGACAGATTAGCATTTAATTCCTTCGCAGGTTGCCGCCCTCGCTGTCTTCGGTCCTCCTTCCTGGTTGTCCTGTGCGGAGTCGATTTCTTCTCCGAAAAATCCTTCACCGCATCGTTGAGAAGTCGCCCAAAACGTGCTGCTCCCACTGGTTCAGATGAACTCCATCATCCGAAAACAAATAGTCACCGTAGTAGAAATTGTCCCAGGTGTCGACGAATCCCACGTTTCCTTCCTGCAGAGGTTCTGCTAGACAACGATTTGTGCTGCTGGCTATGTTGTAAACATCGGCTCTCTACACCAAGCCGGGGGACGATTCCTGAGACGATGATCCTTGATGACTTCTCCTTAAACGACTTGATCAGCTGCTGGTACTTTAACACCTTACGAGCGGCTATGCGGTTTATTTATGTGTACCGCACAGCGGGGGTGTTTTTAGCCAAAAATAGGGCTGTTTACGTGATCATTTTCATGCCTAAATAAGACCCAGAACGTTAAAACAAGTACCTATCCCTGAAAGGGCATAAACAGAGCTTTCGAATGACACCATAAACGATCCTTGTATGATGGATAGTTTTCTTGCAATAACCGTGCAACGCGAGTGCAAAAAGCAGGTAATTCGGTACTTTCAGTACATAATTGAGTATGTAGCGAGTGAGAGAGGGAGGAGGGAGCTGAGATTTGTGTCAGTAGGTTCGCCTCGGTGGTCTGGAGCAGTCATACGCTCGCTAGTCTCCTGCCACCACTTGTCTCTCTCTCTCAGCCACATTACGTGCTGAAATTGCCACTCGAGTTATGTCGAGCGCCGCCACATAGTCCAGCTTTATTTAACTCGACTTATGTTGCTCGCCGCTAAATAAGGGTTAAAAGCAAATCTTCCGACCGGGTTCGCTGCACATCGTTGGATCCAACGTGGATGACGTACATTGTATTAGCAGGGGCCAGCTTAGATACTTCGTCAACTGCAGCAACTACGTCGTCCACACCACCACCAGGGATACAAAAAACGCTTCCTGGTCTTAGGTGCTCTGGCGCAAAACTCTGTGAGCTGACCACGTATCATCGAGTCTCCCACGAGCCGGACTTCTTCTATTTCCGCTTCGTCATCTGAGTCTGCGAGTATCTGGAAGCGGTTTTGACACTCGGTAATCGGTATGGGTTTCTTGGTCTTGGGGCAAACGTTGTTCCTCACAACACGGAAGTTGTCTTGAGGGGGAAGAGAGTTACTATTTGTTTCTTGAGTATCGGAACCATCAGATGAAATGGCTACTGCAGGCGTTGAATTGTTGGCAGTTGACGTTGGGGCGTTGGTGGCTGCTGGAGTTGCGGTGACAATTGAAGTTTGTGGTTACTCAAACGTTGAGTGTTACAAACTCTGGAGTGATTCCAGCTTCATGGTGAGGACGTTGATCTTGTTGTAGGCTTCATCTAATTTCACTGTCAAATTCTCTTGTTGCTGGCAGAGACGGCAGACTTGAAGATCGACAGTAACAAACATGGACTCACCAAACCTACTGGCGCAGTTCGTACAAGTGCGAGGCATGGTAACAGTCAGTTTCTTCAGATCACTTCACTCACTTTTAAAACACTTAACTCACTTTAAAACACTTAACTCACTTTAAAACACTTCACTCACTTTAGAAACACTTCAATCACTTCAACCGAAAACAATGTTGAAATACACAACAATAGGTTATCAGGGGTGATAGCCTAACCAAAAACAAAAAATTTGAGATACGCAGAATTAGGCTTCCAGGGGCGATAGCCTAACCAAAAGTTTTTAAAAAATATAAATACGCACCAATAGGCTACCAGCGTTGAATAGCCTAACCGAAAATAATAAAATTGAAATACGCGGAGTGTGTGTGGGTAGGTTGGAGTGTGTGTGAGTAGGTTTGAGTGTCTGTGGGTAGGTTGAGGTGTGTGTGGGTAGGTTAATTGGAGTATGTATGGGTTGGTTGGAGTGTGTGTGGGTAGGTTGGGGTGTGTGTGGGTAGGTTAAGGTTAGTGTGTGGGTAGGTTGGAGTATGTGTTGGTAGGTTGGAGTGTCTGTGGGTAGGTTGTAGTGTGTGTGGGTAGGTTGGTGTGTGTATGGGTAGGTTGTAGCGTGTATGGGTAGGTTGGTGTGTGTGGGTAGGTTGTATTGTGTGTGGGTAGGTTATAGTGTGTGAGGGTAGGTTGGATTATGTATGGGTAGGTTGGGGTGTGTGTGGGTCGGTTGGGGTGTGTGAGAGTAAGTTGGAGTGTATATGGGTAGGTTGGGGTGTGTGTGGGTAGGTAGTAGAGTGTTTGATTAGGTTGGGGTATGTGAGAATAGGTTGGAGTGTGTGTGGGTAGGTTGGGGTGTGTGAGAGTTGGTTGGGGTGTGTGTGAGTAGGTTGGTGTGTGGGTGGATAGGTTGGAGTTTGTGAGAGTAGGTTGGGGTGTGTGGGGGTAGGTTAGGGTGTGTGTGTGGGTATGTTGGAGTGTGTGTGTGGGTATGTTGGAGTGTATGTGGGTATGTTGGAGTGTGTGTGGGTAGGTTGGAGTGAGTGTGGGTAGGTTGGAGTGTGTGGGTAGGTTGTAGTGTGTGGGTAGGTTGTAGTGTGTGTGGGTAGGTTGGAGTATTTGTGGGTATGTTGTAGTGTGTGTGAGTAGGTTGTAGTGTGTGTGGGTAGGTTTGTGTGTGTGTGGGTAGGTTGGAGTGTGTTTGAGTAGGTTGGAGTGTGTGTGGGTAGGTTGGAGTGTGTGTGGGTAGGTTGGAGTGTCTGTGGGTAGGTTGTAGTGTGTGTGGGTCGGTTGGTGTGTGTGTGGGTAGGTAGGTGTGTGTGTGGGTAGGTTGGAGTGTGTGTGGGTAGGTTGGGGTGTGTGTTGGTAGGTTGGAGTGTGTGTGGGTAGGCTGGGGTGTGTGTGGGTAGGTTGGAGTGTGTATGGGTATGTTTGAGTGTGTGTGGGTAGGTTGGGGTGTCCGTGGATAGGTTGTAGTGAGTGTGGGTAGGTTGGTGTGTGTGTGGGTAGGTTGTAGTGTGTGTGAGTTGGCTGGTGTGTGTTGGTAGGTTGGTGTGAGTGTGAGTAGGTTGGTGTGTTTGTGGGCAGGTTGTAGTGTGTGTTTTTGGGGGGTTTTTTTCTTCTATATTCCAACTACTCACTCGGGCAAAGGCTGAGAGCCTTTACACTACACCGCTGAACACGGTGAGGCCCGTGAGGTCTTGTTCCAGTCTAGGGAGTGAGACATGCGAAGCACCCTGGCTCGAATCCATCTCTATCTCTGAAGCCGCTTCGCCGCCGCGCTTCACAGTCTCATCCCCCACACTCGGACCCTCACTCTTAGAACGCCACCTATTGAGCAATTAACTCACTAGGCCCTGCCCCCCTGTAACATATTTTGAATATGGGAATATTCATACAATGCTATTATTTAATCAGGGAACAATGAGGGTATTTTCTTCGCATTTCGGTGTGCTGTGGTAATGCACTGATACTAGATACAGCACACATTCCATCCCAATAACATCTTCGCATTGACATATTGGGATTCGAACCTGGGTCCATTAGATTACCAGTCCAGTGGCAAGACCACTCTGTTGTAGTGTATCTAGGTAGGTTGGGGTGTGTGTGGGTAGGTTGGAGTATATATGGGTAGGTTGGGGTGTGTGTGGGTAGGTTGGGGTGTGTGTGGGTAGCTTGGGGTGTGTGTGGGTAGGTTGGGGTGTGTGTGGGTAGGTTGGGGTGTGTGTGGGTTGGTTGGGTGTGTGTGGGTAGGTTGGGGTGTGTGTTGGCACGTATACATTAACACATTTCAAAACCTCACTTTTGGAAGGGAACACACATACACACAATCTTTCATACACAGGAACGCTCAAATATAGTTACACTCCACACACCAAACGTTTTCATAACCCCCCCCCCCCTCTCTCTGGCACACACACCCACCCACACACACACACACAGGGCGGGGAAGAGAAATTTGGGCAAGTCTCCTAACGGTGTAACCTCTGTTCACCTAGCAGTATAAATAGGAACCTGGTATAAGTGGACGAAGTTGTGACGTCCAATCTGGGGTTGGTGATCGGTTACAAGGTGAGATGGGTATCGTACTGGTCAACCTAAGCTACTGGTCAACCTAAGCCTTCGGGTGAGACTGGTACCGTAGTGAAAATGGTACCGTACAGATTAACCCTAAGCCTTCGTTTCCAGATGTCGCCAATTGGCTAAAATACAGACTACACACACATCCACAGCCATTCCAACGATACATAAACACTTAACATGCATTTCACGCAATACATTCCCAGTTAAGGAGGCGCGATAATAATGAGCTTAGCTCGCATTGCGTGGATTCCCCTTGACGAACAAGCAAGTGAGTGAATAACAGACACATACACAATCTTTCATACACAGGAAAAGGTACACTCAAATATACTTACACTTCACTCACCAAACGTTTTCACCCCCCCCCTCTCTGACACACACACCCACACACACACACACACAGACACATACACAATCTCTCATACACAGGAACAGGTACACTCAAATATACTTACACTCCACACACCAAACGTGTTCATACCACCCCCCTCCTCTCTGTCACACACACACACACACACACACACACACACTCTCTCCCTAACACACACAGACACATACACAATCTCTCATACACAGGAAAAGGTTCACTCAAATATACTTACACTCCACACACCAAACGTGTTCATACCACCCCCCTCCTCTCAGTGCAAACTGACCGAGAAATTTACGAACAAATTGCAGATGTAAGTAACTCACAAGATACCGTAATTTTTGGCGACTTTAATTTACCTGTGACCAAGTGGGGCGATACTCTTACTTCACACTCCGGACATGACTTGTATACGAACTTGCAAGAGAGTTCGCTTTATCAATTTGTTCGAATGCCGACCCGTGGTAATAACGTTCTTGACATTGTACTTGCAACAAAAGAAGAATTGATAGAGAATTTGAATGTTGGTGATGAATTCAGTAACAGCGACCATCGTACGATAACTTTCACTTTAAAGTTTACTAGTAACGAACCAAATAGTAGCATCGAAAAAGTCCCTAATTTCAAGAAAGCAAACTTCCATAAACTTAGAGCTATGTTTAAAGAAACTGACTGGAGCTTTTTAATTAACAATAACGACATAAATACATCTTGGAAGTTATTCGAAACCACTTACCTAAAAGCAGTGCAAGACTGCATACCATCGAAAATACGGCGTCCAGGCCATAATAATAACCCCAAATGGTGGAATAAAGATATTTCAAACTGCCTGCTTGCTAAAAAATGTGCTAATGATAGATTAAAATCCTCACAAAATGACGAAGAACGGGTGTGAAATTTGTAGAGCTACGACGCAAAGCCAAAAAGTTAATTAAGCAAAGTAAAAAGACCTTAGAGTTACATATTGCGAATCAAAGTAAAACAAACCCGAAAGAATTCTATAGTTATATCAGAAAGAAAAAAGTAGTTACTTCAACTGTTGGACCGTTAGTCGATGAAAAAGGAGAATACACCAAAGACGAAGTACAAATGAGTAATGCCCTCAATACCTTCTTTGCATCAGTTTTTACAACAGAAGACCTCAGTGATATCCCTACACCATCGCCGATTCAGATTGATAATTCAGATGTTCTAAGCAATATCACCGTTACAGAGAGAGAAGTATTGAATAGTTTAGATAAACTCAAGGTAAATAATACGCCAGGACCTGATACAATCTCGCCTAGAGTTCTAAAGGAAGCTAAGAATGAGCTCTCCAAACCACTGACATTACTATTCAATAAATCCTTGCAGTCTGGAACTATGCCTGATCAGTGGAAGCTAGCCAACGTAACACCGATATTCAAAAAAGGCAGCAAATCCCTACCCAGTAACTATCGTCCAATTAGCTTAACCTCAGTTGTATGTAAAATGCTAGAAACGGTCATACGAGACAGGACTCGTAAATCACTTAGAGGAAAATAACATACTTAAAGATACTCAACACGGCTTTCGTAAAAAAACGTTCCTGTTTAACAAACCTCTTAGACTTCTTCCACGATATCCTCAACCTCTACGATGAGAGTAAAGCTGTAGATATTATATACCTTGATTTTCAAAAGGCCTTTGACAAAGTTCCCCACAAACGTTTACTGCTAAAACTAAAAGCGCATGGAATACAAGACGGTGTGTTGAAATGGATAGAAAATTGGCTCAGCAACAGAAAGCAAAGGGTAGTCATAAACGGTAAGGCATCTAAATGGACCAATGTATGTAGCGGGGTACCCCAGGGGATCGGTACTAGGACCAATTCTCTTTCTAATTTACATCAACGACATAGATGAGGGTCTCACCTGCACAATCTCAAAATTTGCTGACGATACAAAAATTGCAAATAGCGTACTCTCAAAAGAACAAGTTGACGATATGCAACACAATCTAGATAAATTGTCATGTTGGGCCCAAATTTGGCAAATGAGTTTCAATGCGGATAAATGTAAAGTACTACATGTCGGATACCTAAATGAGAAAGCAAACTATTCGATGAATGGCACTCAGCTTAAGAATTTAAACAGAGAAACTGATCTGGGAGTAACAATATCGAGTAACCTAAAACCGAGTCAACAATGTTCAGAAGTTGTTAAGAAGGCAAACAAAATAATTGGCTTTATAGGCAGGTTATTTGAGCATAAATCCAAAGAAGTTATCCTAACCCTTTACAATTCCTTAGTCCGCCCTCTTCTGGAATACTGCGTTCAATCCTGGTGCCCTTATTACCAAAAAGATATAAACAAGCTAGAACGAGTTCAACGTAGAGTTACCAAAATGATACCTAGCCTAAAGAACAAACCATACGAAGAGCGTCTTAGAGAATTAAATCTATTTCCTTTAACCCAGCGCAGATTAAGAGGCGACTTAATTCAAGTGTTCAAAATCATCAAAGGCATCGACAATATGAACTGTAGTAAGTACTTCACTATCGACCAATCTAATTACACGCGGGGAAACGGTTGCAAAATTATTGGTAAATCTTTTAACTCGCACGAATCTAAGAATTTCTTCTTCAATCGAGTTGTCAACTTGTGGAATGGGCTTCCCCGAGACGTTATAGACTGCAGCACCGTTGATTCATTTAAATTCCGCCTAGACAAACATCTCGCATCAAACCCGCGACTGACTGCGTTTGTAAATGAATAACTTTATCCTCCCCTCAGTTACTAACCCATATGTCCCCTACTAACTTCCTAGTCCTGCCACGTTAGTGGCAGGGCAGTAGTTCCCTTTCCAATGTTCCCTTACCCACTCTAAACCACTGTTTGGACACTTGATCCTCAGTGTTTTGGAGGACAAGCAGCCTAGAAGGGTCACTAGACCTGTTATTGCTTGATTTCCTTTGTACTCCTTTGTACTCTCTGTCACACGCACACACACAGACTCTCTGCCTCACACACACACACGCATTCGTACACTCACACACGAACTTTCACACACAGACGCACTCTCACACACACACGCACACACACTCAAGGAATATCGAAAAGTCCTGTCGCAATTCTTTCTCCCAAGTTTCATTTTCCCTTCAATTCTCTTCAACTTTCGCATTCGAGTATCTGAGGTCTAAACGTATCGTAGTCTTTTGAAAAAATCCTGTCCTGTCTTCATTATACTGTACGTATTTTATTTAGATTGTGTTTTTAGTGTTATCTATTTAGTTTATTTGTTTTATTTATCCTGTTTTCGTTTGTTCGTTTTGCAAGTTGTAAATATTAATTACTATAAGGGAAAATGTACACCTCGATGAAAAATACATTTAAGTTATATTTTCCCCAGACAATTTAGGGGACCATTTCAAGGAGTACACTTAAACAAATGTACCGACCGAAGGCCGGTTCTTTTTAATTACAGACTCGCTATCGCTCGTCAGGAAAAAATCTACACCTAAATGACACGAAAAGTCTTATTATTGACAAAGAAATGGGGCGAAGGGACTTCAAATCGCCAAACTAATGGGCCGAACGTCATAAAATCTGAACACTATTGGGGCTAAACATGAGGAAACGGGTGACCAGAAAAACGACCCATCTCCCCTTACCCCTTAGAAGGGACGGTGACGCATGTTTGTTCTGCTTTCTGGATAATATTAGTCGATTTTATTCGGATTAGGAAAGGTATATGGAAGGGAATTAGCCGTTAAGGGGGGATGGTTCACCTTTTGGGCGATTTTTGCATGTATTCATTATTTTTTCTAGTTTCCTCCCTAGACCTCCATCAAATAAAAAAAAAAAAAAAAATATCCATTAGATCCCCCTTCTAGATTAATTTGTAAATTTTTCGGTAGAAAAATTACCCGGCCGAAGGCCGGTTCTTCCAACATTAAAGGCTCAGTATCGTTCGCCAGGGAAAATATTGACACCTAAATAGCATGGGAAGGTCTAAATATTGACTAAGAAATGGGGCGAAAGGTCTTAAAATCGACTAACTAATGGGGCAAACATCTTCACATCGGAAAACTAATGGGGCTAACCATGAGGGAGAAAGTGGTCCAGAAAACCGGCTCATCTCCCCTTAACCCTTTCAGTACGAGAACGCTTGGTTTATCTGTCACTGTGGCCATCTGGAGCTGTGGCCGTTTTGGTTATGGCCACGGTATGGCCGTTAATCCCTCCCTTTTAACCCCTTATTTAATGCTTAATATTTCTATAAACTTTCACCAGCAACTACAGTATTTTATTTATGTATGTAATCTTAATTCTTCATATTAATTTTTATATATTGAACAGTTAGTCTATATGTTGGACTTGACAATCTTATATAGGCTATAACTCAATATAACACTATTCAATATAACACCCAACCATATTTAACAACCTTATATAGGCTATAACTCAATATAACACTATTCAATATAACACCCAACGATATTTAACAACCTTATATAGGCTATAACTCAATATAACACTATTCAATATAACACCCAACCATATTTAACAACCTTATATAGGCTATAACTCAATATAACACTATTCAATATAACACCCAACCATATTTAATTACAATCGTTGCAGCCCATTCCTGAGGACAAGAAAATATAATGAGCGAAGGATTTTTGCTCGTGTGATTGGGGTGATTCCATTCCAACTTATTTTGTTGTTAAAGTTGGAAGTTTTAGATTAAGTTTCCACAGCAACATGAGGATTATGCTGATTTTCCCACGACCGGGCGCTCTATACTGTATATCTAACTATCATCAGAGAGAGAGAGAGAGAGAGAGAGAGATTGTGTGTGGAGGGATATCAATAGAGTATTATAGGAACATAAAAACATAAGAACATAAGACAACGGAAGTCTACAGAGAGGCGATTAGCCCATACAAGGCAGATCCCTTTCACATCCAACCCATATCGTCATATATCAAACCTTAATATAAAACAAAGCGGTATATGATTCCTGATCCATCCATTCCCTGCCTATTGTGAGTTAAGAGGGCCTAAGGTAATAATAATAATAATAATAATAATAATAATAATAATAATAATCGGTTTATTTCGAGCCGGCAGCCAATGAGGCTGAAAATACACAATTCCTTAACCTAACTTATCCTAAGTAGTCAACATATTTGACTCTGGCTGCCACAAGGGCGCCTACATACCCTCAGAAGGAGTAGGATGTGGGCAGGGAACCAGATGGAACCCAAAGGTGGAGCATCCACACCTAACCTCCACAGCCCGGAAAGTTTTTGACAGAAACCTCACCGGCAGGTAGCTGTGATCGAGCCCGCGCATACCCGAGTCAAGCGACTAGAGTATGGTGACTTAGTGCGCTCGGCCACTGTGGCCGTAAGTGTATGTGTGTGTGTGTGTGTGTGTCCAGGTTCTTCCATCAGTCATCTTCTCCAGCCCTCCACCACCACACAGACCAACACAACACATCCATCACACACACACACACACACACACATCCATCACACAGACCAACACACACACATCCATCACACACACACACACATCCATCACACACACACACACACATCCATGGCACACACACACACACACATCCATCACACAGACCAACACAACACATCCATCACACACACACACACACATCCATCACACACACAGACCAACACACACACATCCATCACACACACACACACAGACCAACACACACACACACACACACACACATCCATCACACACACACACATCCATCACACACACACATCCATCACACACACACACATCCATACACACACTCACACATCCATACACACACACACACACACACACACACACACACACACGCAGGCCAACACTACACACACACACACACACACACACACAGACCAACACAACACATCCATCACACACACAAACACAGACCAACACAACACATCCATCACACACACACACACACACAGACCAACACAACACATCCATCACACACACACACACACACACACACACACCAACACAACACATCCATCACACACACACACACACACAGACCAACACAACACATCCATCACACACACACACACACACACACACACACACACACCCCGTGGTGTGACAGATAGCGCATCTGGCTCACAACCAGAAGGTCCCGAGTTCGAGACCCGGGCGGGGAAGAGATATTTGGGCAAGTCTCCTTACGGTGTAGCCTCTGTTCACCTAGCAGTATAAATAGGAACCTGGAATAAGTGAACGAAGTTGTGACGTCCCATCTGGGGTTGGTGATCGGTTACAAGGTGAGATGGGTATCGTACTGGTCAACCTAAGCTACTGGTCAACCTAAGCCTTCGGGTGAGACTGGTACCGTAGTGAGAATGGTACCGTACAGATTAACCCTAAGCCTTCGTTTCCAAATGTCGCCAATTGGCTAAAATACAGACTACACACACATCCACAGCCATTCCAACGATACATAAAACACTTAACATGCATTTCACGCAATACACATTCATCTCTCTCTCTCTCTCTCTCTCTCTCTCTCTCTCTCTCTCTCTCTCTCTCTCTCACACACACAGACCAATACTACACATCCATCTCTAACACACAGAACAAACAATGCAGCTAGGAAAACACTCAGACCCAAACAAAACACATTATTCTCACACATATTGGGGAGATTGTAGGCACCAATCGAGCAGGACAGTACCCAGGGGAGGCTACATAGGCACATGATAAAGAGTTGCTGGAACTCCTGTTTCATTTGCCTGGCTTCCCCCACTGTTTCTTTTTGTGCCTCACCTACGCAGAAGGTAATCCAGTAAATCTCACAAACACCTCCTCTTTCTATTCACTTCACTACACTTAACAAGCACACCACACTTCTTTTCAAAACACCTAAATTACCTCCCTCCCTCTCCTAACACCTGTCTGGACGTGTATTTAAGGCCTCCTATGTACCAGCATTTGTTAGTGACCTGATGAAGCTATCTGCGAAACGTTGTCAATAAAGTGCTCTTCCTCAGATGGTGCTTTTTATACCTCTAACGTACCTTGATATTGGCTGTCTATCACTCTTTCAACCCTGGGGGGACACTTGCTACCGACAGCTTTGCCTTTTGTCTCCTTCATGCACATAGGAAAACAAAATCACACACACACACACACACAGGACAAACAACACATCCATCTCTCACACACAGGACAAACAACGCAGCAAGGAAAACAACAGGCCAAAACAAACACATTAGTCTCACACACAGGACAAATATTACATCTCACTCACACACACACACACACACACACACACACACACACACACACACACACAGGACAAACAACGCATCTCTCTCTCTCTCTCTCTCTAACACATACACACACACAGGACAAACAACACATACATCGGGATAGAGGAATCCTCACCAGGATTCGAACCCACTTTTTCCAGGTATTTGTGGAAGAGTTGGGCACCGAATCCACTCCACCATGGGCGGATACCCCATTGCCCACTCTAAACCACTGTTTGGACACTTGATCCTCAGTGTTTTGGAGGACAAGCAACCTAGAAGGGTCACTAGATATGTTGTTGCTTGATTTCCTTTGTACTCCTTTGTACTCCTTTGATATAAGGGAATACCTCTCTCCTACAGATCCTTCCTAAACTGTATAAAATCGTCTAATGATAGCCGGAATAAACTGTCAAAAGGCGTCATATTCTTCAAAAGGTATAATAACGAAATTATTCTTCACATATCAAATTAAACTACTTATATAATACAGAGAAGTATTTTTTGTTTACATTCTTAACCTGACAAGCGCGATATAGACCTAGGTGCTAGGGTAGTTATTTGTGCATTTCTAGCCCTGGATTCTGACAGAATTCGTTATATTTACAATATAAAGCATTATTTGTTTTCGGTATGCTTTTATTTTACATATATGATGTATATATGAACCTTCAAGAGTGCTAAAATAAGTGGGAAAAGCATTTGGGTGGTGAAAAACGAAGATATTGGCCACCCGGTCATAATCTCAGGCGAGAGAGAGCCACAGGCAGCCCTCCCCTCTCGCTGTCTGGGAGTCAACTGAGACGAGCGGGGCGGTGTGTGCCGGTGTCTGGGTGTTGCATAACGATCTTTTATGCAACCCACTTGTGCTACATTATCGCGGGAGAGAAAAATAACCGATAAATGATGATAATAAGAGGATAAATAGGTGATAATTGAGGAGGGGGGGAGGGGGGAATAAGGTGGGGAAGGAGGGGAGAGGGAGGGGTGAGAAACACATGGATGAGTACTAGAGGGGAATTATCTCACCTAGAGACAAAATCCTTTGTTTTGATAGGCCCTTTTTTTTTTGGAAGGCTTTTTTTATGGTCTTGCTTCCGTGAGGCCTATCGCGTTCCCTATAGGAAGCCTTCCGTGAGGCCTATCGCGCTTGCCGGGTTAATTAGCTTAAAGAAAGCAGCAGCAGGAATATAATATTGTTCGGTCAGAATTGTGGGGGCCAGGGAGGGTTGCAGAATTGGGGGGAAGGTTGCAGAATGGGGGGGAAAGGGTTGCAGAAATGGTGGGGTGGGTGGGAGGGTTGCAGAATTGGGGGAGGAGGGTTGCTGAATTGGAGGGAGGGTTTCATAATTGGGGGGGGGAGGGGGGTTGTAGAATTGGGAGGGAAGGGTTTCAGAATTGGGAGAGAGGGTTGCAGAATTTGGGGAGGGTGGTTGTAGAATTGGAGGGGAGGGTTGGAGAGTTGGGGGGGGTTGTAGAATTGAGGGTGGTTGTAGAATCGGGGGAGAGGGGTTGCCGAATTTGGGGGAGGGGGGTTGCATAATTGGGGGGGAAGGTTGCATAGTTGGGGGGGGGGGGAGTTTCAGAATTTGGGGGGAGGGGGGGTGAAGAATTTTGTGTTGGGGGGATGGTTGCAGAATTGGGGGTGAAAATTTGTATGTGGGGGAGGGTGAAGAAATGGGGGGGGGGGGGTAACGAATCGTGTGTGGGGACAAGGGTTGCATAATGGGGGGGGGGGATAACAGTTTGGGGTAATCTGTTTCAATTATGGCATTATCAACTTTTATGGTATTGTGGATGTACCAAAACCTGACTAATTGATTGATTCACTCTCTCTCTCTCTCTCTCTCTCTCTCTCTCTCTCTCTCTCTCTCTCTCTCTCTCTCTCTCTCATAAAGTTAAGCGTTGTACACATGTATACAATTTTGGTCTACATATATATTGTAACATGCTTTTCAACAAACACAAGTGAACTGAACAAGAAAGTCCTGGGAAAGTTGATGTATGTGAATCGTATAAAAGGCAATTTTGACAAAGTTACTAGGGTCATTGTGATTCAATCGCTAATTTTGAGCCTGATAAATTATTGCATAATGATATGGGGCTCAACTAATTGCACTTTATTAAATGATGTACACAAACATGCATAATTTTGCTGCAAAGGTAGCAGAGGGTGGAGCATAAAAATACGACCATGTAACTCCGATAATAAAGGAATTAGAGTGGCTAAAAATAAAGCAAAAATATACATATGATACAGCTATTGCAGTGTATAAAGAAAGGCATAATCTAATTCCAAACTTACTAAACATCTTTCCTTTTGTTAATGAAATCATCAATAGTAACACAAGACAGAAAAACCATCTATATGTACAGAGAACAAATACCTTTTACGGTGAACGATCGCTTTTGGTAGCAGGTCCTAAAATATGGTATATGTTGCTGAGGTCAGTAATAGACACAAATAACCTAAACACGTTTAAGGGGGCTGGTTCACTTTTTGGGCGATTTTTGCATGTATTCATTATTTTTCAAGTTTCCTCCCTAGACCTCCATCAAATTAAAACAAAAAAACATCCATTAGATCCCCTTTCTAGATTAATTTGTACATTTTTCGGTAGAAAAATTTCCCGGCCGAAGGCCGTTTCTTCCAACATTACAGGCTCACTATCGTTCGCCAGTGAAAAAATCGACACCTAAATAGCACGAAAGGTCTAAATATTGACGAAGAACTGGGGCGAAAGGTCTTAAAATCAACTAAATGGGGCAAACATCATAACATCTGAAAACTAATGGGCCTAAACATGAGGGAAAAAGTGGTCCAGAAAACCGGCCCATCCCCCCCCCCCCTTAAGCATATATTTAAAAGATTATCTTCTGAAACATTTCACAAAACAGTGCAAACCTTCAGCAACAGCAAAGTCATCAAGATATATTTAACAAAGTCCCAACTCGAGTAATATATATATTACTAGGAATAACAACAGTGAATTAATTAGAAGCAAACCCAATCAAATTACTTATCATTTGGCTTCCTGGAAAAAAATAATATACAATTTCTCTCACCCTCTCTCTCTCTCTAAACTGATATATATATATACATATATATATTATATATATATATATATACATATATACAGTACATATATATATATATATATATAATATATAATATATATATATATATATATATATATATATATATACTGTGTATAATATATATATATATATATATATATTATATATATAATATAATATATATATATATATATATATATATATATATATATATATATATATATATATATTATATATATATATATATATAATATATATATATATATATATATATACTGTATATATATATATATATATATATATATATATATATATATATATACTGTATATATTTATGTATTTAATTATTTATTTATTTAATTATTTATTCATTTATTTATGTATTTTCCTCGCTAGACCTCCACCATGCTTTTAAAAATAAATAAACAAAACTCAGACTTCCTTTCCAGATTAGTTTGTTTATTTTTGGTATTGTCCCAGTAGAAGGCTGATTCCTCCTATAATTAAAGGATCGCTATCGCTCACCAGGAAAAAATCGACACCTAAATGCTCCTAATTTTGACAAAGAAATGGGGCGAAAGGTCTGAAAATACCCAAATTAATGGAACGAACATTTTAATATATCAAAAACTAATGGGGCTAAACATGAGGGGGAAGGGGAGCCAGAAACCTACCCCCCCCCCCCCCCTAACTTGGATATTCACTAACTTGGATAACAGGAGCGACTGTGTTAGCCAATACTGATAAAAGATATTCCGTTGTTTTAACATCAAAGAACAGATGGTCACTGAAATGTCGGGTTGGTATTTCAACTCGACTTTGTATAATCTCTAACAATCCTGTAATAGGATATCGTGAGATAGAATATGCTCGACAGGGTCACGTCTATCTTTATAAATCTTGCATTAACTCTTCACAACAAGGCAGCATTCATACAATAAGAATACAGGTTACTTTACACTCTAATTTATTGAATGGCATAAAATAATAACTCAACTCTAACGATCTGTCATATATGGCAGACGATAAAGGAAAATCAGTGACGTATCAAATATTGAATAGTCTATAATGATAACTTATATATTATAAGTCACGTTACACCATAGACTCCTTTAAAGGAGTCTATGCGTTACACACACACAGTATCAGTAATATGAATATGCAGGAAAAATAAGTTTACACATGTACACAGTAATTCAATAAGATGATAACACGTATGTGAGCGTAGCGTCTAACGTGAAGATTTCTGGCATAAATCGAACCGGCCTGGGAAAGCGTGCACGGGCGCGGTGCGGTGAGCGGCTATCAAGGGGATTAACTAGGGGTCACACAGGTAAGGTAAACAGGTGTAGTGCATTCGACCCTAGGTCAGATGGACTGCTTATTTGTAAACTTACAGTTATCTTTAGTGCGATTATAAAGCACAGATGAAAATTAGAGATACACTAAGGATCTTAGAGGCAAAGTAGTTTAAATTAGAACTAAATTGTCTAAGCGGTTTTGTGAAAGAATCAACACACGAGATACGAAAAATAATTATAGACCAGGTATGAGATCAATTCACACGTAGATAGAATTAAAATAAAAATTTAGGTCAATGAATCACTATAACAAGGTTTTGGAATGAATGCAAATTAATATAAAAAAGAGGAAAATACACTCAATTAAAATGCGACTGGAAATCACAGTAAATTAGAATTCGAATGAACTCAGAATAAAAAGGGGCATACACGACGAAGTTGTACTGGGTAAAATACTACGATAGTAATATGAAAAGGAAATTTGAATACATTAGCAAATCCCTATCAGGCAATACGTGAATCAAAGATATGACGTAAAGCGGATTACATAACACAAGATGTAATTAAACATTTACCGTTATAATAGTAAATTAAATGGAGAATCGGTCCCTAAAATAATGTGGTGACACAAATAAAATATAACTTGAATAAGAGTTACTATAAAGGTGTGAAAAAATGATTAACAACCCGCACATGTAGATTAGATTAATTCACAGGCACTATGTAAACTAGATAGCTCGAATAATAGAATTAAGGTTAACTCAACGGGGGTTTCTTGACTTTTCGATATGGAAAGATAGATAGATTAAAATTTGGGCATAGGTCCTAGGTAAATGGTGGTAAAATAGGGAATATCTTCACGGTATACGATTTCGCCTCAACTTGGATACACAAGAGAATATATAACATATAAAGGTGAAATCTGAGAGTATTCCGTTTTAAGCCTGGATCGAGATAAGTTTATATAACGGGTGTACACTTAATGATTATTAATAACACGATAAGGATTACACTTCAAAGGATATACGGAGCAATATCTGGTACTATGAATTAACTTGTACAGATCAAGATTTATGGGAGGACAAATGACTATGTAACGTACAAAGTACAAAGGAGTACAAAGGAAATCAAGCAACAACAGGTCTAGTGACCCTTCTAGGTTGCTTGTCCTCCAAAACACTGAGGATCAAGTGACCAAACAGTGGTTTAGAGTGGGTAAGGGAACATTGGAAAGGGAACTACTGCCCTGCCACTAACGTGGCAGGACTAGGAAGTTAGTAGGGGACATATGGGTTAGTAACTGAGGGGAGGATAAAGTTATTCATTTACAAACGCAGTCAGTCGCGGGTTTGATGCGAGATATTTGTCTAGGCGGAATTTAAATGAATCAACGGTGCTGCAGTCTATAACGTCTCGGGGAAGCCCATTCCACAAGTTGACAACTCGATTGAAGAAGAAATTCTTAGATTCGTGCAAGTTAAAAGATTTACCAATAATTTTGCAACCGTTTCCCCGCGTGTAATTAGATTGGTCGATAGTGAAGTACTTACTACAGTTCATATTGTCGATGCCTTTGATGATTTTGAACACTTGAATTAAGTCACCTCTTAATCTGCGCTGGGTTAAAGGAAATAGATTTAATTCTCTAAGACGCTCTTCGTATGGTTTGTTCTTTAGGCTAGGTATCATTTTGGTAACTCTACGTTGAACTCGTTCTAGCTTGTTTATATCTTTTTGGTAATAAGGGCACAGGATTGAAGGCAGTATTTCAGAGAGGGCGGACTAAGGAATTGTAAAGGGTTAGGATAACTTCTTTGGATTTATGCTCAAATGACCTGCCTATAAAGCCAATTATTTTGTTTGCCTTCTTAACAACTTCTGAACATTGTTGACTCGGTTTTAGGTTACTCGATATTGTTACTCCCAGATCAGTTTCTCTGTTTACATTCTTAAGCTGAGTGCCATTCATCGAATAGTTTGCTTTCTCATTTAGGTATCCGACATGTAGTACTTTACATTTATCCGCATTGAAACTCATTTGCCAAATTTGGGCCCAACATGACAATTTATCTAGATTGTGTTGCATATCGTCAACTTGTTCTTTTGAGAGTACGCTATTTGCAATTTTTGTATCGTCAGCAAATTTTGAGATTGTGCAGGTGAGACCCTCATCTATGTCGTTGATGTAAATTAGAAAGATAATTGGTCCTAGTACCGATCCCTGGGGTACCCCGCTACTTACATTGGTCCATTTAGATGCCTTACCGTTTATGACTACCCTTTGCTTTCTGTTGCTGAGCCAATTTTCTATCCATTTCAACACACCGTCTTGTATTCCATGCGCTTTTAGTTTTAGCAGTAAACGTTTGTGGGGAACTTTGTCAAAGGCCTTTTGAAAATCAAGGTATATAATATCTACAGCTTTACTCTCATCGTAGAGGTTGAGGATATCGTGGAAGAAGTCTAAGAGGTTTGTTAAACAGGAACGTTTTTTACGAAAGCCGTGTTGAGTATCTTTAAGTATGTTATTTTCCTCTAAGTGATTTACGAGTCTGTCTCGTATGACCGTTTCTAGCATTTTACATACAACTGAGGTTAAGCTAATTGGACGATAGTTACTGGGTAGGGATTTGCTGCCTTTGAATATCGGTGTTACGTTGGCTAGCTTCCACTGATCAGGCATAGTTCCAGACTGCAAGGATTTATTGAATAGTAATGTCAGTGGTTTGGAGAGCTCATTCTTAGCTTCCTTTAGAACTCTAGGCGAGATTGTATCAGGTCCTGGCGTTTTATTTACCTTGAGTTTATCTAAACAATTCAATACTTCTCTCTCTGTAACGGTGATATTGCTTAGAACATCTGAATTATCAATCTGAATCGGCGATGGTGTAGGGATATCACTGAGGTCTTCTGTTGTAAAAACTGATGCAAAGAAGGTATTGAGGGCATTACTCATTTGTACTTCGTCTTTGGTGTATTCTCCTTTTTCATCGACTAACGGTCCAACAGTTGAAGTAACTACTTTTTTCTTTCTGATATAACTATAGAATTCTTTCGGGTTTGTTTTACTTTGATTCGCAATATGTAACTCTAAGGTCTTTTTACTTTGCTTAATTAACTTTTTGGCTTTGCGTCGTAGCTCTACAAATTTCACCCGTTCTTCGTCATTTTGTGAGGATTTTAATCTATCATTAGCAATTTTTTTAGCAAGCAGGCAGTTTGAAATATCTTTATTCCACCATTTGGGCTTATTATTATGGCCTGGACGCCGTATTTTCGATGGTATGCAGTCTTGCACTGCTTTTAGGTAAGTGGTTCGAATAACTTCCAAGATGTATTTATGTCGTTATTGTTAATTAAAAAGCTCCAGTCAGTTTCTTTAAACATAGCTCTAAGGTTATGGAAGTTTGCTTTCTTGAAATTAGGGACTTTTTCGATGCTACTATTTGGTTCGTTACTAGTAAACTTTAAAGTGAAAGTTATCGTACGATGGTCGCTGTTACTGAATTCATCACCAACATTCAAATTCTCTATCAATTCTTCTTTTGTTGCAAGTACAATGTCAAGAACGTTATTACCACGGGTCGGCATTCGAACAAATTGATAAAGCGAACTCTCTTGCAAGTTCGTATACAAGTCATGTCCGGAGTGTGAAGTAAGAGTATCGCCCCACTTGGTCACAGGTAAATTAAAGTCGCCAAAAATTACGGTATCTTGTGAGTTACTTACATCTGCAATTTGTTCGTAAATTTCTCGGTCAGTTTGCACTGATTGAGCTGGAGGTCTGTATATTAACGCAAGTATTATTTTTGTACCTTTATTATTCTTTATTAGCACAAAAGATGTGTCGACGTTCACAATTTGAGGTTTTGACACGAGGGTCGGGTTAAGACTTTCTTTGATATAAAATAAAACGCCACCTCCTTTTTTATTTATTCGGCTGTTCTCAAACATTACATAACCGGGAAGTGAATACTCTGCTAAAAAGTCTCTATCTTGTGTATTGAGCCAAGATTCTGTTATGCCAATCACATCATAATTTTCTGTAAACACTAGTTCCTCTAAATCTGAAAATTTATTGCGTATGCTACGAGCGTTTGCATAGAAAACATTCAAAGTTTTTTTGGGATTCAAGGAACGGTCTTTTTTCAAATTATTGGTTCTGGTCGGATCTACATTTACATTCATGGCTGTCCTCGGTCCTCGGTCGTTATCCCTGACGGTTTTGAATTTGGGTCGTGTTGGTGGAGCTTTATCCAAATTCGCGGTTCTAGACGGATTAGTATTTAATTCCTTTGTAGATTGCCGTCCTCGCTGTCTTCGGTCCTCCTTCCTGGTTGTCCTGTGCTGAGTCGATTTCTTCTCCGAAAATCCTTCACCGCATCGTTGAGAAGACGCCCAAAACGCGCTGCTCCCACCTGGTTCAGATGAACTCCATCGTCCGAAAACAAATAGTCATCGTAGTAGAAATTGTCCCAGTTGTCGACGAATCCCACGTTCTCCTTCCTGCAGAGGTTTGCTAGACAACGATTTGTGCTGGTGGCTATGTTGTAAAATCGGCTCTCTACACCGAGCCGGGGGACGATTCCTGAGACGATGATCCTTGATGACTTCTCCTTAAACGACTTGATCAGCTGCTGGTACTTTAAAAGCAAATCTTCCGACCGGGTTCGCTGTACATCGTTGGATCCAACGTGGATGACGTACATTGTATTAGCAGGGGCCAGCTTTGATACTTCGTCAACTGCTGCAACTACGTCATCCACACCACCACCAGGGATACAAAAACGCTTCCTGGTCTTAGGTGCCCTGGCGCAAAACTCTGTGAGCTGACCACGTATCATCGAGTCTCCCACGAGCCGGACTTCTTCTATTTCCTCTTCGTCATCTGAGTCTGCGAGTATCTGGAAACGGTTTTGACACTCGGTAATCGGTATGTGTTTCCTGGTCTTGGGGCAAACGTTGTTCCTCACGACACGGAAGTTGTCTTGAGGGGGAAGAGAGTCGCTATTTGTATCTTGAGTATCGGAAACATCAGCTGAAATATCTACTGTAGGCGTTGAATTGTTGGCAGTTGACGTTGGGGCGTTGGTGGCTGCTGGAGTTGCGGTGACAATTGAAGTTTGTGGCACTCCAACGTTGAGTGTTACAAACTCTTGGAGTGATTCCAGCTTCATGTTGAGGATGTTGATCTTGTTGTACACAGATAGGTAATAGAATAATTAATTGGCACAGATCCTTGGCACAGATCAACTTATTAACACTTCCGGAATACTCGCATATTCTACCTTACCTTCAACAATAGCCACAAATTGAGATACATAGAAACACTTAGGATAGCGTGGGGGAGGAGAAGGGCCAAGTACGAGGGTCGGGGCGTCGTAGAGCTTCGGGCACGGCGGCTGGACGTCAGGGGACCACTTCATCAGGAGTACAAGGGCAGGGAGGCACAGGACAGCGGGCACCTTCTCTCTCGGGGGGGGGGGGGTGAACGAATCTCGGACAGTATAATCCGGACAGAGCGCTAGGGAGAACGACTCCCGGACAATATAATCCAGACGGAGCTCTAGTAGGTGGGTAATACTCCCGGACAATATAATCTGGACAGAGTAAGCCTACTGAGTGTGAGCTGACTTCCTGTAGTTTCAGTCAGGCTATATTTGGGGTATTTCTCATGGTCAGGATGCATGATCTCGCATTAACAGGGGCACAGTAAATACATAAAAAATTGCTATGTTGAGGATAATAATTACATGCAAAATATATTATGGTGCTTAATGACATTGCACTGAGGTTCTCGTCCTTTTACATAACATAAGAACATAAGAAAATGGGAGCCTGCAGAAAGCCGATTGGCCTAAGCAAGGCAGATCCCTGTCCCACACAACCCCAAATCAATTACAAAGCCCAATTATAGGCTCAACACTCTAATACCCTGAGGATCATCTTACCAAAACGGTTAGAGATTAACGCAGGATTATGGGGGTCTGCAGAGCGCTGATTGGCCCAACCCGGCTGATCCCCCTTCACACCCAACCCTTCTCGTCCATATGCCTATCCAATTTTATCTTAAAGCTCACTACAGTTTTAGATCCCACTATAGCACTTGGTAGTCCATTCCAGCCATCTACAACTCTGTTACCAAACCAATATTTGCCTATATCTTTTCTGAAACGAAATTTATCTAATTTGAAACCATTGGTACGAGTTCTTTCGCTATCACTGAGCTTTAGTACATTTGTCATGTCCCCTTTGTTAATCCCACTAACCCACTTGAACATCTCTATCATATCCCCTCTAACTCTGCGTCTCTCTAACGAATGTAAACCTAATTTCTTCAACCTTTCTTCATACGGAAGATTTCTAATATTATGGATCATTTTTGTCATTCTACGCTGTACTCTCTCCAATGAATCTATGTCCATTCTGTAATAAGGACACCAAAATTGGACAGCATAATCCATATGGGGTCTCACTAATGACAAGTAAAGTTTTAAGATAACATCAGCAGTTCTGTTACTCACACTCCTAGAGATGAACCCGAGAATCCTGTTTGCCTTATTACGAACGCCTATACACTGTTTTGTAGGCTTCAAATCATTGCTAACAAACACACCTAGATCTTTCTCGCAGTCTGAATTTTCTAATTCTAAATTAGCTAGTTTATATTTAACATTTGTTTGCATCTTCCCTATCTTTAATACCTTGCATTTGTCAATGTTAAACTTCATCTGCCAATTTACTGACCATTCATGTAAGGTATCTAGATCCCTTTGGAGGCACTCTATATCGCTATCTGAATCAATTGATCTCCCCATTTTAGTATCGTCTGCGAATTTGCTTATCCTACTAGTTATACCTAAATCTAGGTCATTTATGTATATAAGAAACAACAGGGGACCTAATACCGATCCCTGGGGGACACCACTTTTGACTTTTCCCCACTCTGACTTGGTACCATTTATGCTGACTCTCTGTTTCCTACCAATTAGCCATGACCTAATCCATCCCAACAACGTCCCACCTATTCCATGTGCCTCAACCTTTCTCATCAATCTCTCATGAGGGACTCTGTCGAAAGCTTTACTGAAATCTAAATATATAATATCGTATGCCTTGTCATTATCTACTGCTTCATATACCTCTGAGAAAAACTAAGCAAATTAGTAAGGCAAGAACGTCCCTGAGTGAATCCATGCTGAGAAGAATTGATTAAGTTAAATGTTTCTAAGTGGTTTCTCATTTTTCTAGCAATAATTGACTCTAGTAGCTTTCCTATGATTGAAGTGAGACTAATGGGACGGTAATTGGATGCTATTGATTTATCACCTTTTTTGAAAATCGGAACTACATTTGCAAGTTTCCAAGCTTCTGGAACTATACCTGTTTCTAATGAATTGTTAAAAAGAAATGTTAATGGGTAACTTAACTCATCTCTGCATTCTTTTAATACTCTGGCATATACCTCATCGGGGCCAGGCGATTTCTGAGGTTTTGACCTCTGTTTCTTACTTATACCATCAAGCCTGATGATGTAATGCGTAACTTTCTGTTCACTTATTGTTTTGGCTATTTGGATTGTTTATGTAATGATTTTCTTCTGTGGCACTTCCTATCACCATTTCGCTTTCCTTCTCGTATGGCAGCTTCTCGAGGGTGAAGGGCCCAAACGATTTAAATATTCCAAGGGCTCTTTATGCTTAGCTTGCATAAAAACTTTTGCATCATAGTATTCGGGGAAAAGTTCTGCCTTGGCTGTTTGAGTCCCACACTGTGATTGGTGGGGCCGTGTGAGGTGATGATTGGTGGAGCTTGACCTGCCTTTTGGGGGTAACTCGCCTGTTTGTCCGGGAAATAGAGAATGAGTCTACGGGTCAGATTTCCCGTTCTTGTGTTTCCCGTTCTCTGGAGAACGGGAAATGTTTTTCTTTCTAAATCCTTTTCTCCTGCTGTTACTGGATTCTCTGACTGCGGCTACTCTGTGTGGTTCTCCTTTGGGTCCCGTTATTTCAGTCACAATTTGTTATGCATGTTGCATGTCTATGTGTGTGTTCTCTAAGTATGTCTGTTTTGTTTGTGCCTGTGTGTGTGTATGTGTCTGTCTGTGTGTGTGTGTATGTGTGTCTATATATGTGTGTGTTCCTTGTGTATGTCGGTTTTGTTTGTGCCTGTGTGTGTGTCTGTCTGTATGCGTGTCTATATGTGTGTGTGTTCCTTGTGTATGTCTGTTTTGTTTTGTCTGTCTGTATGTGTGTGTGAGTGTGTATGTCTCTATATGTGTGTTTCCTGTGTATGTCTGTTTTGTGTGTGTGTGGCTGTCTGCGTGTGTGTGTGTGAGTGTGTATGTCTCTATATGTGTGTTTCCTGTGTATGTCTGTTGTGTGTGTGTGTGTGAGTGTATGTCTCTATATGTGTGGTTCCTGTGTATGTCTATTTTGCTTGTTTGCGTCTTTCTGTGTGTGTGTATCTGTGTGTATGTCTATTCTGTTTGTCTGTCTGTGTGTTCCCTATGTACTGTATGTCTGTTATGTTTGTGTCTGTATGTTTGTGTGTGTGTGTCTGTGCGTGTGTGTGTGTGTATGTGTGTGTGTACTGTGTATGTCTGTTTTGTTTGTGTCCGTGCGTCTGTCTGTCTCTCTGTGTGTGTTCCCTCTGTATGTCTGTTTTGTTTGTGTGTGTGTGTATATACGTGTGTATGTGTTTTGTTTATGTCTATCTGTGTGTGTGTGTGGTCCCTGTGCATTTCTGTTTTGTTTGTGGCTGTGTGTGTGAGTGTCTGCTTGTCTATGTGTGTGTGGTCCCTGTGTATGTCTGTTTTGCTTGTGTGTGTGTGTGAGTGTCTGTCTTTCTATGTGCGTGTGTTCGTTTTGTATATCTGTTTTGTTTGGGTGTAGGGGGAAATGTTTGCGCGTGTACTATTTTCTTCTCTCTCTCTCACTCTCTCTCTCTCTCTCTCTCTCTCTCTCTCTCTCTCTCTCTCTCTCTCTCTCTCTCTCTCTCTAACACACACACACACACACACACCTTTATATGTATTATCGTTTTGTTTGTTTATTTGTTTGATTTATTGATCCCCTCCTGAGATCTGGATGCTTTTTGGCTCCATAGGTGATCTCTGGCCCTACTGAGTGTAAGCAACTCCTGCAGTGTTACCCGACCTGCCTTACTTGCAACAGCTAATCCCGGCCAAGTAAGAATCTAGGTGCTTCCTGGCCCTAGATTACCTGGCAGTTATTCTGTTCAGGTAGGACCTAGAGAGCTCCCTGGCCTCTTGGTAGCTTGTTATATAAACTATTACTGCGATTTTATAGAGACGCTTTGCAATAATTGCTACCTGGCTTTCAGGCCCCCTTTACCGTAATCAAGTAATATCAGTTTGCCAATTAAACCCTCACAAGCTATCTATAACGTAATTATTCATCTATAGGTATATTGTTACATGTTTGTCTGACTCCTAAGTTACCAAATCGCTGCATACCTATAGGTAAAGAGCTCTGCCCCACACACACAGTTTACACTAAACTCCAGCTAGCTATTCCCCCACACAATTGAGTAAATCTAGGAGTTCATTCCACATTATTTATACTTCTCTCAGCACTGTTTATATATATATATATATATATATATATATATATATACTGTATGTATATATATATATATATGTGTGTGTGTGTGTGTGTATGTGTGTGTATAATACCCTGGTAAAACCTATTGAGGTTCCTAACCAGGATTCGAACCCGCGTCAAGCAGGCCATTAGGCCTGGGGTTTAAAAAGGGTCTCCAGCAATTAACAGGCTTCGAACTGCCTCATTTAACCCTTTCTATAACGACAGATCCTTCTTAAACTGCACAAAGTCGTCTAATCATAGCACAATTAATACAGAAGACGTCGCTGGTACAGTAGGAATTACAGTAAAACAATGAATGCATCAATTAAACATCCATATTTATCGACCTTAAATCCAACTCTCCCAAAACCCAGTCCGCGAAAAAGTAAAGAGATTCACCGCCGCCATTCAAAAGACCGGAAAAAATGCCTCGGTAAATACGAGTTAATTTGGCAGTCCTACCTGCACATACTTTTTCCCCTAATTACCCCAACTTTTAATAAGGGTAATTAATCATCGGAATCGCAACATTTTTATTTCCCGCCCTGCAAGAAGACCAGGCTTTTGATCCAATCGCTTGACAGGAAAATAGTTTAACCCCTTCTGTACCGGCGACGTCTGTTACATTTTATTCCAGCTATATTTAGACGATTTGACGCAGCTTAGGTACGATCTGTGTTAGTTTAAAGGCTTGATTGAGATAGTTCGAAGCCTTATGATTGCTGGAGATCCTTTATAAACTGAAACAAAATAGTTTAATATAAACCAGAATAAAGTTAAAGAGGCGTCGCCGGTACAGAAGGGGTTAATATTGGGTTGGAGCTGACTTTAGGGGGGGGGGGGGAATGGTTGCCCCTTTTATGGCCTCCCTTCTCCCTCATGTTTAGCCCCATTAGTTTTTATATTTTTAGACGTTCGTACCATTAGTTTGGCGATTTTAAGACCTTTCATTCCATGTCTTTGTCATATTTAGACTTGTGCCATTTAGGTGTCGATTTTTTCCTGATGATCGATAGCGAGCGTGTAAGTTAGGGGTACATTTTTCTACCGAAAATTTTACAAATATAGCTAGGATGGGGATCTTGGGGATGTTTTTACGTTTGATGGAGGTCTAGGGAGGAAACTAATAACAAATACTGTAATAATTAAATCATTATATCGACCAAAAAATAAATAATATAAATACAATCATTCTCCATTTAAGGGAAGATGGTTCACTTTTTGGGCGATTTTTGCATGTATTAATTATTTTACTAGTTACCTCCCTAGACCTCCATCAAATTAAAAACACATCCATTAGATCCCCCTTCTAGATTAAATTTTACATTTTTTAGTAGAAAAATGTTCCGGCCGAATGCCGGTTCTTCCAATATTACAGACTCACTATCGTTCGCCAGGGAAACAATTGACACCTAGATAGCACGAAAGGTCTAAATATTGACAAAGAAATGGGGCGAAAGGTCTTAAAATCGACTAACTAATGGGGCAAACATCTTAACATCTGAAAACTAATGAGGCTAAACATAATGGAGAAAGTGGTCCAGAAAACCTGCCCATCCCCCCTTAACCCCTTCTGTCTCGTTTATTTTATTTTAGGTATTTTAGGTATTTTAGGTATTTTGTTCAGTTTATGAAGGATCTGCGGTAGTAAAAAAGGTTATGTGAAGCCTGTTAATTGCTGGAAGACTTTTTTTGTTTAACTGAATTGTAAATGTCTATTGTACCCTTTACCAAATAGGTAAGCCAGATATTGTGAACCCTAATCTCAGAAAGGCTAGAGCAAATGGGCTGTACATTTCCACACCTATTCCCTATTTGACCCTTCCCAAATGGTATAGATATTAGCTGGATTATTGTAGTCGTTTGTGAGTAATATAGGTTAATGCTCAAGAGTTTTGGCCTACTTATTTGGATCAGGGTATAGTAGCCAGAATAAAGTTAAAAGGACGGCACCGGTAGTGAAAGGGTTAATATGTGATTATATATAGTTTACATAGGGTCTGTGGAAGTCAACATGTATACCGAGACACAATGTTCCCATTGGGATTCCAAAAGCCTTAACCTAAGCTAAGTAAAATTGAAATATGTTAACCAGATACCATTAAAATGCTACCAATGTACTGTATGCGATTTCGTTCACCAGGACAAAAATAGACACCAAAATGTCACGAAAGGTCCTAATATTGACAACAGAAATGAGTCGGAAGGTCTTAAAATCGCCAAACTAATGTCGCAAACGTCTTAAAATCCAAAAATTAAAGGGGCTAAACATGAGGGAAAAGGGGGTCCATAAAAAAAAACTCCCCCCTTAAGTGTGTAGCTGTAAGTGTCCTCCTGTGTGCTGTTCATGGTGCTTCTATCACACCCCAGAGTTGTAAGTGTCACGCATACATCCTTCAAGAGGGAGTGTAGGGTATTAACACATAGTCTAGCTATAGCTCACTCACTCTCACACTCTCTCTCTCTCTCTATCTATCTCTCTCTCTCTCTCTGTTACGATTAGGTATGAATAATAGCTGGGTAAATTAAAATAAATGACTAGTGTAGTCCCTCAGGGCTCAAGATTAGGACCACTCTGTTAACAATATGTATAGCAGTGATATACAGTATACAATGGTATCAATATTATAGTTTCCAAATTCGGGGATGACACCATTATAGGAAATGCAATAATTCCAGAAAGCGATATAATCAGTTTGCAAACAGGTCTAAATATGAAGACGGAATGGTAAGAAAATTATCAAATGCCCTTTAATGTAGACAATGTTAGATATAACAAAAAGGCTCCAGAAATGTAGATGAATATTACATGAGCGGAGAGAAAATAAATAGTTTAACAATGGTAAAAGATCTAGGCGTACTTTCAGTATACAGTAAATGGAAACCTAAACACTCTAATGCATGGCAGCAGCTAAGAAAGCAAACAAAGCACTTGGGTTGTTCAGAAGAAATGTTCATTATCACAACAAAGACATAGTTATGTCAATATGTATTCAGTATTTATAGTGAGACCGCATCTGGAGTATACTGTGCAGTTCTGGTCTCCCTACCTCATAAAAGACGTAGAACAAATGGAATCTGTGCACCGAAGAGCAACTAAATTGATCCTATTAATAAGAAATATATCATATAATGAGAGATTACAAGAACTCGATATCTTTTTATCTAAGAAACGGAGGATAAGATAATGACTGATAGAGGAGTGTTTTAAGATTCTAAAAGGATTATACAAACCTTCATAAACTAATTAAGATAGTCAAAGAGAGTTCTACAAGTGGAAACAAGTAATAATTAATAGGCAAGAAAGCGAACCTAGATACAAAAAATAATGTCTTAACCTGCAGTATAATTAGTGAATGAAATAAGCTCCCTAATAAAGTAATAGACAGTGTCTCAATAGATACATTAAGCAAAAATAAAAAAAAGGCTAGACTCATACCCCAGAGAAATTGGGATGGAGTAGGTAATAACTAATGATAAAACAAAATGGCAGTAATGAACATTGTTTCCAGTTGAACAGAGCTAAGGAAAAACAAATTAAAACAAAGCGTGTTTATATATTACTCTATGTGAAGGATTGTATTTAATATTCTTTCCATTTCTAACTATTCTATAAATTTCTTCAGGTGGTTTCCAAGCCCTGTGAGGTTATTCACTTCCAACGATCTTCCTGTACGGAAATTGTCGGTGGATCAGAGGGTGGGAAAAGAGCCTTCTTCTTTGTAATTCTTTACTTCTACTTTTCCCTTACTATCGGGTTTGGTATCTCTATTAGAATTAATTACTGACTACCTCGCTGGAATTGTAAGGTCTGTGGGGCCAGTGTATCTATGTAAATATATGTAAATATATCTCCCTCTCACACACACATACACACATTGTTACTATTCTCCTCCGTCTACCCCCAGCCAGCACTGAGGTCATTACCATACCACCACACGGGCTACAGGTTAGGCGTGAGGGAGGGTCACTCTTAATCCATTATGTAACGCTGACATTTTTTAAGGGGGTACTACTCGTTTTGTTATGGACCCCCTTCCCCTCGTGTTTAGCATATTAGTTTTGAAGTTTTAAGACGTTTGTTCCGTTAGTTTGGCCATTTTGAAACCTTTCGCCTCATCGTGTTGTCAATATTAAAACCTTTCGTGCCCTTTAGGTGTCGATTTTTTTCTGGCGAACGAAAGCGAGCCTCTAATTTTAGAAGGAACCGGCCTTTGGCCGGGAAATTTTTCTACCGAAAAATGTACAAATTTATCTTGAAAGTGGGTCTAGAGGGTGCTTTTCTAAGCTTGATGGAGGTCTAGCGAGGAAACTCAAAAATAAATTAATCACTAAATATATGGAGCAAAAACCAAGCACTACCCCCTTAACTCTAGCTACATTTATACAATTTTATGAAGCTTAGGAAGAATATATGGTAGCTAAAATGATTGAGATAGTCAATTCACTTTTAATGGGTAGATGTCCTTCGTAAGCTGAATAATATCGTCTAATAGTTGCCAGAACATTATGAAAAAGACGTCACCGGTAGTTAACACCACCACAAAGAGTAACACGGAGATTAACGCCTTACGAGCTGGCCCGTCAGTAACTTCTACTACCCGCCAAGCAGGTGGTTTTACCCTAAACGACCTTGTTTCCGTGCTCTTTTTCATGCATAAACATGAGCCAGAGCGAATACAATTATGTATCCCTGAAAGGGCGTAAATTGAGCTTTCCAATGACACCAGAACCATCCTTCTACGACCACGCGTTCTCTTGCAACGATCGTGCAAGACGAGTGCAAAATCCCTAAAAAACGGTAATTTCCTTACATAATTCCCTGTGTAGCGAGGCAGTGAGTGTGGGTGTGTGTGGAGTAAACGTCAGTAGTCGCGAGGGACCCGTGCCGAGCGGTCATGAGCCGACCTACGCTCCTCCACCCGCTCGTCTCTCTCTCAGAGCCATTATTGCTCCAAAATTGCACACAGACTTAAGTCGGTCCCCGCCACATAGTCCATGGTTCTCTAGCCCGACTTAAGTCCACCCCATGCCAGACAATGGTTAAGGGGAGGCAGACCGTTTTTCTGGACCCCTTTCTCCCTAATGTTTAGCCCCACTAGTTTTGAGATTATAAGACGTTTGGCCTATTAGTTTGGCGATTTTAACACCTTTCACCCCATTTCGTTGTCAATTTTAAGACCTTTCGTGCCATTTAGGTGTCGATTTTTTCCTGGCGAGCGAAAGCGAGCGTGAAATTTTAAGAGGAACCGGCCTTCGGCCGGAACACTTTTCTACCGACAAATGTACACATTTTTCTTGAAGGGGGGTCTAGGGAGTGTTTTTCTAAGCTTGATGGAGGCCTATGGAGGAAACTAAAAAAATATGAATAAATTAATTAATAGACCAAACAAAAGGTCTGCCTCCCCTTAAGGGCATGTATTTATTTATGTATATATTTATTTATTTATCCAGTTATATATTTATTTACTATCATGTTTAAATTCCTCCCTAGACCTCCATGGAAATTTTAAAAATACCCGCTGGTCCGATGGTCCCGCTTCGAGATGAATTTGTAAATTTGTCGGTTGTTGGGAAAATAGGTGACCGGACAACTCAACCAGTATACCATTTCAACCAATAGCTCTCAACCAGTACCAAATTAATCACTACGATTAGGTTAGGTTACATTAGGTTAGTACTATATACTAGTTTGGTTGGTCTTGGTTGATTTGGCACTGGTTGAGAGCTACTGGTTGAAATGGTCTACTGGTTGAGATGTCCGGGAACCGAGAAAATATGCCAAGCAGTATGGAAAAAATTACATGGATTTTCGGATAGTATAGGATAAAAGGAGATAAATTAGTAGTCTATGCTCATTCTAGATTGGAGAAAAAAAAAGTAACATCGTTTCGGCCATGGGTAAAAAAGTATGCAGAAACTTTAACTATATCTGTAATCTGTGATATTTCTTCATTACGAGTTGGAATTATTCTGAAATAAATAGTGTTTATTGAAGGTTACTGGAGATAAAGAAACAATAAAGAAGCGAAGAAATATAGTAAAAGAGTAAATGCATAAACAGTAACACCAATAAGAGAGACTGTGAGAGTGAGTGGGTGAGAGTGAGTGAGATCGTCTTAGAGTTAGACGTAAAGGCAGTGGAGGAGAGAGAGAGTTAGAGTTAGAGAGAGAGAGAGTGTGTGTAACAGTGTGAGTTAGAGAGAGAGAGAGTAATAGCAAGAGGGGCCCAGTATACAAGGGCCTTAATTAAATTGTGTTAATAGGGGTGGATGTCGACCCTTGGCAAATGGTGACATAGGTTGATGTTCACCTAGTTCAATTAACGGGAAGGTTTGTATTAATTTGCTTATTTATTTATTTATTAATTTTGTATTTATTGTTTGCTTGAGTTTCTTCGTTAGACCTCCATCAAGCTTACAACAAAAATACCCTCAAGACCCCACTTTCGAGATACATAAGACATATGAAGAATGTCTGAAATGGTTAAATATGTTTAATATAGCAAAGCGCAGGCTAAGAGGGATTAACCTAATCCACGTGCTTAAAATTTATAATGGCATTGACAATATGGATGTCAACAAACACTTCACAATTGATCATTCAAATTACCTTGGATAGAATGATTGTAAGATAATTGGAAAGCCTTTTCACTCACATGAGGCAAAGCATTTATTTTTCAATCGAATAGTAAACCTATGGAATGGACTTCCTAGTAGTGTCATTGAATATAGTATTGTTCAAACTTTAAATATTCAACCATATAAATATGTTGCTCTTAACCCCCGATTAACTGCGTTTACAAACAAATAGCGCCACTCTTTATTGTGCTACCCATATATGTTGTTCACATACGCTAGGCATAGTTACAAGCAGCCTCGTAAGGTTCGATGAATCTGTTGTTTCTTGTTTTCCTTCATACTCCTTTTAGATTATTAAGATTATTAGACGAATTTCGTATGAATATATTTTGTGCTGGCTATTACTAGACGATTCGTAGACATACTCTGTACAGGGGCACAGTGCGTCCTTGTATTGAGTATTGTTCACATGTGTGGGAAGGATCCTCTCACACCGCACTCCTAGACAAAGCAGAAAGGAAAGCCTTTCGTATCATTAATTCCCGTCCACTCACCAACTCTCTGCAATCTCTCTATCTTCGCCGCAATGTTGCATCTATCTCGCTATTCTATCGCTACTATAATAATCAATGTTCCTCAGACCTTTCCAAGTGTATACCACCTCCTCTACGTAGGGTACGTAGTACCCATCTTACAACACAATCCCACCCCTTCTCTGTGCAACTCTCCAACCCAAGAGTGAAACGGTATTCTCAGACTTTCTTCTATTCAACTGCTGAGCTCTGGAACTCTCTCCAAGAATCAGTTTTCCCTCTTCCTGTGACTTAATTTGCTTCAAACTCCGTGTGTCCAGGCATTTTGGCTCGAATATCCCTTGATTTTGGTCTCTGTCACTCTTTCAACTCTCGGAGAGACACTCGATACAGGTAGTTCTGCCTTTTGTCTCCCTGACTCACATGAAACAAAACAAAAATAATAACGTCGTCGAATATTAGCCAAAATAAAGGGAAAATACATCCTCGAATGCTGAAAAAGCTAATCTACATAAAATCGTCTGATGGTAGCGAGAATGAAGTGTAAAATTGCATCATCCTACTGAAACTCCTGTGCCATGACGTCACCACAGTAATGAAGGGATATGGTATAGCTTTTTAGTGTGACCTTAAATCCTCATAATATCTCTCTCTCCCTCTCCCTCTCTCTGTTGACATACCCGGCTGCAGGAAGACATACACAAGCACTCTTAAAAGGCGGTGTAACACAAACGTACAAATACAGCCAAGTATACTTCCGGCTTTTTGGTTTTGGTGGATTCAGAGTTAGAGTCGTATAATATTTTGTATTATTTGTATTTTTATTATGATTATTATTATTATTATTATTATTATTATTATTATTATTATTATTATTATACTAATTATTATTATTGGTGGACGTGGGGGAGTGGATTGCCACTGGACTGGTAATCCAATGGTCCCGGGTTCGAATCCCGATGTATCAATGGAAAGATGTTATTGGGATTGTATTATTTTATGCTATACCTAGTATCAGTGCATTACCACAAAGATCACCGAAACGCCAAAAAATACCCTCATTGTTCCCTGATTAAATATCACTACACTGTATATGAATATTCCCATAATCAAACTATGCTACAGGGGGGAAATGCCTAGTGAGTTAATTGCTCAATAGGTGGCGTTCTGAGAGTGAGGGTCCGAGTTTAGTGGGTGAGACAGTAAAGCACAGAGGCGAAGCAGGTCCAGATATGGGGCTGCTTCGAGCCGTGAGTCGAGCTCTGAGTGCTTCACATGTCTCACTCCCTAAACTGGAACGAACACCTCACGGGCTTCACCGACTTGAGTGGTTATATGTACAGGTTCTCAGCCTATGCCCAAGAGGGAGTAGTTGGAATTTAGAACAAAACTAAATAAATAAAAAAGGTAGGCCAGAAATCATGACCCCTAACCTCTGTAACTCAAAAAGGATTAGAGTAAATGGGCTGTAAATTTCCACACCAATTTCCTGGCGGACTCTTCCCAAAAGATAGAAATAGCAGCTCAATTACTCAAGTCTTTTTTAGAGTTATGAGAGGTTGGGGTCGGGATTTCTGGCCTTTTTTTTTTTTTTTTTTTTTTTTAAGAGACAATGAACGGAGGAAGGAAAAACACAGATAAAACAAAAAGGTCCATTTGCCTAAAGGCATTCTCCATTCATAAAATGTTTGTAACAACTGGATTTAAACATTTGTAGATTGTAAGTTTGTGGAAAGCAATTCGAGGGAAGTGAATTCCAAAGAGTAGTAGCTCTGGGGATAAATTAATTCTAATAAGCAGAAGTTCTGCATTGTGGAGGAGAAAGTGTAAATTCATGGGCGCTCTCAGCTGCCCTAGTTCTACGGGGAAAGATGTGGAGAGGAGGCACAATTGAAGCAGCCTACCTATGCTGAACAGGGTATAGTTGCATGACATTATATATTGAGTACATTGGGAACGAGATTATAAATATTGATAATTTCTTTGATTTTATTACTAACCCCTTCAGCACGATAACGCCTTTTTACCTTTGATTCTGGCCAAAGGTAGACGACTTTATTCAGTTTAAAAAGGACCTATGTTATGCAGAGGGTTTCTTGGGATCGTATATACCCCTTTGAGTCCTACATGTAGATTATAAGCTGAGGAATATCATCTAATGGTAACCAAGGTCCATAGATACATCAGGTCAACCCACGCGCAGCTCAGTGACGTCACACTGTTGAACCAAATGAAAGAAAGAGAGAATACGCTCGCCGCTCTGCCTAGCTCTGCCCCCTTACAGCTGCGAGACGTTGTAAAGGCTTATCCCTCACACAGTCCACACAATATCTGGACTGTGATCCCTCAATACCTTCACCTTCCCGCCTATACACTGTCACAAGCTTATAATTCTTTGTATATTTGTTTACCCGGTCCAATCATTTTCATATCAAATGTAGGCTATTACTATATTACTATTATAATATCATAATAATATATTTAGCATATACAAAATGGGATAACTATTTTCTGGTTTAATTTATAGGTATTGGTTATTGTTCTAATTTCTTCTTACAACTAGGTTGCACAAAGCGGGATAAGGATTTCACAAAATTCGGTACACACTTATTTTATTAATATATATACATGTGTCTATTAAAGTTAAATTATGAAGATTTGGACTTAGAGCACTGACAAGACCTGCGTCCAGTATCATCGTAAGGTTCCGTAAGGTTATTATGAAGAACATTGGACAGGTTACAAAACAATAAAAACATAATAACATAATAGAAGTGAGTACAAAATGCCTGTTGGCCCATATAAGCCAGATCCCTCTCACACCTAACTCATCTCGTACTTATGCCTTTCTAGTTTGATGTTGAAGCTCTCAAAATTAGCCATATAAATATATCTCAAATTTAGCCTTATAAATACATATCAAAATTAGCCTTATACATACAGTACATGGTCAGTAAATTGGTAGATAAATTTTAATATTAACAAATGCAAGCTATTAAGGATAGGGAAGATTAATGCAAATGCAAAATATAAACTAGCTAATATGAAATTATAAAACTCAGAATGTGAGAAAAAGCTATGTGTGTTTGTTGGCAATGATTTAAAACATAGAAAACAGTGTAATGTATTAGCGTTCGTAAGAATGCAAACATGATTTTCTGGTTCATTTCAGGGAGTGTGATTAACAGAATTGTTGATGATAACTTAAACTTGACTTGTTATTAGTGATAAACCATATGGATTATGCAGTTCAAGTTTGGTGATATTATTACAAAATGGACATTGATTCTTTGGAGCGAGCACATAGCAGAATTACACACATTTTCCATAATATTAGAAATCTGACATATGACAATGGTTAAGGTGTCAATAATCTGTGTGTGATAACCCGGGTTCGAATCCTGGCGGATCACATATATGATTTCATTAATTTCATTGGAGGAGTTTGGTGGTGTGGTGAAATTGATATAAATGATTAATATGAAAACAGTTTGAAGAACTTAGAACATAAGAACATAAGAAAGCGGGAGTCTGCAGAAAGGGATCTGCCGTGTGTGGGCCAGTCGGCTCTCTGCAGATTCAAGTGTTCGTGTGTTCTTATAAATACACCTCATAATTAGTCTTATAAAAACACCATATAATAAGTCCCAACAATTATTTCACACTTATTTCATTAACTTAGACATTTTAGATTTAGTTTTTCTTGGATCATTGGCATTCATGTTTCTGTTCAAAATTCGTATTCTAGAGAACATTCGATAATTTACAAACAAACTAATCACTTCCCTTGGCAAAATGTTTGCCGCAGATTCTTGCACATTGTGGAGTAACTCTGTTTTTTTTTACCACATAATGTAGTCCATTTGGCCCTCAGTTGTTCATCTTTGAGAAATAGATGGAATGATACATTTCCTTGTTTAATGAATACAGACTTGCACCCAACAACTTCACAGTATAACGGTATTTTGTTCACTTACAATAGCAGAGCTACACTGTCACACGGCATTATGGTCACTGTTGTATTATAAAATATCGAAGTTATACTTTCACGGCACGAAGATATAGAAAACGGAGGATGCTGCTCCAACGGCTGTGATTTTGAGAATGAGCGGGAAGAAACTGGTGACCCCTTCACCCTTCAACGCTCTGACGTCATGCGCGCGGATAGGGAGTTTGAGTGACCCCGTGGCTTGACCTGATGTATCTATGGACCTTGATGGTAATCAGAATATGCTGAATTTACGCTATCGTGCAGAAGGGGGGATGGGCGTCTTTATTTGCTCATATACAGTATGTGTATTTTTATTATATTTTTGTTTAGTTTCCTCCCTAGACCTCCAACAAGCTTTACAAATACAAATCCCATGACCTTCCTTCAAGGTAAATGTGTAATTTTGTCGATAGAAAAATGCCCCGGGCAAAGGCCGGGTCCTGTTAAATACAGGGTCGCTATAGCTCGCCAGGAAACAATCAACACCTAAATGACACGAAAAGTCTTAATTTTGTCAAAGACATGAGAGGAAAGGTCTTAAAATCGCCAAACTAATGGAGCTAAACGTGAGGAAGAAGGGGTACCATAAAAACGACCACCTCCCCTTAAAGGTCAAGTCAGGTTAACCCTATGAGTAACGAGGGCGCTATTTCACCTTTTATCCTCATTGTTATTAGGCTATTTTAAGCAGTTTAGGAAGCATCTCTTGGTATCAAAGGGGTACAATCTATCTCAATTGACCACTGGCGAGTTTCAGGCTTTAAGGAAGTTGGAGCTGTAAACATCGATATTTAGCAGAATTAGTATATAAAATACAGTCGGAATGAAGTTAAAAATACAGAAAATACAGTTTCAGGCTTCAAGGAAGTTGGAGTTGTAAACATCGATATTTAGCAGAATTAGTATATAAAATACAGTCGGAATGCAGTTAAAAATACCGAAAATCAAATTCAACATACTTCCTATCCCTCAGAACCTACATTATTTGTGTATTTCTTTTTAATATCGAGGTTTACGACTCCAACTTCCTTATAGCCTGAAACTCGCAAGTGGACAATTAACCTCCAGTCTGCCATAATTCCTTCCTAAGCTGAATATACGCGCCTACTGATAGATAGAATACAGTTAAAAGCCCGTCCCGAATACTGAAGGGGTTAAGGCAGGTCAAAGGTCAAGGCTGGGGATCGGTAGGGAATATTAAGGGCAGATTTTCACTTACGGAATTATTTTTCGAACCTCCTCCTCCCCCATTATTTTTTATATTTTAACACGTTCGCCCCGTTAGCTTGGTGAGTTTATGACATTTCGCCCAATTGCTGTAATTGTTAAGACCTTTCGTGCTATTTAGGTGTGGATTTTTTTCCTGGTGAGCAATAACGAGCCTGTAATTTGGGAGGAAGCGGTCTTCGACCGGGACATTTTTCTACCGTAAAAATTACGAATTATAAAGCTTGAATGAGGTGTTAGGGAGCAAACTAAAAACCTCCCTTTAACCCCTTCAGCACCATGGTGCATTTTTACTTTTGAGTCTGGCTAATACTAGATTATTTTATGCAGTTTAAAAAGGACCTATGTTAAAAAGAGGGTTTATTGAGGCCGTATTTACCCATTTGAGTCGTATAGGTCGACTATAAACTAAAGAAAATTGTCTAACGGTAACCAGAATATGATGAAAACTACGTAATGGTGGTGAAAGGGTGCAAGATACGAGGACGCCTTCCTAACACTGTGATCTGGCTATCATTAGTCGATTTTATCCAACTTTTAAAGGCCATCTAAGAATAACAAAATGGTAAAGTATGTCTCAATTAACCCTCTGACATCTGAAATTCCATACTAAGCTGCCTGTAATTTAGGGGGAAGTTTTCTAAGGAAATGTATATATTGTGTGACACACAATATATACATTTCTTTAGAAAACTGTATGTATGTGTATGCATGTATGTGTATGCATGTATGTGTATGTATATGTATGTGTGTGTTGTACCGGTAGTAATAACGGAAGTATGTAATTCACCGTTTCCCCCCTGGACTCTGTTAATCACAACACTTCTAAACATTTTGGAGTGTTATTCTTATCCTTTTTTTTTCTCTCTCTCTACCCCCTCCCCCCCCCCCCTCTCTCTCTCTCTCTCTCTCTCTCTCTCTCTCTCTCTCTCTCTCTCTCTCTCTCTCTCTCTCTCTCTCTCTCTCTCTCTCTCGTTAATATTCTTGGCCAAGTACTTCAAAGGCTGCAGCTTCTACACAACTCCTCCCAGATAGTTGTAAGGCAGCTAAGTAGGTTTAAGCTGGGGGTTAAGAGTCTAGAGGTATAATAATTAATATACTACTACTACTACTACTACTACTATTACTACTACTACTATTACTACTACTTCTATTACTACTACTACTACTACTATTACTACTACTACTACTACTACTACTACTACTACTTCTTATATTACTACTACTTCTATTACTACTACTACTACTACTAGGCATTTGATTATGTAAATCATTTTCTATTGGGTGACAAATTATTGAATAAGGGAGTCCCAGTGGACTTACTGTATTTTCTTATGCATTACCTCAGAAATCAATTAGCTAATGTGACATGGAAGGGGCACCAGGGATCCTTTTATTATGTGGAGAGGGGAGTAAGGCAGGGAGGAATACTATCCCCCTTTTTATTTAAACTATATATAGATAATATTTTAGAAAACCTGTCTAATATGAATCAAGGGTGTCAACTGGGAATAACAAAAATTAATATTTTGGCCTATGCCGACGATATAGCTCTTATTGCTCACGAACATGATGATATGGAAAAATTGTATATTAAATTGAAATTTGAATTAGAAAAACATGGTTTGATTATTAATAAAAACAAGACAAAATGCATGAAATTCAAGAGGAAAGGAAACCAATCTTTGGGTAATACTATAACATTACATCATGATGAACTAGAGCTAGTAAAATCGTTTAAATATCTGGGCCATGTGATCTCTTCTTCTCTACATGACAATGATGATGTTGATTTAAGGCTGAACACATTTTATTCAAGTTTTAATTTTGTATAGTAATTAGAAATTTTTCATATGCTGATAAGAAAACACTTTTATTTTTATACAATGCGTATTGTAAGCCAGACTTTGGGCTTCCACTCTGGAACAATTGTAAGACTTTTTCTACAGGTATCTTCAAAACTTTTGCCTTAGCTATCAACAAGTCAATGAAGCGGATCCTTGGTGTACCTTTCTATACCAGTAACCATGAGGTGGCAGAGTCATGTGAACAATTACTGCCGAAGCATCACGTTGCTCTTATTCAGGCAAGATATTTTCACAGAATAGCCAAGTCTAATAATCTTATAATTAATACTAATTGGCAATACTTGCAGTCTGGACTTTTTATAAACAATGTTGAAAATCTATTTCATAAGACATATAATATTGATGTATGGAAGTATGATCTTAACACAATCTACTCTAGAATCCTATGGGTTCAGCGACACAAGAACGACGGGCTCCCGTGTCTTATGATCCAAATACAAGGTGATGCTTCCTCGGTCTATCTAGGATGTCATATAATTATTCATAATTAAATGCGGTTGCTAAAGATGATAAAATAAAATATATATTTGATTATAGGCTATACTGTAAATAAACAAGAGTTGTAGGAATTCATGTGTATACCTTTTCAGCTATTTTACTTTTCTAAATTATTTTAATGGTTATGTAATATGTACATGAATGTAAATGTTGTATATATTATGAAATAAAGACAATTGAATTGAATTGAACTACTACTACTACTTCTATTACTACTACTTCTATTGATACTACTACTATTACTACTACTTCTCTGTTTCTAATTCCCCCCCCCCCCCAGGTAAGGGGTAGGGGCCTGAGTATATACAGCAATACATACAATACAAGTAGATAACGAAAAACAACGACAGATGAAAAACATAAATCAGACCCCCAAAAAAAGAAAAAAAGAATAAGAAAATAGAAAATTACTGATACGATCGTAAATCAGATAATATATAAATAAATAAATACATTAATAAATTAATATATATACCGGTATGTATATATATATATATATATATATATATATATATGTGTATTTATAAACAACGTTAGTCACCAATGGTGCATTTCAAATAACAAATTCCGGATGTTGTTACACACTATAATTACTGTGACCTTTTCAATAAACTCTTTAATGTGAGACTTGCTATGTGAGCGAGCAAATATTTTTAGTATGGCACTAACATGATGAACGTAATCATATTAATGTATTTATTCCAAAATTAGTTTGTAGTACACACACACACACATATATATACTGTATATATATATATATATATATATATATATATATATATATATATAATTTTATATATACCGACTCGAGTTAGCGCCCACACCCTTTCCACACACACTGCACATTAGTAAGCACCGTTCTTTTCCACATTGCCTCGTCTCACTCTACACTACATAACCTTGGTTTTGTTAATATAGACAATTAAACCCTTGTTCGCCATGGGTAACGACTATCTCAATGGAACCTCTGACTTCCATATACCCTTCCTAATCTGAATAAAACCGTCTAATAACGCCCAGAAAAAGAAAAAAAAAATAGAAAACAAATCGCTAATCGGATCTTGAAAGGGTTAACCCGTTCAGTACCAGGGAAGTCTTTTTCATCATATTCTGACAAACTATTAGACGATTGTATTTAACTTAGGAAGGACCTCTAGCAATAATAAGGCTAATCAAAATTTCAACCAACCCTTTTAGCTACCACAGATCCTTCCTAAGCCGCATAAAATCGTCTCATTATAGCTAGAATAAAATATAATGGACGTCGGTGGTACGGTTGCGCTAATAAGTCATGACCAGCTGTCATTACGTTTGGCTCGCTCTGTGCTGTATTAATGTCTGTCAGATGTTGGATAGGGTGAGTAAGTGTAGGAACATGTTTGTATATTTCACTTGATATGAAGAAATAAAGCTTAGATAGTGCTGATACCAATTATTGATACAAATATACTTGGTGCCGCTCCATCACTTATTTGGCCGATTGTACATAAAGGGTTAACTCGTACAGTACAAGGGACGTCCTTTTTTATCATATTTTGACAACTATTAGACGATTTTATTCAGTTTAGGAAGGACCTCTAGCAAAAATGTGGCTTCAAACTATCTCATCCATCAATTTAAACTACCACAGATACTTCCTAAGCCGCATAAAATCGTCTCATTATAGCTAGAATGAAGTATAACACACGTCGCTGGTACTCAAAGGGTTAATGACAAGAGGGTGCGAGTTCAAACCCACGCCAGACCAGGGCCGGTATTTATCAAAGAATTAAAAAATGTCCCTAAAAGTAATTTTAACTAAAAGAAAATCCTTAAAAGTGTTTCATATAACATTTAGAAGCAGCTTTTAGTGGAACCGTTAAGAAAGCTGCCACAACCACTATTTCGCTACATCTAGCAAGATTACAATTGATGAATAACGTTTAATAGGTAAGTATAGGCTTCTAATTGCATATACTAATTACTATAAAACATTAGGGTAATTATGCAATATTTTGTTATTGTGAAATCTATTATATATTGCTAAATTGAAAGGGTAATATATTTACCATACCAAAACAATTGCATACTCAGGTGTGGCAGTATCTGAGATAGTTGCCAAATTCGCGAGTTTTCACAATTCGTAAAGTGGGGTAATTTTGGACATTTTTCGACTTTGTTTTTTACAATTTCTCCTGACTGTAAACACATTGTAGAGATTTAACTAGGTCAAGTGATGTGTAGTGATAATGCGCTGTGCGCCGTAATCCAGGAAGCCTCCTAAAATTATCCCCCATAATATCCTTATCCTTATCGTAAATGATGTCCGAAGTATTCTTGAAAAGTGGAAAACTTCGGACTTGTATGGTAAAAGCGTTTCCATTATATAATGACAATGGCTAATTACTTATTATCACCAAAGTCCGAGGTTATGACAGCAGTCCGAAATCACCCCCGTTTACGGTAATTTGCGAAAAAATAGGGTGCAAATAGGCTACTTGTTCTCGGATGTTATGAAATAGGCCTATCTTGTGACAATCGAATATTATATCTTAGTCCTTCTACACTCGTTTAATTTGGTCTATTTGTTAGTGTTCTTCCAACAAGTACAGTATAGACGTTTGTCAACGAGGACGCTGGAACTGTTGAGGTTGTGGGCGGAGGAGGAGGATTTACCCATCTAAAAATAGAGAGACCGCGACCGCGGCAAAAAATGTAGTCGGACATTATATACAGTATGAATCGAAATGTTTAAAGTAGGTTGATATATATGGTGGTAGGTTACTTTCTAATATAGCTTATTCGTTGGAGAACACACAGTGGATCACCTTTGAGTAGTATGATGTGCGGGGTGGTATATGGATAGAATCAAGAGTTACCTAACATACTGCATTTGATAATATAGTTAACCTACAATCATGAGTTACTCATACAGTTACATTTTGACCGTTGCCAAATAATGTAGGGTAATACACACTTTCATCTCGGGGTTATAGGAGCTTTGTTCCTCTAAGTTTCATTCATGGTTTATATGGTATCTTTTGAGAGTCGCTGTAGACCTATTACTCCAATTAGTCTTTTTAACATGAAAATTCTTTGGCAGGGGGTGGCGGATTTGTTATTCAACCATCTTCATCGTCCTCTAAAAGTAACTTTTAACCCCTAAAAGTCCCCAGGAGGGGTTTTAGTTTTCGCCGAGTTTAACACCTTACGAGCGGCCTATGCGGTTTATTTATGTGTACCGCACAGCGGGGTGTTTTTAGCCAAAATAGGGCTGTTTACGTGATCATTTTCATGCCTAAATAAGACCCAGAACGTAAAACAAGTACCTATCCCTGAAAGGGCATAAACAGAGCTTTCGAATGACACCATAACGATCCTTGTATGATGGATAGTTTTCTTGCAATAACCGTGCAACGCGAGTGCAAAAAGCAGGTAATTCGGTACTTTCAGTACATAATTGAGTATGTAGCGAGTGAGAGAGGGTCAAGGGGGCGGTGGTCTGGAGCAGTCATACGCTCGCTAGTCTCCTGCCACCACTTGTCTCTCTCTCTCAGCCACATTACGTGCTGAAATTGCCACTCGAGTTATGTCGAGCGCCGCCACATAGTCCAGCTTTTTTTAACTCGACTTATGTTGCTCGCCGCTAATTAAGGGTTAAAAGCTACTTTTAGCCGCTAAAAGTATTTTTACCCAACTTTTATCTTTTAAAAGTGGCCGCCATCTTTAAAAGCTACTTTTAAGACTAAAAGTGCTTTATAAATACCGCCCCAGATATCTCTATTCCGGGTTTAAGGGGAGGAAGTTGGTTTTTCGAGTTTTCCTCCTGCCTCATGTTTAGCCCAATTAGTTATGGGATTTCAAGACATTTGCCCCATTAGTTTGGCGATTTTCAGACCTTTTGCTCCATTTATTTGCCAATATTAAGACCTTTCGTGCCATTTAGGTGTAAACAAAATTCTTGGCGAGCAATAGCGAACCTGTATTTGAAGAGGAAGCGGCCTTCGGCTGGGAAATTTTTCTACCGAAAAATTTAAAAATTCATATCGAAGGGGGATCTTGTGGATATTTTTTAAAGTTTGAGAGAGGTTTAGAGAGCAAACTAAACCCCCTCCTTAAACCATTGAGCCGAACCAGTAAATTATACTGCACAATACCGTCTGGGCTCCCTTAATGTTTCGGGTGTTAGTGGTCCTGTAATCTTTGGGAGGGGCTTACCAGGTTGATTAGCAGGCTGGCATCCACCTCATCTTCTGTTTCTTGGTATGGTACGGCTTCGACTCCTCTGATTAAGTCTGACCGGTCTTATTGTACGGAATTCTCGATTTATTCTGTCTCCTTGTAATCATCTCTCTCTCTCTCTCTCTCTCTCTCTATATATATATATATATATATATATATATATACATATATATATATATATATATATATATATATATATATATATATATATATATACAGTATATATATACAGTAATAGGTGGTCCTTAATTTTTATTTTCGAATAGTTTAATGTCTCACCCCGCAGAATTGTTCCATTTGGTCTAATACCTACGAATGCCGAATTTGGTGAACATAGCTTAATTCTTTCTGGTGCCGCAACGCCTCCGAAGTTTTACCATAGTACCTCCCTAAGGGCATGTCTAGGTCCCCCTCACATGAAGTGAGTATTATCCCCTCTTTGGGGGGGGGGGGGGGGAGGGTTCATAGGTGCCTATCTCCCACTCATTGTTGCCTAGTTCTTATAGGTAGGCCGCCAACAACGGTTTTCTTTTTGGAATCCGGGAATGTCTGGCGGTGGGCCTCGGCGGACTGAAGGATGAACTGGCGCTGCTCTTCGTCGCGTGTCAGGTGGGGAAGGTAGTCTTGCATGAGGGCTACTCCTCTCTCGGCGAAGTCGTTGGTGACCTTCACTGCAGGGACAGTTGTCTTGGCCTTCTGGAAGTCCTCTCGGCCATTCCACGTCTGAGGGTCGACGTCCAGGAAACCGTCGTTGGTTCCGAGCGCTGACACAGTGCGGCGGGTGGTGCTCGTGACGAAGTCCCAGAGATGTTTTTGCTTGATGGTATCGGGATTGAGGTCCATCGTCACATGCTTTGGAAGGTCCTCTGATCCCTCCTTTCAACATCTTTCTCTTTGTGTCGACGTCGACATGGTCGTCGAAGAAGGCAAGGCCGAACAACTCCTCGGCGAGGTACCAGAGGTGTCGTCCGGAAGCCGTCGTAGCGGTGATGGCGACTTCGGAGTCCGGATAAGCAGAGATGTCTTGCAGAAACTGCAGGTCCAGGGCAGGGGAGGTTGAAGCCACGGGAGCTCGAAACCACATCGGCACGTAGAGTGTGACGCAGAAGGTGACGAAGCGCCTCAGGCCTTGGATATCCTGTTGACGAATCTGGAATTGTTCTCGAAAGAGGAAGATCTTGATCGAGTAGATGATCTTCGCCATCCATCGAGCAAGGTGATGCGCCCCAGGCCAGGCAAAGCGTATCCCCCTCTGCAGAACTCCCCCCAGAACAATAATGGTGAGTTCCAGGAGCTCACGATAGTCGTGGCGTGGATTATGAACGCTCAGCTGCTGCATGGCGAAGTCCCTCACTTGAGCGAACGATTGAGGCGGATCGGCAGGATCGTCAAGCAGAATCTGGAACCTGGCAGTGTCGATGGCGCCCCATTTTTCTTTGAAACGCTTGAACAGTTGGATGTTGGGTCCAGACGTAACAAGGGAGGTGTAGAGGCCGAAGACCTTTTTAACCACGAGCTCCAGGATGTGATGGCGGCAGGCGAAGTGAAGGAGATATTTTTTTTTTTTTTTTTTTTTTTTTTTTCTATGTGATTGAGGGAGGCAAAAGGCATAACTGCCTATAGCGAGTGCCTCCCCCATAGTTGAAAGAGTGACAGGGCCAAAATCAAGGGACGTTCGAGCCAAAATGCCTGGACACACGGAGTTTGAAGCAATTTAAGTCATAGGAAGAGGGAAAGACTGATTCTGGGAGAGAGTTCCAGAGCTCAGATGTTGAGTAGAAGAAAGTTTGAGAGTAACGTTTCACTCTTGGGTTGGAGAGTTGCACAGAGTAGGGGTGGGATTGAGTTGCAAGACGGGTACCACGTGCCCTAGGTAAAGGAAGTGGTATGCACTGGGATAGCTCTGAGGAACACTGATTATTATAGTAGCGATAGAATAGCGAGAGAGATGCAACATTGCGGCGGAGAGAGAGAGATTGCAGAGAGTTGGTGAGTGGACGGGAGTTAATGATACGAAAGGCCTTCCTTTCAACTTTGTCTAGGAGAGCGGTGTGAGAGGAACCTCCCCCCACATGTGAACAATACTCAATACAAGGGCGCACTATGCCCCTGTACAGAGCAAGAAGCTGTGCAGGGGAAAAGAACCCCCTATGGCGGTTGAGCACACCCAGCTTCTGGGAGGCTGCCTTAGCAAGACTGGTAATATGGTCCTTCCAAATGAGAGCAGAAGAAAAAGAGACACCAAGAATATTGAGAGAAGATGAAGGGTTGATTTTTGTATTGTTGAAGAATAAGGGATAGTCCGCTGGGAGATCCTGACGGGTAGATAGATGGAGAAATTGGGTTTTGGAAGCATTAAAGTTAACAAGGTTTTCTCTGCCCCAATTGGAAATAGTATTTAGATCAGAATTTAAGAGTTCTATGGCTTCATTACGTTTGTCGTTGAGGGATTGCTGGCTGGGGCGTTCTGAAAAACTAATGGAGTAGTGTAAGGTTGAGTCGTCTGCGTATGAATGGATGGGAATTAAGGTACAGTTAAGGAGATCATTTATAAAAATTAGAAAGAGAATAGGAGATAGGACAGGGCCCTGAGGAACACCGGAGTTTATAGGGTGAGGAAGTGAACAATGGCCGTCCACAACCGCAGCTATGGAACGGCCAGAAAGGAAATTAGAGACAAAGGCACAGATGGAGGGATAGAAACCGAAGGAGGGTAGTTTAGAAATTAAAGATTTATGCCAGACTCTATCGAAGGCTTTCGATATGTCTAGTGCAATAGAAAAAGTCTCACCGAAGTTGTCCAACTTCTGCTGAAGAAGAAGACAAGCCCTTGACAGTTGTCCAGTGTTGGAGGCCGTGGTGTCAAAAGCCATCCCAACAACATGGTCGGCGAGTCCCCAGTCCTAAAGTGTGGCGAATACGGCATCCGCCATGGCTGCTCCCGTGCTAGATGGGAGCTTGGGAACATTCAGGAGCTTCGACACCCCTTTTCGCCGGACACCAAAAATTGGAAGTCGCTCTGCCAGCTCCTGCCCAGGTTCATCAGCGACCATCTTCCCATCCCAGTGGACGGTCAGGACGACACCCTCGGGCAGGGAGGCGCGAGAGGTTGAGGCGGCGATAGCTTTGGCTTGAATACGGGCTCTCCTGATGCTCTGTCGGTTCAGGGCCATCTCAGCTGGGTCTTGGTCATAGGCTGAGGCAGCAGCAGCCAAGATATGCACCGCCCCCCGGTCCGTAGTCTTGGTTCGATCGAGGGCAGCACAGAGAGTAGGAGTGATGGCTGAGACCCGGCCGCGAGCTCGCTTGGCAGGAGATTCCTCCAGAACAGCTGCTGACGGCCCGGGTTGGTCTTCAGCACCATCATCATCGTCCGAGAGTTCCGCCGTGGCTCCTCTTGCAGCTTCCTTCCTTCCACGCTCCTTGTCTCTGCGGGCCGCTTCCGCCTTGTCCCTCGTCGCCTTCTTCTCCTCCTGCTTCACCAACTTCTCGTCAATCCCCAGCATCCTCCCGGAGCGGCCGACCTCTCGTTGACGGTGCAAGAATTCCACATCCTCCTTGTTCTTCATAAAGACAAGGCCTCGGCGTGAGCAATGTCGAAGAGGAAGGACAGTTTGACTGTGAAATCTTCCCTCTTCTTCAGCTCGGTCGCAGACTGTTGGCTCTTGCTCTTTCCCAGCTGCCTACATTTCTCGTAGAGCTGCTCAATCTTCCCCACGCGGTGCTGAGGTTGAACGACGGGGATCCGAGCTCGGGCCCAGAATGCCGCAACTTCTTCGTCGAGATGAAGAGCAGCGCCGCGAAGAGTGGCTTTGTCGAGGCGGAGGAGGTGAAATAGCTGCTGCAAGACTTCCTTGTTCGACGGCAGCTTCCCACCAGTCAGTTCAGTGAGGTGCTGCCCCACCAACCATACTTCGGTTTCTTTTCGGGTTGTTGGCTTCTTCGGCTTCTCCATGTCTGAAAGCCCAGTTACAGCAGTGAGGAAACAGGTGTGTTCGTCGTCAGAGCAGACACTGCACTGATTCGTGAAGCGAAAGCGTCTTTTTTATAAGCCGACTCAATGACGTCATAAGGGGCAAACTTCAAGTGCCTTGCGGCACCAGAAGTTGTTGAGCTAGGATAACCAAATTTTAGTGCGATTATGATTGATCACAATGGAATAACTTTGGGGGTGAGACATTAGAAATTCCAACTTTGATTTTTACTCATACAGATAAGGACCACCAGGGGAAGAGGGTTGTAGGAACGTTGAAAGCAGTAACAAGAAACAGAGTAGTCAATATGGAAGTGAAGAAGTCCTTGCATGACAGTGTGGTAATCCTGACACAAACTTACGGAAGCGAAGCATGGACGTTCGTGGAGAGACTCAGACCAAGAGTGAGAGCGGTGGAAATGAGTTACTTGAGAAGTGCGTGCGGAGTTACATGGAGGGATAGACAGACGAATGAGGAAGTAAGAAGGAGGTGTGGTGCGGAGGTAGATGTGCTGGAAAGTGTGAAAAGGAACAACTTGAGATGGTTCGGCCATATGGAACGTATGGGAAGCGAGAGAATGAGTAAGAGGGTGTACGAGAGTGAGGTGGAAGGACAGAGAAGGAGAGGTGCAAGGATGGAGTGAGGAAGTATATGAATGAAGGCGGTGCTGGTTGGGAGTACAAAGGAGTACAAAGGAAATCAAGCAACAACATATCTAGTGACCCTTCTAGGTTGCTTGTCCTCCAAAACACTGAGGATCAAGTGTCCAAACAGTGGTTTAGAGTTGGTAAGGAAACATTGGAAAGGGAATTACTGCCCTGGAACTAATGTCCGTGGCAGGATTAGGAGGTTAGTAGGGGACAGATGGGTTAGTAACTGAGGGGGGATAAAATAAAGTTATTCATTTACAAACGCAGTCAGTCGCGGGTTTGATGCGAGATATTTGTCTAGGCGGAGTTTTATGAATCAACGGTGATGCAGTCTATAACGTTTCGGGGAAGCCCATTCCACAAATTGACAACTCGATTGAAGAAGAAATTCTTAGATTCGTGTGAGTTAAAAGATTTACCAATAATTTTGCAACCGTTTCCCCGCGTGTAATTAGATTGGTCGATAGTGAAGTACTTACTACAGTTCATATTGTCGATGCCTTTGATGATTTTGAACACTTGAATTAAGTCACCTCTTAATCTGCGCTGGGTTAAAGGAAATAGATTTAATTCTCTAAGACGCTCTTCGTATGGTTTGTTCTTTAGGCTAGGTATCATTTTGGTAACTCTACGTTGAACTCGTTCTAGCTTGTTTATATCTTTTTGGTAATAAGGGCACCAGGATTGAACGCAGTATTCCAGAAGAGGGCGGACTAAGGAATTGTAAAGGGTTAGGATAACGTCTTTGAATTTATGCTCAAATGACCTGCCTATAAAGCCAATTATTTTGTTTGCCTTCTTAACAACTTCTGAACATTGTTGACTCGGTTTTAGGTTACTCGATATTGTTACTCCCAGATCGGTTTCTCTGTTTACATTCTTAAGCTGAGTGTCATCCATCGAATAGTTTGCTTTCTCATTTAGGTATCCGATATGTAGTACTTTACATTTATCCGCATTGAAACTCATTTGCCAAATTTGGGCCCAACATGACAATTTATCTAGATTGTGTTGCATATCGTCAACTTGTTCTTTAGAGAGTACGCTGTTTGCAATTTTTGTATCGTCAGAAAATTTTGAGATTGTGCAGGTGAGACCCTCATCTATGTCGTTGATGTAAATTAGAAAGAGAATTGGTCCTAGTACCGATCCCTGGGGTACCCCGCTACTTACATTGGTCCATTTAGATGCCTTACCGTTTATGACTACTCCTTGCTTTCTGTTGCTGAGCCAATTTTCTATCCATTTCAACACACCGTCTTGTATTCCATGCGCTTTTAGTTTTAGCAGTAAACGTTTGTGGGGAACTTTGTCAAAGGCCTTTTGAAAATCAAGGTATATAATATCTACAGCTTTACTCTCATCGTAGAGGTTGAGGATATCGTGGAAGAAGTCTAAGAGGTTTGTTAAACAGGAACGTTTTTTACGAAAGCCGTGTTGAGTATCTTTAAGTATGTTATTTTCCTCTAAGTGATTTACGAGTCTGTCTCGTATGACCGTTTCTAGCATTTTACATACAACTGAGGTTAAGCTAATTGGACGATAGTTACTGGGTAGGGATTTGCTGCCTTTTTTGAATATCGGTGTTAGGTTGGCTAGCTTCCACTGATCAGGCATAGTTCCAGACTGCAAGGATTTATTGAATAGTAATGTCAGTGGTTTGGAGAGCTCATCCTTAGCTTCCTTTAGAACTCTAGGCGAGATTGTATCAGGTCCAGGCGTTTTATTTACCTTGAGTTTATCTAAACAATTCAATACTTCTCTCTCTGTAACGGTGATATTGATTAAAACATCTGAATTATCAATCTGAATCGGCGATGGTGTAGGAATATCACTGAGGTCTTCTGTTGTAAAAACTGATGCAAAAAAGGTATTCAGGGCATTACTCATTTGTACTTCGTCTTTGGTGTATTCTCCATTTTCATCGACTAACGGTCCAACAGTTGAAGTAACTACTTTTTTCTTTCTGATATAACTATAGAATTCTTTCGGGTTTGATTTACTTTGATTCGCAATATGTAACTCTAAGGTCTTTTTATTTTGCTTAATTAACTTTTTGGCTTTGCGTCGTAGCTCTACAAATTTCACCCGTTCTTCGTCATTTTGTGAAGATTTTAATCTATCATTAGCAAATTTTTTAGCAAGCAGGCAGTTTGAAATATCTTTATTCCACCATTTGGGCTTTTTATTATGGCCTGGACGCCGTATTTTCGATGGTATGCAGTCTTGCACTGCTTTTAGGTAAGTGGTTTCGAATAACTTCCAAGATGAATTTATGTCGTTATTGTTAATTAAAAAGCTCCAGTCAGTTTCTTTAAACATAGCTCTAAGTTTATGGAAGTTTGCTTTCTTGAAATTAGGGACTTTTTCGATGCTACTATTTGGTTCGTTACTAGTAAAATTTAAAGTGAAAGTTATCGTACGATGGTCGCTGTTACTGAATTCATCACCAACATTCAAATTCTCTATTAATTCTTCTTTTGTTGCAAGAACAATGTCAAGAATGTTATTACCACGGGTTGGCGTTCGAACAAATTGATAAAGCGAACTCTCTTGCAAGTTCGTATACAAGTCATGTCCGGAGTGTGAAGTAAGGGTATCGCCCCACTTGGTCCCAGGTAAATTAAAGTCGCCAAAAATTACGGTATCTTGTGAGTTACTTACATCTGCAATTTGTTCGTAAATTTCTGTCAGTTTGCACTGATTGAGCTGGAGGTCTGTATATTAATGCAAGTATTATTTTTGTACCTTTATTATTCTTTATTAGCACAAAAGATGCGTCGACGTTCACAATTTGAGGTTTTGACAAGAGGGTAGGGTTAAGACTTTCTTTGATATAAAGTAAAACGCCACCTCCATTTCGATTTATTCGGCTTTTCTCAAACATTACATAACCGGGAAGTGAATACTCTGCTAAAAAGTCTCTATCTTCTGTATTGAGCCAAGATTCTGTTATGCCAATCACATCATAATTTTCTGTAAACACTAGCTCCTCTAAATCTGAAAATTTATTGCGTATGCTACAAGCGTTTGCATAGAAAACCTTTAAATTTGTTATTTTAGAACTCACGGAACGCTCTTTAATAATATTTTTGGTTCTTGTCGGATCTACATTTATGTTCATGGCTGTCCTCGGTCCTCGCTGTCTTCGGTCCTTATCGCTGGTGGTCCTCGGTTGCCTCTGTTTTTTTATTGGCGTTGGATGATTTATGTCACTGCTGCTTCTTCTCGGATGGCGTTTTTTGATCCATGGCTGCGGACTGCTTCGTGTAGGAGACGACCCATGCGTGCTGAACCCACAGGGTTTAGATGAGTGCCATCCTTGCAGAACAGAGTAGGCTGGTTGTAGAAGTTGTCCCAGAGGTTGATGAATTCAACTTCTTCCCTCAGACACAAATAATTTAGTCGGCTATTTGTGCTGAAGGCCTTGTCGTAGAATTTGTCAGGTGCGTCGATCTTGGGGAGAATGCCTGAGATGATGATATTCCTTGACTTGTTTTTGTAGTGCTGGATCATTTTGCGATATTTCTCCATCAACTCTTCGGATCTGGTGCGCATGACGTCATTTGAACCAGCATGGATGACAAAAAGGGTATTTTCATTTGCATCCTTTGTGGTATCTTCGAAGGCTTCCACAATGTCGTCCAGTCCAGCTCCTGGGATGCAAAATCTTTTCCGTTGATTTGGGACTCTGTCGCAGAACTCTTCGACCTGTCCTCGTAGGATGGAATCCCCAACGAGTCTCGTCTCTTCTGGTGCGTCTTCCATCTCTACCAATATCTCAAATCTGTTTGACATTGTGACTGGTAGATGAGACCTTTTCTGCGTTGGCCGTGCACCGTTCCTCACTGGTGTAAATCCGGAAACCTGTGGTGGCGGGACTCTACGTACAGGTCAGGGAGAGGAGTGGTTAGAACGGGGGCGAGGGGTTGGTACTGTTCGTGCTAGCAGGATTCTTGCACGAGGAGTGGGGGAGAGACTAAGGTGAACAGGGCGGCTGTCCTGGTTTGATGTCGGCTCAGGTTCGTCAGAAGCATCTGCTGCAGTGTCTACTGCAGGTGTTGGATTGTTGGCAGATGACGTTGGGGCGGTGGTGGATGCTGGAGTTGAAACAATTGGAGTTAGTGATACTCCAACATTGAGTGTTACAAACTCTTGGAGTGATTCCAGCTTCCTGGTGAGGGCGTTGATCTTGTTGTGGGCTTCATCCAATTTTGCTGTCAAATCTTCTCGTTGCTGGCAGAGTCGGCAGACTTGTGGATCGGCAGGAGCAAACATGGAAGCACCAAACTTACCGGCGCAGTTCGTACAGGCACGAGGCATGGTGACGATCACTTTCTTCAGATCACTTCACTCACTTAAAAACACTTAACTCACTTTAAAAACACTAAACTCACTTTAAAAACACTTCACTCCCTTCAGGTCGCTTCACTTACTTAAATAGGCCTAACCGAAAACAAAATTGTTGAAATACAAAAATAGGTTATCAGCGGTGATAGCCTAACCGAAAATTAAAACAAAACAAAATTAAATTTGAATACGCAGTGATAGTCGAACCGAAAACAATTTTATGTTTATTTAAACAGAAATAGGCCACCAGGGGTTATAGCCTATCCTAAACGAAAACAAAAATTATGAAATACCGGTACGCAGAAATAGGCCACCAGCGGTGATAGCCTAACTGAAAATTTAAAAATTGAAGTACGCAGAAATAGGCCACCAGGGATGATAGCCTAGACTAACCGAAAACAAAAATAACCGAAAACAAAATTATGAAATACCGGTACGCAGAAATAGGCCACCAGCGGTGATAGCCTAGACTAACCGAAAACAAAAATAACCGAAAACAAAAATTATGAAATACCGGTACGCAGAAATAGGCCACCAGCGGTGATAGCCTAACTGAAAATTTAAAAATTGAAGTACGCAGAAATAGGCCACCAGGGATGATAGCCTAGACTAACCGAAAACAAAAATAACCGAAAACAAAATTATGAAATACCGGTACGCAGAAATAGGCCACCAGCGGTGATAGCCTAGACTAACCGAAAACAAAAATAACAGAAAACAAAAATTATGAAATACCGGTACGCAGAAATAGGCCACCAGCGGTGATAGCCTAACTGAAAATTTAAAAATTGAAGTACCGTACGCAGAAATAGGCCACCAGGGATGATAGCCTAGACTAACCGAAAACAAAAATAACCAAAAACAAAAAAGTATGAAATATGCAGAAGTACGCTACCAGGGGTGATAACCTACCTAAAAAAGCAAAACAAATATATATGTATAATAGAATATGTAACTAAATATACAATTCACCAAATAGATATTATATAAGAATAAAGTGTAACTGCACACAAGGGGTTAATATACTGTATCAACAGATGGCGCTGGTGTCACTGTAGGCTAGTCAAGCAGGATTATATTTAGATAAACAAAGTTATCAGTCAAAGGTTACTACAAGATCATGCAAGCAACAACTAAAATTACAGATATATATAGCTACAGTAGGATACTGAATACGTTAACTACTAGAGTTAATAAGAAAATACAAAGCTAGGTCGATTAGGGGTGCGCGTGCGTCGTCTGCTACAAGCTAGGATAACAAATGTAAACAACAATGTTTATCAGTCAGAAAAGCAATAAAATAACATGCACGGCAACTACAGAACTATGTGGAGGTTAAACAAGCACTTAACTACTGTTCATGCAATGAATAAAGGGAATTGGGATATGAAATACTCAAATTAGGATCGAGTTTTCTCAGTGGCGATGCGGAGCTGTAGGCGGTGCTAAAGCCGGCGAGGGGGGGCGGAGGAGGGGCATCGACCGACTGGGGACAGAGGTGCTTGGGGGCGGTTCGTTCGTGTCCACCCCTTCGGGGATCATGGCGTCAGGCAATAGATAGATAGATAGATTATCTACTGTATATATATATACTGTATATACATACAGTATATATTTTGTTTTATTTTATGCTTGATAGAGGTCTAGGAAGTAAATTCCCCCCCCCCCCCCCCCCTCTTACCCGTAAAGACTATCATAACTATTATAGTCACCAACATGATTGTTCCATAATAGGTTGTCCAATCTCTAGATTCTCAAAAACCTGGGGCTCAATAATAAAGGCAACGAAGGCCGAATTGGAATGATGGGAGGTAATATCTGTGAAAGGATGACACAAAAGCAGAGATTATATACTAAACTAGGAGATGGGAAACCTCCTATCTAATGTACTAATAAAATCGTGCTCCTAAAGGTTGCCAAATGCCACCACAAAATAACGCCATCCGTTGTTGCTATCCATAACTAATGGTGACAAAAATCTACGGGATCGCACTTCTTTTTCATTAGCCTCTAGTGCACTCCACAGTACTGTATAGTAATCACACATTTAACGTAATGGCAAGACCTGTATTATGTAACCTCTAATTTATCCTGTTACAACATCTATGTACAGTTGGGGAACTAAAAAACGAGGCAGAGGTTTATGGTGGTACCTGGCAACACGTGTTAGTAAACAGTGTAGTAAAACATTCTTTATGAATGAACTAGAGGTGTTGCCTGCCTTATATAAGGAGAAAGTTGATTGGTTGGCAAGTTGTCAGACAGTTGTCTTTTTGTGAAAAGTGTCTATAGCTCTTATTTTCGTAACATTATATACCAAATGTGCCTTCTTATTACAATAATACATTGTGCAGATTTATGTGATACAGTTGATACGAATACAAATATTATTTAACACCAATGAATAACTTGATGTAATTAAAGGACACAAGCTATGTAGGTAGCACGGCTTCTACAGGGTGAGGGAAGATCATAATAACTGTACGGAAATGGTAGATATACAATTTCACACATTGCATGTATTTTTATATACTATTATATTTACACTTAATAAAATGCCGATTTATTCTGATAGTGTAAACAGTAGATTGTGTGTTAAATGTAAAACATGACAACCTTTTGGTGAATTCATAAAGGATCGGTCTGCGCAACTGTAGAATGCGTCTGAAACTAACTGGAATTAATACGGTTTTACTCCTCCCCCTCCCCCCTCAACCCCCCCCCCCCCTGCCTCAGAACCACCACCCCCCACCCTCTACCTATTCCCAAGCAATGATGATGGTGTTCTGTGTGTGTGTGCCCTGTAGGGGCACACTCACTCAGAATGCCATCGTTCAGGGGTGAAAAAACTCGCCCGCATTTGTTAGTTTAAGTTAGTTTAGTTGACATTAGGTGACAATTGTTGTGATGATGATAGTAGTAGTGATGATTGTAATATTAGTGATGATGGTAGTATTAGTGATGATGGTGACAACTGTAGTGATGATGATATTTTTTTTTTTTTTTTTCTATATTCCAACTTACTTCCTCTCGGGCATAGGCTGAGAGCCTTAACATTCACCGCTTTACAATGAACAGTGAAGCCCGTGAGGTCTTGTTCCAGTCTAGGGAGTGAGACATGTGAAGCACGTAGAGTACAACGAACACCTGCCATCTTGCCTTCGCATGAGGCACGGTGCTCACTCATGGCCCGAAACGACCCCATCTCTGAAGCCACCTCGTTCCCGTGCTTCACTGTCTCACCCCCTACACTCAGACTCTCACACTTACACACACACTACGCCACCTGTTGAGCAGATAACTCACCAGGCATTGCTCCCCTATAGCATATTTTGAATATGGGAATATTCATACAGTGCTATTTAATCAGGGAACAATGAGGGTATTTTATTGACGCTTCGGTGGGCTTGTGGTAATGCACTGATACCAGGTACAGCACAAATTCCATCCCAATAATATCTTCCCATTGATACATCGGGATTTGAACCCGGGACCTTTGTATTACCAGGCCAGTGGCAAGACAACTCCACCACACCTCCCCTAGTAGTAGTAATAATGGTGGTAATATTAGTGATGATGGTAACCCTTCGCAGAGTTGGGTATGCCGTTTTGATTTTGGGCGAAACGGCACGTCTACTTTAGTTTAGTTGACATTAGAAGTGATGGTAGTAATAGTGGGGATAATGTTGATAGTAGTGATGATGGTGATAATAGCAGTGATGATGGTTGTAGATTTAGTGATAATGATGACAGTACTAGTAGAAGACAGTGATGATGGTCATAATAGTATTTATGATGGTGACAGTAGTAATGGTGATTGTAAGATGATGGTGACATTATTAGTGATGTTGGTAAGTAGTAGTGATGATGGTGAAAGTTGTAGTGATGATGAGAGTAGTAGTGATGATGAGACTAGTAGTGATAATGGTGAGAGTAGTAGTGATGATAATAATAGTAATAGTGCTGATGAAATTAATGATGATAGTGACTGGTAGTGATGATGGTGACCGATCGCAGAGTTGGGTATGCCGTTTTGATTTTGGGCGAAACGGCAAGTCTACTTTATTAATAATGTTTAATAATCCATAAGCTTTGAATAATAATAACTTAATATAGTGCCCTGAAACCATTGATGTATTAGAAATCGTCATTTGCCAAGGAAATTACATAGAACACAATACAATACATAACCAACAACGTCGGCTTGTGTTCTATGATCAAAAGAAAAACGGATATATACAGGTTTTAAAGCAGTCTATTAAAGCCAGACGGGTTAGTTTTGTGTATGTAATTTCGTCAGAATTCCATTTACATATTACCAAATGAGCTCCATGACCGAAAGACAACTTATTAGATAACAACATATTTTTGTAAAGTAGCTATATTTCTTCCGAATCGGACAATGAATGGTTTACCAAGTGTCAATATCATAATACACACATTAGGTTCACAGTTGCTATACTGTATAATGTATGCTACTTATCAAGCATATTATGTGTGCCACAGGTGTAACATGCGTCATTCGCAAGCGGGAGGACCTGGGATTAGTCCTCTCTGTATTCAAAGTATATTTCAACACCCATGGCTTCCCAACCCCAGTCTGCAATAGCGAACATCAGAGGTGTCTTAGACCTATTGTACATGTAAATGTTAGGACCTGAGCATCATGACCGATCTCATCACACTGGTCAAAGACTATTTCCACAACCACAGCCACTCCAACAACACATTAAATACCACAGGAGCTAGTGATTATGTTACATAATAGCAATAGCGGAGAACCCACTATATTATATCATTCATCTCCAACTTTTCTTCATATCTTCTAATTCTTTAGTTCTAGATCTCTAGTATCCCATTACCCTCACCAATCGTTCACATTCCCACCCCACCCCTAACTTTAATATCTATAAAGGACGTGAGGCTAATTATGTCAGATTTTATAGATAAAACTATATGCTTATTGTCTCTATATTAAGGTTAGTATAAAGTCAATTATATTCTACTGATTTTGCAGAATTTAAAGCAACTGGCAACTGTTATCTAATTTCATACCAAATTCCTCTCTATTGATGGTAATATAAAGTCGACATTCCTGTTTCCCCTGGCAAACTACTCACTTCCATCCCCCCACTCCACCCCCTCCTCCCCCCACAGCATATTTAGAGACGATTTTAGCCTTTATTGCTCTATGACACTAGGTTGAGATCTGAATGTTTCTTTATAAAGACCCATTTAACGTCAGCTTTTCCACTGCAGCAAAATGCACAAACATAGCTGTTCAGGGCTGCCAATAATATCCGGTAACAATAATGACTTAAACTTTTCAGTTATAATACCAATACAATGATTTCTGATTAACTTGCCCTAAACATATAAGGGCTAATAATAAATATTAGAAAACTTGAAAATACTAAAAACAAGAATTACAAAACTATACAAGAAATTAATTTATGTTGGTATGCCTGGAGATCCAAGCAAACTGGATACATAGCCTTCTTCAGAGAGAGAGAGAGAGAGTTTAAGTTTCCAAACAGTTAAGCACTGTTTTATAATATTGTGATGCATGCTGTATCCATATTGAAATTATATACTGTATTGCCAAATCAATAAATAGACCTATACTGTCCAGTTGTCATTTACCATAACATAGTCATTTGACCTTTTTCCATACATCACTTATACGAAGTTGAGATACTGAGCTGAAACTGACATGTTAATATTGTAGGTATGCCCTACGGAAGGTTGTATACCACCTTTTGAGGCAAAACTATTAAAGGTATATTACCATAAGAGGCTCACACTAAGTTTCCAAGGTGTTAGTAGCTCGTTACCATCTCCAGCTAAGGATGATATGGAACGGTTTACAAAAATGGGTGTGGCAAGTGGGTTATGGAAAATATGTTTCCCGGCAAAGGTCTTCACACTAGGCGGATATATTGTCCAACACATGTGGTTGAAATATACAACGAAGGTGGCAAAGTGGCTCATTGAGGCCATTAAAAAACATTGTTGTGAAATTACTTAACCTCTCAAAGCATATTTGTGTAATCACATCATTCAAGCTGATAAGGTGCAAGCATTTACATGCAACATTAGTATACGGCATCTATGATGTCCACCATTGAAGACAGAAGCTATAGGAGGCCATGTATGTGACCATAATCCTTTTACACAGCAGGGATCGATCCCGGGACCTCCCACGTGCAAATCATGCACGCTACCCCTACGACACGCAGGTTTATATGTTGAGTAAGTAACATATATATCGACTAAGAACCTAATGTGTGTACGGTATAATTATGATGGTGTCACTTGGTGAACCATTCCTAGTTTGATTCGGAAATAAAAATACAGAGACTTTGCAGCAATGTTTTTGCTATGGCATTACTGAAAATAAACCTCTCTTAAAGCTAATTATGTTTATGTTTAGCTTAGGCCAAGGGAATTTGGATACAGGTGTGTCATTTAATTTTTCTCACAAGCATATAATCAGAACACTGTGTGCATACATACTATAAGCAACGGCTTAGTAAGCCGATAGGCTATGTATAAAAAGGTATGTTCTCTCTACTGTATATGTTTGGGATTTAACCTGACATGGAACTTGCTTGTTAGAAGAACTAAATACAATCCTTTACTAGTTGCCCTCGGCCTAAGTGCATCACAAGGGATGCTTAGGTTTTTGAAAGGTAGTGGTGTAGCAGTAGAAATTAGGCCCGAAACATTGGCTCAAGTTCGATTATTAGGCTATATAAGTAAAACATATATTTGTGTTCGTGTGTAGTTTACTAATAGAAAAATAATTTACTAGTGGAATCATGAAAATAATATATTTGTGCTTGCTCAATCAGTAAGTAAGAGCATAAGATTCTCTGTACAACTTGACAACACGTAATGCAACTTGCTGTATATACAGTACTGTACTGTATAAAGAATATAGTGCATACTATTTTAAATCACAGTATTAAATGTGGTATGTTATGGAAGTAATCAACTCTGCGTAAGCAGAGTGGTATCACCCCCCCGTATAGTGGTACATGCTAACCGAAATGTTTGTCTGTCTGTCTGTCCGTCCGAGAACTCCTAGACCGTTTGACGGATTTTCAGCAAACTTCACACGAACCTTCGGTGCGTGAATTCGACGGTAATTAAAACAAGATTTTTGGAATTTGTGCAATAGTTATGATCTTAGGTCCTAAAAATGGTTTTGCTCCCCCCCCCCCCCACCAAGCCAACAGACCCCCCCCCCCCCCCCAGCCACCAGACCCCCCCCCCCCCCCCCCCTGTACCTATTCCCAAGCAATGATGATGGCGTTCTGTGTGTTTGTGCCCCATAGGGGCACACTCACACAGAACGCCATCGATCAGGGGGTGAGAAAAAAACTCGCCCGCATTTGTTAGGTTTAGTTTAGTTACATTAGAAGTGATGGTAGTAATACTGGGGATATTGTTGATGGTGATAATAGCAGTGATGATGGTTGTAGATTTAGTGATAATGATGACAGTAGTGATGATGATGGTAGTGATGATGATAACAGTAGTACAAAGGAGTACAAAGGAAATCAACAACATCAGGTCTAGTGACCCTTCTAGGCTGCTTGTCCTCAAAACACTGAGGATCAAGTGCCCAAACAGTAGTTTAGAGTGGGTAAGGGAATATTGGAAAGGGAACTACTACCCTGGAACTAATATCCGTGGCAGGATTAGGAAGTTATAGGTAGCGCCAACGAACTTGACAATAATCTTAACCCCTTAACTTCTTATAACTCGAAATGAATGAAAGCAATCGGGCTGATATTTCTATCATCAACTCTACGTAAGCAGAGTGGTGTCGCCCCCCGTATAGTGGTACATGCTAACCGAAATGTCTGTCTGTCCGAGAACTCCTCCTAGACCGTTTGACGGATTTTCACCAAACTTCACACGAACCTTCGGTGCGTGCATGAATGCGACGGTAATTAAAAAAAAATGGTTTGAATTTGTGTAGTAGTTATAATCTTAGGTCCAAAATATGGTTTTGCTCCTCCCCCCTCCCCCCTCAACCTCCCCCCCCCCCCCCCCCCCCCCGCCTCAGAACCCCCACCCCCCACCCTCTACCTATTCCCAAGCAATGATGATGGTGTTCTGTGTGTGTGTGCACTCAGAACGCCATCGTTCAGGGGGTGAAAAAAACTCGCCCGCATTTGTTAGTTTAAGTTAGTTTAGTTGACATTAGGTGACAATTGTAGTGATGATGGTTGTAATATTAGTGATGATGGTAGTATTAGTGATGATGGTGACAATTATAGTGATGATGATAGTAGTAGTAATAATGGTGGTCATATTAGTGATGATGGTAACCCCTCGCAGAGTTGGGTATGCCGTTTTGATTTTGGGCGAAACGGCACGTCTACTTTAGTTTAGTTGACATTAGAAGTGATGGTAGTAATAGTGGGGATAATGTTGATAGTAGTGATGATGGTGATAATAGCAGTGATGATGGTTGTAGATTTAGTGATAATGATGACAGTACTAGTAGTAGTGATGATGGTGACAGTAGTAATGGTGATTGTAAGGTGAAGGTGACATTATTAGTGATGTTGGTAAGTAGTAGTGATGATGGTGAAAGTTATAGTGATTATGAGAGTAGAAGTGATGATGAGACTAGTAGTGATAATGGTGAGAGTAGTAGTGATGATAATAATTGTAGTAGTGCTGATGATATTAATGATGATAGTGACTGGTAGTGATGATGGTGAGCGATCGCAGAGTTGGGTATACCGTTTTGATTTTGGGCGAAACGGCACGTCTACTATATTTTACTTATTTGTTTGAATCCATTCAGACATATAACACCTGTTTCATTATATTCTTACTACCTCAATATGATTCTATATTGATTTGAAAGATCCTTGAGGAATCAAAGGGTTAACAAACTGATTCACTGTTATTAATCTTGCGACTACAAGAAACCTGTGCTAAAGGTGAATAAGACACTATGGATGTGACTGAAAAATATAATAAATATAAGGCATCACTTAATTGAAGGGGTTAATAAACAGTGTCTCAAGACACTGTCACCCTTACCATTATCGGTCATCATGGTTATCAATCTAGACTCCATACCACACCCATGACTAAGCTTGGGCACTGGAGGGTGGCAAATCCATATATATGGAGGATACCACATTCATATATTTATTTTTATCATACTGCTATATGAGACATGGAGAGAGAGAGAGAGAGAGTGACCTGATGAATGTGAGTGTATGTGTTAAAGGACTAGGGGTAAGAAAGAGTGTGTATGAATTAAAGGCTTTATAACGTGATCAACTTGAAATAACAAATGAGTTAACAAGTTGAGAACAGCGCTCTGTTGATCTAAATGCGGTAATCGCTAATCAGAGGCCTGATAAACAAAAGGATAGGAGACTCTGTTGTCTCCGTCGCTAGCGGCAGATATATGATTATTACCGATGGGTATAATCTTCTGTAGCTGGTGGGTGAGGGGCTGGCCGACGTGAGGGTCGAAGGGAAAATGAAGGAGGGTTTGGAAGGGGTTGGGTGGCTTGGCCTGAGATACCAAGAATGTAATTGCGTGCAAGGCTTCTTGTTTAACAATATTAGTCTTACACCCAAATCCCTTGCATCTTGAATTCGCAGACTTTATATGCTTATGCAAACAAGTCACATTGTGCAAGTGGTGTTGGTTGTTTAGTTTGTGTGAGAGAAAGAGAGAGAGAAGGGGTGGGGGTAATTTCAGTGTGTTTCGGAAGCATTCTACAGTTGCGCAAACCGATCCTTTATGGATTCTCCAAAAGGTTGTCATATTTTACATTTAACACCATTTACTTTGTACACTATCAGAATAAATCGGCATTTTATTAAGTGTAAATATAATAGTATACAAAAATATGTGCAATGTCTGAAATTGTATATCTACCATTTCCGTGCAGTTGCTATGATCTTCTCTCACCCTATAGAAGCCGTGCTACCCACATAGCTCGTGTCCTTTAATTACATCAAGTTATTCATAGGTGTTAAATAATATTTGTATTCGTATCAACTGTATCACTAATTTCTTCTTATCTTCATAACAGAAAAATATGTGTAATGGTAGATGGCCTTTATTCTCAATTTCACTCAATAAATGCTGGTGTTCCCCAGGGATCAGTTTTGGCCCCAACTCTGTTCCTCATTCATATCAATGATCTCATATCTACCACTCATAATCCAATACATTCCTACGCAGATGACTCAACACTCCACAGTTCCTTCACATTTACCAATTCTTTCACCCAACCCGATCATATAAATTCAAAAATAAGCACTGCAATTTCTCTGAACCAGGACCTTTCTAGAATTGAAGAATGGGGACAAAAGAATTAGTTTCTTTTAATGCACAGAAAACCAAGTACATTCAATTTTCTAACCGACAGAATCTCACTGACTCCCATATATTTGTTAATGATGTAAATATTCCCACTTCCCCTAGTATTGACATTCTCGGTGTAACATTAACTACTAACTTGAGCTGGACACATTATGTTAGAAGCATTGCTAAGAATGCCTCTAAAAAACTGGGACTCCTGTACAGAGTTCGAGAATTCTTCACTGACGAGCAGTTGGCCGTAATATATAAAAGTCATGTGCGTTCTCAGATGGATTACTGTTCACCTCTGTGGAGTGGAAGTGGAGTGGTTGCATTGAGGCAGTTGGACAAAATTCAAAATAAAGCTATTAGATTAATCAATAACCCTGCAATCACACAGGACCTTCCTACATTATCCATACGAAGAAACGTTGCATCCCTTGCATTATTCTACAGATATTTTCACAGCAATTGTTCCGAGGAACTTGCTTCAATTGTGCCGCCTCTCCACATCTTTCCCCGTAGAACTAGGGCAGCTGAGAGCGCCATTGAATTTACACTTTCTCATCCACAATAATACCATACACGGATTTTTGAGTGTCCCGACGCAACTCGGGTAGAAATTGATTTAATTTAATTCTAACCCACAAAGCATGAGAGTTACAAATATTGAGAATATATCACAAATACACGTGAGCCACTAAATGTTTCTAGTCTCTCAGTGGGGATCGAACCATCGACCATCAGGATGATAGCCGACGCTTTAATCAATTACACCACGGCAGTCTAAAAGACACTCAGCCTTCTATCCTATTTATGTTAGGGACAAGGGAAACCCACTAGGCGAATATATTTCAATTCAAACCTAGTTGTAGGATCCATATTTCCAGAATACCATACACGGATTTTTGAGTGTCCCGACGCAACTCGGGTAGAAATTGATTTCATTTAATTCTAACCCACAAAGCATGAGAGTTACAAATATTGAGAATATATCACAAATACACGTGAGCCACTAAATGTTTCTAGTCTCTCAGTGGGGATCGAACCATCGACCATCAGGATGATAGCCGACGCTTTAATCAATTACGGGACACTCAAAAATCCGTGTATGGTATTCTGGAAATATGGATCCTACAACTAGGTTTGAATTGAAATATATTCGCCTAGTGGGTTTCCCTTGTCCCTAACATAAATAGGATAGAAGGCTGAGTGTCTTTTAGACTGCCGTGGTGTAATTGATTAAAGCGTCGGCTATCATCCTGATGGTCGATGGTTCGATCCCCACTGAGAGACTAGAAATATATATATATATATATATATATATATATATATATATATACTGTATATATATATATATATATATATATATATATATATATATATATATATATATATATATATATATATATAATACTGTAAAATAATTATTCATAATTAAAACCATTGTTTGAGCTCACGTCACCAACTAAAATAAATTAATAGATGCATTAATTGTCTTCGGGGCGCAATGCATAAGTGTGTTGATTTCGGTGTGAGCATCCTGGGTTCGACTCCCCGGACTGCCACATGTGTTTGTTAATTTCATTAATCGAATTTAGCAGTAAAGTTGGTTGGTGGCGAGAACATAATAATTTAAGTATTACATAAATTGCATTCCATGCAATAATGCACGCTAACCATATGGTCTTAGCTAACTGTATATACATATCAAGGACAAATAAAAACAACATACTCAATATACTTTATTTCATCCTGTTTTTCGATTAATATATATTTAATTCTTCCACTGGACAAAGGCAACGACTATAAATAAAATTGACCCATACATCATCAGAGAGGACAGGTATATATCCTACCTTATCCCAAACTAGATTGATTGGGTTCTTTTCAGGGATCTGCCTTGTATGGGCCGATCGTCTTTTTGCAGACTCCCATTTTCTTATGTTTTTACGTTCTTATGTTCAATTTCCCTATGAATGACACGAGTGGAATATAAACTAAAATCGGTATTCAGGGAAATTACATCACCGACCCTTTCTTTCATGATTTCTTACTATTACTGTCGGAATAAGACGATACGCATAGGCCTATCCCAATATAAAATAGCGTAGGCTATGATATGGTTGGTTATGGCTTGCTTATTAAAATTGCTTAAAGAATCAGTCGTGTTATGATAGCGAAGCGACTAGGGAACGAGTTGATTTGTGTCCGGAGCCAGTGAAAATCACTATTTACCAGCTGATTTACATGAAATTTTCAATCAATATTGCATATTTTGTCACAGCAGCAATGCTTTCAGATCATGCCAGTAGAAGAATGGAAGATTACTGATTGACTTAGAACACACAAAACACTGATTTGTCATTCACAAATCACGTAGCTGTTTCGTGTTGTTTTGCTAGCTGATCACTAGTTCGGCTTTTAACATATTCAGGCATTCCTGGTAAAATTAGAAACTATCTCATAATAAATACCACACAACAATTGTATGCCATTGAATACATAACCCTTATTTCTACTCCAACCTCAATATCAATTATTTTGAAATAGAAAGTCAATTATAACAATGGCAAACCCGATTGTCCTTGTCTACATAGGACTGAAAATGCAAGTTTGTATTTCGCGTACCAGGAGGCAATAAGTGGTCAGGAACCAGATTCTATACTGTAAATGCCCTAGAGCTTGCCCTAAGGCCTACTAGACGCTAACGCCATCTGTTGTTGCTATCCGTCAAAATTTCGTCAAAAAGTGGTGGGGTTCCAAGTACTCGATAACGACAATAACTGGTAGTTGCCAGGGGTTGCACAAAAGGCGAACACACACACACGCAAACTCTCTCTCCCTCTCTTAATACAGACGGTGAATTAGACACAGAGACAGTTTGAGTGTTGCATCCGGCTCGTTCACGGTCTTTCCTTCATAGATCTACAACGCCTTGAAGCAGTATTGTCTCGCTGTCTTATCTCACAATATCCGACACCTCTCTCACTCATTCCCCCTATTGAATTGTTTACTCACTAGGCACTACCCCCATAGCATATTTCAAATAGGGGGATATTTTTACAATGCTTATATATTGGAAATAGCAAGGGTATTTTAATGGCGTGCTGGTGGGCTTTGTGGTGACGTACTAAAACTAATTAAGTACAGAACAATTCCATCCCAATATCTTCCCATTGACACATCGGGATTTGTACCCAAGACCATAAGATTACCACTCTAGTAGCATGACCACTTCAGGTTGGTATGTAATAGAATCTGAAATAAAATGCTTTACTTTATGTGTGTGTGTGCGTGTGTGTGTGTGTGAGAGAGAGAGAGAGAGAGAGAGAGAGAGAGAGAGAGAGAGAGAGAGAGAGAGAGAGAGAACACGATCCTATACTATTGCATGGACCCTACACTCTCCATGCAAGATCACCTTTATTCTCTTGTTCTTTTATGGCTGCAAGGTCGAATACACATATACAGTTTTGTTTTCTCTCTCTCTCTCTCTCTCTCTCTCTCTCTCTCTCTCTCTCTCTCTCTCTCTCTCTCTCACCTTTAGCAGCAAACCCTCCAGTCCTCAGAGTGCAAAACTAGATTTCTGTCGTGCACATTTTGAAGGCCTTAGGGGAAGCTTATCCCAGATCAGACTTGAGGGTGAGAATGTTAAAGCGATTTGGTGCTCATTCAAAGAGCAGTTTATAGATCGACAAACTGCATTCGTTTCTACTAAACTTACCAAATCAGGCTCAACCCCACCTAAATGGTTCACAAGGGACATAGCTTCAGCAATAAGAAAGAGAAAGGTTGCATACAGAAATGCCAAAAGAAGTCAAGACCAAAGAGATTTATATTCCTTCGCAAATATATGTAGGAGAGTGAAATCTCTTATAAACCAAGCAATCTAGAATGAAGAACTCAGGATTGCAGCCCTCTGCAAAGAGATTCCTAAAGAGTTCTTCAGCTATGTGAACAGCAGGAATCCATTCAAAAGTAGCATAGGGCATCTAAAGGATCCAGCAGGCAAGCTACAAACCTCTGACACTGATATAGCTAAATTCCTAAATAACTATTTTACTTCGGTATTTACAAGGAAAAATACCAGTAACATTCCAAGTCCAGTATTAGTACATGAGGGTGAAGTTCTTAGCAAAATTTGATGTACCCCAGAGGAGGTAGCAAACAAAAATAGATAAGTTAAATAAGTTCAAGTCATCCGGCCCAGATAGCTTTCTTCCCCAAGTTGTACAAGAAGTGCGAGATGAAATCGCACCTGTCTTGGCAGAAACCTTCAATAAATCACTAGAAGATGGAGAGATCCCTGAAGACTGGAAACTGGCCAATGTTACCCCAATCTTTAAGAAGGGGGATCATGAGCGTCCCAAGAATTATCGGCCAATTAGCTTGACTTCTATCATAGTAAAACTATTAGAAGGGATACTAGTAGACAAGATAGTTGACTACCTAGAAATCCATAATTTAATTACAGATTCCCAACATGGATTCAGGCGACACCAATTTGTCTTAATAATTTGCTGGAATGTGTCCTCAAAATGCTGAGTGAGTATGACAAAACTAGAGCCATAGACATCCTTTACTTAGATTTTCTAAAAAACTTTTGATAAAAGTGCCTCATTGCAGGCTAATCTCAAAAGTGAGTGCACTATAGGTATCGCCAGCGAACTTGACAATAATCTTGACCCCTTAACTTCTTATAACTCGTAATGAATGAAAGCAATCGGGCTGACCTTTCTATCATGTGGGAAGAGTCCCCCAGGAAATAGGTGTGGATATTTACAGCCAGTTTGCTCTAGGCCCTTTTGAGTTACAGAGAGGTCAGGGATCAAGATTATTTTCAAGTTCGTTGGCGCTACCTATAGGCATCAATTCAGAGGTCATAAATTGGGTAGAAAGTTGGCTAACAGGTAGACAACAACGAGTGGTAATCAATGGTATTTTTCTCTGAGTGGAATCCAGTCACTTCTGGAGTTCCACAGGGATCTGTCCTTGGCCCACTTATGTTTATCATATATGTCAACGACATCGATATTAGTCTGTTGAGTGTGATCTCCAAGTTTGCAGATGACAAAGCTTGGAATGAATGTGAAGGACCCCAAAGGGGTTGAACAGCTTAGATGCCTCTAAACTTGGAAGAGTGCAAGATGATGCATATCGGCCAAGCAAACCCCAAGGCATGCTATTCGCTAATGGGAATACCTCTGGAAGTGACTGACTTGGAAAAGGATTTGGGTGTTCTGATTAACAGTGACCTAAATGTTTCCAAGCAGTGCATTTAAGTAGAGAAGAAAGCTCAGAAGTTATTGGGCTATATTACGAGGCAATATAAGTATAGAAATAAGGGAATAGCCCTCACACTTTACAACGCTCTGATACAGCCTCTCCTATAGTATGCTGTTCAATTCTGGTCTCCAGCACTCAGGAAAGATATTGAGAAACTGGAAAGAGTAGCAGCTAGGGCTACAAAACTTATTCCATGGATTAGAAGACTGAGCTATGAGGAACAGTTGAGAACTCTTAATCGCTTTCCGTTGGAGACACGCAAACTACGAGGTCAGCTCATTGTAGTTTTAAAAATACTTAATGAGTTTGACAATGTGGATTATAGCCAAATATTTAGTCTCAATACGAATACAACACGCAACCATGGCTGGAAATTAGGATTTAAAAGGTTCAGCACTAGTATCTGTGGACACTTTTTCACATGTAAAATTTGTTCTACCTGGAACAAACTGCTCCCAGTAAACAGTTTTTCAGTAGAGCAGTTCATGAAGAGAGTAGATAGTATTTTTTACTCTGTAATGAGTGTAGTGCACTAAACAACCGCTCTCCTTTCACTTCGAGTATATCTCCGGAATGGACCGCAAGGTCTCCGAGATACTAACTACTCCTTGTAACTCTCTCTCTCTCTCTCTCTCTCTCTCTCTCTCTCTCTCTCTCTCTCTCTCTCTCTCTCTCTCTCTCACAGGCACTAGAGCGATAACAATACTTGTAGTCAATTTTGTTTTAAGCTGGCGTCAAATTTACTCCCTTACCAACTGATTCCTTGATACTTAATGGAACAAATATGCAGTTGAAATGTCTCTTGTGTCATACTATTGCGGTGTTTTCATAATTAAAAACATATTTTGGTATACAAATGTTATAATAACTGAGTAATACAGATAGAGATAAGTCAATTTATCGCCATACATATATATATATATATATATATATATATATATATATATATATATATATATATATATATATATAGTATATACTGTATATATATATTTATATATATTGTTATACCACCAAATATAGCAGCTCCCCCTCGAGGAGCACTCCCCTATCACCCACGGCTACAAGATAACACAGCTCCCCATCACAAAAGGACAGCTCCCCTTCCAGCCCAACCAAAAACCACCTCCCCTCCACCCAATAATCCACGCCCGGCAGCTCGGCCGGAAGAGACTGCCGCTTTACTGCCATCCGCCAAAGCCATGACGTCCCCAGCAGTGATGTGACAAGTCAACGCGTCACCGGATTGGTCCCTGGAGAGGGTACGGCACCGTATCCTGCGGGTGGTACCTCTCGTCACTCTTATGCCCGGTTCACATGAGCCGTCTTTTGCGAGTCCGTTTTCGGGCCTGTGACATCACATATGAAAATCGGACGCGGAAAAGGAAAATTGAAAGGAAATGTAGGCCGCATCCCAGAGCACGGGCCAGACTCTGGGGAGCAGAACGTACTTCTCTGGCGTAAGGTAAACACCTACTAGACGATCGTCAACATGGATTGAGAAACGATGTTTCTTGGTGTTTATTTCCTAATTTTGAACGAAGATGAACCACCACCGTAATTCAATGCATATTAACTAGGAAAATATATCAAAACCAAGCCATCACGTAGCCTGCAGTTGCCCACATAATTATATAAGTTCTGTTCCTCTCCATGACCATGTTAATGGAAATATTTTGTGCATCATTGAATCACGAGTGTATAGTGGTTAATTCATATGTTTAGTAAGCTGATAATTAAAAGGAACCGCACTCGCTACTATATAATTTACTTTCATACATCAGATCACGATTAGAAACAACTTATGTGGGCAACGGTACCTAATTATATGCAATGTAGAAGGGAATCGAGATTTTATCGGAGAAACATGTTGTTGTTGTTCTGTAGTTATAATCAAGGTGTTTATTGTCTTTATCTGGAGGCGCGCGAAGCAGTACAACGTGTTAACTTTGGTAAGTTTGGTGGTGCCGTGTCGGCTGCCAGGTACACGATCAATAGGTTAACGTATTAATCTGCCTTAATATTTGCTTTGCCATTAAAATTAGACATATAGCGTATATTGTTATGCGATATTAACAATAATGTATTGGAAATTAGCACAAAAATATTACACATATTTCACCTCAATGTTCAAAGTACGGAACGTACTTCTTGTCAGGACACGAAAAAGATAAATTGAAACCATCTTTTTGTGCGGTCCGCATTTTGGTAGACGCCTTCCCGGTTCACACTACGTACAGCCCGCATGTCTGTAAGTGACGTCACCCTGACGTCACGTTTTTTATAAGGACCGAAAAATGGCACGAAAAACAGCTAGTGTGAACTAGGCTTTATACCCACAACCCCACGGTGAGAAGGACATACCAGCCCCACCAGGGCCTCCTATCACTGTGCCCTCTTTCCACGCAACACGACGGAGCCCGGCGCCAACTAAAACTGAGATAGGAGGGCAGCAGGACCAGCAGGAGGCATCTCACTTTTCCTTTCCTGAGTTCAAGAGTGCTTTTCGGCCTCAAAGAGTGTTTTTCGACCTCAGCAGTGCTTTTTGGCCTGACCCAGAATGCTTTCGGCCTCACAGAGTACTTTTGGCCTCGAACCCCCTTTACCAGCTAAAACTGGATAAGGAGATAAATTATTAGAAGCGTAAACTTAACTTCGACTTGGCTAACAGGTCTCTTCTAACGTAAATATATATTATGTACCATTGTTACAACACATACACACCCTATCTTTCATTTTGTTCATTTCGCAAATATATATATATATATTTTCAAAAGTCTAACTGGCCACTCAGTCACCAGCCCGCTGCATATATATAGGTGGAAGTAACTCTGCCTTACACACGCACGCTACAGTAGAATCAAGATCTTGTTCCCCCACACATATTAAATATATAGATACTGTACATTCTGTACTTACTTATACCTACCGTCTCTACATACCGTATATAACTTTGTGTGTCCTTGTATATGATGTACGATCGCGCTAATAATTCATGCCCCTACTGTAATTACGTTTGGCTTGCTCTGTGCTGTATTAATATCTGTCATATGTTAAATAGGGTGGGTAAGTGTAGGAACATGTTTGTATATTTCACTCGATACGAAGAAATGAAGCTTAGATATTGCTGATACCAATTATTGATCAAAACATACTTGGTGAAGAGACAAAATTATTAGCGCGACTGTACAATCGGCCTAATAAGTGATGTATCGGCACCAATGATATTTTGATCAATTATTGGTATCAGTAATATTTACACATGTGTTCTTCTTTTTGAGTGAGATATACTAACATGTTCCTACACTTAACCACCCTATTCAACATCTGACAGACATTCATACATCACAGAGCGATCCAAACGTAATTACAGCTGAGACATGACTTATTAGCGCGACCGTACTTGTGTTTATCCATTTGTATTTAGAAGTAATATTCCATGTTATCCAGTCTGTGTAACTTGTATTAATATACTAACCTATAAGACTTGTACACCCACCATTGTATTCATTCCCTAGAGAAATATGGAACCCCATGGTATACGGTGCAGCTTATGCAATACCCCTCATCGATTAATTAAAGGGGTGGATATATCTTATATATATAATTATATATACAATATATATATAGTACATCCGTGGGTGGCCTAGGGCACCGTAATTTCCATAGTAAGCATATTAAAAGAGTCAAAACTGTACTCAACGCCATCTTTATTTTCACTTACTTCTTTTCAATTTTCTTTACGAATCTAAGAATTTAGGTACTATATTATATTCATGACAACTATGTAGAAAGCCGATATCCTGTTCAATCTTATCCACTTTCTGGTGTGTTTTCTCAAGTCCACGATAGGTCGTCAGCACAGGTCTGCCATATCTTGATATTAGTACATCCGTGGGTGTAAAGAAAATTGAAAAGAAGTAAGTGAAATTAAAGATGGCGTTGAGTACAGTGTTGACTCTTTTAAAATGCTTACTATGGAAATTACGGTGCCCTAGGCCACCCACGGTTGTACTAATATTAAGATATGGCAGACCTGCGCTGACAACCTATCGTGGACTCTAGAAAACACTCCAGAAAGTGGATAGGATTGAACAGGATATCGGCTTTCTACAAAGTTGTCATGAATATAATATAGTACCTACATTTCTTAGATTCGTAAAGAAAATTGAAAAGAAGTAAATGAAAATAAAGATGGCGTGGAGTACAGTTTTGACTCTTTTAATATGCTATACCGGTATATATATATATATATATATATATATATATAGGCCTATACAGTATATATACTGTATATAGGGTAAATACTACACCATAATATTCTCCTCAAAATTCTACATCAAATTATTAAAAGTATTACACGTGAAATTGGCCACTACAAATGAAGCAAAATAGATCAATTAAACTCATTACCATTATTATGAAAAATTACCAGCGCTGAACCAAACTCGTTTCATTCCTTCACCACCATTACGTAACTTTCATCCTATGGTGGTTACCCTTGGATGATTTGTTTTAGTTTAAATTCTACCTCTAGGACTCAAATGGGTAAATAAGATCTCGGTAAACCCTGTTAAGGGAACCCACCTCGCTTGTTTTCTCTTTCTCTCCCTCTCTCTTTGGCTTGTATCCATTCGACCCCATTCAGCCTTCTGTTTTAAGACGTTTACCCCGATCCAGGTGTCAATATTTTCTGGCGAGCGGTAGCGAGCCAGCATATATACTGTATATTTTTTGTTTTGACAGCGAGCTAAATTTGTAAATGTTTCGATAACAAAAAATCTCCGGCGAAGCCGGATTTCTCCAAACAATGATGGCTCGCTATCGCTCACCAGGAAAAAAATTGACACCTGGATGGGGATAAACGTCTTAAAACAGTTGGATGAATGGGGCCGAATGGATATAAGCCAGAGAAAGAGAGAAAAGGAGAGAAAGAGAATAAAAGCAGATCTATCTATCTATCTATTGCCTGACGCCGTGATCCCCGAAGGGGTGGCCACGAACGAACCGCCCCCATGCACCTCTGTCCCCAGTCAGTCGACGCCCCTCCCCCCAACCAGCACCGCCTTCGTTCATGTAGTTCCTCACTCCATCCTTCCACCTCATATTCGGTCTACCTCTCCCCCTCTGTCCCTCCACCTCGCTCTCGTACACCCTCTTAGTCATTCTCTCGCTTTCCATACGTTCCATATGGCCGAACCATCTCAAGTTGTTCCTTTTCACACTTTCCAGCACATCTACCTCCACACCACACCTCCTTCTTACTTCCTCATTAGTCTGTCTATCCCTCCATGTAACTCCGCACGCACTCCTTAAGTAATTCATTTCCACTGCTCTCACTCTTGGTCTGAGTCTCTCAACCAACGTCCATGCTTCGCTTCCATAAGTCAGTGTCGGGATTACCACACTGTCATGCAAGGACTTCTTCACTTCCATACTGACCACCCTATTTCTTGTTACTGCTTTTAGCGTTCCTACAACCCTCTTCCCCTGTTGTACCCTCTCCCGCACCTCTTCATCCATATCCCATCTTTACTCAACACACTGCCCAGATACTTAAAAGAGTTGACGATCTCCATAGCCTGACCGTTCAGCTTCACCTCACACTCTGTGACTTCACCCCTTTCGAAGACCATAACCTTGCTCTTCCCCGTATTTACCTTCAAATTCCGTTTTTCGCACACTGTTCCAAACTCATTTACCAGACCCTGCAACTCCCATTCATTATCACTCATCAGAACTGTATCATCCGCAAATAGCAGTATATAAAAGCAGATGACCCCCCTTAATAACAGGTCCTTCTTGAACTGCATATAATCATATAATTTTAGCCACAATCAAAGGAAAAAGGTGTTAAAAGTATAACGCTTGAAAGTGGCCACTAAAAATGATGTACAATAGATCAGATAAACTCATTACCATAATTATGAAAAATGGTCAGCGCTGAACCAAACTCTTTTAATAACTCCCAGAACTATGCCAATATATATATATATATATATATATATATAATTACTGCGGCTTGAATACAAAAAGCGCTGTATTATTTATTTAGTTCCATGAAATCATTAGTGTCCTCATTATCATAATTTTCACCATTATCAGCACAAGTAGTAGATTCATTATTATTTACATTATTTTTCCTAATGATGATCATCACCACCATGACAAATAATATCACAATTACCAACACCATCACTACAAATACCATAATCACCATTATCATCACATATGTGATGTGTGTGTGATGTGTGGCGTTCTGTGATCTGGCACACACAACGCCATCACCATTGCTGCCACAGAAGAATATTAGAGTACAAAGTACAAAGGAGTACAAAGGAAATTAAGCAACAACAGATCTATTGACCCTTCTAGGTTGCTTGTCCTCCAAAACACTGAGGATCAAGTGTCCAAACAGTGGTTTAGAGTGGGTAAGGGAACATTGGAAAGGGAATTACTGCCCTGGAACTAATGTCCGTGGCAGGATTAGGAAGTTAGTAGGGGACAGATGGGTTAGTAACTGAGGGGGGGATAAAATAAAGTTATTCATTTACAAACGCAGTCAGTCACGGGTTTGATGCAAGATATTTGTCTAAGCGGAGTTTGAATGAATCAACGGTGATGCAGTCTATAACGTTTCGGGGAAGCCCATTCCACAAGTTGACAACTCGATTGAAGAAGAAATTCTTAGATTCGTGTGAGTTAAAAGATTTACCAATAATTTTGCAACCGTTTCCCCGCGTGTAATTAGATTGGCCGATAGTGAAGTACTTACTACAGTTCATATTGTCGATGCCTTTGATGATTTTGAACACTTGAATTAAGTCACCTCTTAATCTGCGCTGGGTAAAAGGAAATAGATTTAATTCTCTAAGACGCTCTTCGTATGGTTTGTTCTTTAGGCTAGGTATCATTTTGGTAACTCTACGTTGAACTCGTTCTAGCTTGTTTATATCTTTTTGGTAATAAGGGCACCAGGATTGAACGCAGTATTCCAGAAGAGGGCGGACTAAGGAATTGTAAAAGGTTAGGATAACTTCTTTGGATTTATGCTCAAATGACCTGCCTTATTATAAAGGCAATTTTTTTGTTTGCCATCTTAACAACTTCTGAACATTGTTGACTCGGTTTTAGGTTACTCGATATTGTTACTCCCAGATCGGTTTCTCTGTTTACATTCTTAAGCTGAGTGCCATTCATCGAATAGTTTGCTTTCTCATTTACGTATCCGATATGTAGTACTTTACATTTATCCGCATTGAAACTCATTTGCCAAATTTGGGCCCAACATGACAATTTATCTAGATTGTGTTGCATATCGTCTACTTGTTCTTTTGAGAGTACGCTGTTTGCAATTTTTGTATCGTCAGAAAATTTTGAGATTGTGCAGGTGAGACCCTCATCTATGTCGTTGATGTAAATTAGAAAGAGAATTGGTCCTAGTACCGATCCCTGGGGTACCCCGCTACTTACATTGGTCCATTTAGATGCCTTACCGTTTATGACTACTCTTTGCTTTCTGTCGCTGAGCCAATTTTCTATCCATTTCAACACACCGTCTTGTATTCCATGCGCTTTTAGTTTTAGCAGTAAACGTTTGTGGGGAACTTTGTCAAAGGCCTTTTGAAAATCAAGGTATATAATATCTACAGCTTTACTCTCATCGTAGAGGTTGAGGATATCGTGGAAGAAGTCTAAGAGGTTTGTTAAACAGGAACGTTTTTTACGAAAGCTGTGTTGAGTATCTTTAAGTATGTTATTTTCCTCTAAGTGATTTACGAGTCTCTCTCGTATCCGGAGGGGTATCCTTGGGGTGGGGGTGGGGGGGTCCAGAGGTGTATGTGGGGGGGGGGGGGGGGGGTATTCGGGGGGCAAAACAATATTTGTTACCTAAAATCTTAACTATTGCACAAATTCAACAAATCTTTTTTGATTGACCGTCGCATTCACGCACCGAATGTTCGTTAGAAGTTTGGTGAAAATTCGTCGAACGGTCTAGGAGGAGTATTCGGACAGACAGACAAACAGACAGACAGACATTTCGGCCAGCATTATACCATTATACGGGGGCCGATACCACTCTGCTTACGCAGAGTTGATAATAATTCTAATAATACTAAAACTCCACTAAAACTCTGACATTGAGCTGGTATTGCCCCTGTGCCTGAGTGGGTTTCATTACTGCCAACCCTATTAATCTAAAACAAAACCAGGGTTTATGACACGCCAAATTGATTATGGCCGCTAAAATCATGAGGGGGAACATTTGACAGCATTTAGTTGGTGGAAGGATTGAAATATGGTAGATTATTATAAGTTTATGCTATTATTATTATTATTATTATTATTATTATATAATAATAATAATAATAACAATAATATTATTATTATTATTATTATTTGTATTATTATTATTATTAATATTATTTTTATTATTATTATTATTATTATTATTATTATTAGTATTAGTATTAATATTATTATTATCCCGCACGTTTGAGTTCCCTGGGCCTAAATGTAGAATATCCATATCCATATACTTTTTGATATGGCTTTACAATTACATATGATGGGTTGGAATAACGTATTTGCATATATACAGCATATATACCTGTATATGAATATACTGTACATATATGCAGTATATACTGTTACAATGAATATAGATAGATATATGTATAAATAGATAGATAGATATACCAATGTGATTATTTATTTTTACCTCTGCAATCAAACACATTATTGTAATGATAGCGGATGTCCAATCTGTGTCTGTTGAAAGGCCTCTGGCAATCAGGTGCCTTACACTGCCTGGTACACTTTTGGGGCGATTTTTGCATGTATTCATTATTTTATTAGTTTCCTCCGTAGACCTCCATCAAATTTAAAAAAAACATCCATTAGATCCCCCATTGTAGATTAATTTGTACATTTTTCGGTAGACAAATTTCCCGGCCGAAGGCCTGTTCTTCCAACATTACAGGCTCACTATCGTTCGCCAGGGAAAAACTCGACACCTAAATGACACGAAAGGTCTAAATATTGACGACGAAATGGGGCAAATGGTATTAAAATCGACTAACTAATGGGGCAAACATCTTAACATCTGAAAACTAATGGGGCTAAACATGAGGGAGAAAGTGGCCCAGAAAACCGGCCCATCCCCCATTAATCAGATCTCACCACACTAACTATGCCATGAATATATATAATATACAGTATGTATATATACTGTATATATATATATATATATATATATATATATATATATAGAGAGAGAGAGAGAGACAATGTATGTGTTAGCGTGTGTATAATTATGTGTGTGCGTTATTACTGTTTTTTTTTGGCAATTTACAATATTTACATAATATAAATATTATATATTATATAAATGTTACGGTCATGTATAGCTGTGTATTTTATAGTGCTATTTATGTATTCACTTCATTTTTCCTCATATATTTATTTATATATTTTATTTATCTATGCATTAACCTAGCCGTGTCATTTGTATATATTTGTATATAGCAGGAATAAGACAATGAGTGAGGCAGCGAACAACATCTTTATTTTCATATTTTCAAATGTTTCGACATATTCTAAATGTCATCATCAGTGATTTAAAAGTTAAAAAGATTCAAAATCATTAGAAATTAAGTATAATATACAGGTAAACACATTTAGCAAAAGGTAACATTTATACAACTGAAAGGGGGGCGGCAGACAACATATTATTTAACTGGGGCTTGTTAACTTTGATATATGTTGATTTGAGAGTTCTCAAATCTTTACTAGTAGAACTGTCAACTATTTTGAAGTTATGTTTAGAAATTAAAGTATCACACAATTCAACATGTTCCCTTACGGCTGAATGAGGTGGAACCTTGAGCCGACGACCTGTTCTGCTGGACTGACCTAGGTGTTCATCTATTCTCGTTTTGAAAGAGCGAATAGTGCTCCCCAAATACCCAGTTTGGCAAATCGGGCAGGTGAATTCATAGACAATAGATGAACGAAGATCAGTAGGCATTCGGTCTTTAAATGAAAAGAAAGAACTAATTTTAAAAGAATTTTTATGAATAAATTTGAAATTAATTTGTGGATAGAACTTTTGTAAACTTCTGGTTAGATTCTTCTGAATATGGGTTGACAATTCTCCTAGATATGGAAGGGTTAAATATATAATCTCCTTATCGACCGTAGGAGCAAGCTGTTTAGGTTGGTACTTATTATTAAGGAAAATCTTTACTAGTCTATCAAAGAGTAGGCCATTATATCCATTGTTTATGAAAAAACTCTGAAGAAATAAAAATAAATTGTGAAAAAAATAATACGTTGATGTTAGAGCATATTATGCCCCGTGAAGAAGTGTACGAATAGCAATCAATTTGAAGTTGTACGAACAATAACTGAAAAAACTGGTGCCCAATCCAGAGAATGTTGGTTTTCGGAAAATTGACAATATAAGTACATGCTGCTATGTCACATTTTTGGCTGTCGTGGAAAATTCATATAGATTTTTGCCAATGTGTTTTTTTTTTTGTTAGCCTAGAGTACTAGGAGCATGAAAAATGTGTTTGGCATTTTTTCTGAGGTCATCTTGACATTTTTTTAGCCTGTTAAAGAAGATCGGGTGGTATCGCCAAAAACGGACATTTTTTGCCGCAAATTGCACAAGTTTCGAACTGTTTGACTGTCTATGGGGGTGTGAAGTGTGATGTACCCTATATTTGTGCATATCGATGCAATGAGTAAAGCAGTATTTTTTTATTATTTTATCATAAGTCAAATTATGTGAGAAGAAAATATGATTGTAAAATAGGTTTATATAATACTTTTACTTGCCATCAGATTTATAATTTTTTTGGTATTTTTTTATCAAATGGCAGTATGACAGTTAACCTCTGTTGCAAAAATGAGACACTTTGATTGTTTAAATAAAAGAACAGTTACTATGTTATGTTCCTGAGACAAGTTCATGTCAAGTCTGATACTCATTCAGTGTCAGATTCGTCACTAGCTTCGCCCACATCTGCCAAGTTTTTACATCCATCTGGATCACACTTGCACAACTCTGTGCAGAGCATTTGGTTTTCGCGGCAGGAACATCGCCCACTACATTGACTCTTTGTGCATTTACACCGAACCAACTGTAAGATGGAATCTGGAGCCAGAGGTATTCTGCTTAACTTGGGAACGAAATGTCCCGAAGTGTCACTGATGGACCATCCCAATTCAGTTGGTGCTGGAACGGTTGGTTGTGGAATTAAGGCCTGCCTCCAGATTAAGCACTGGTAATGTGCCCGTCGAATGTGCTCATGCAATGATCCTTGTATTGGGGGCAGCTTCTCGATTCCTTGTTTGGTGTTGAGTCCACGAAAATGAAACCATCTGAGTGCCACAGCTTGACTAATACCTGAGTTCTTTGGACCAAGTAACTTGCAGATGAATGCTTCACAAAGACCCTGCACTTCACAGGATGGTTCACTCTCCTGTCCCAGACGAGCAAGTGCACCAACAATGTCATCACCACAGTCCATAAACACCTTCCACCATGAAGTTTTGCTCTTGCCGAATATCCTTCCAGTTGTGTCACACCCGCTTATGGCATGAAATCCCATCAAGGCTTGAGCACGTTCCTCACCAAGTGCATTTTGGATAGGCAACAAAGGCAGTACACGTCGATTGGTTCCAGTGCCCATTATCATAGCTGCATCCTCGCCTAAGACTGCCAAATTGTGTATGGCAAGTACCAGCACATCTGTGTCCTGGGGGTAGATGTGAACATTAAGTCCAAGTTTGCGTTCTTCACTGGCGTAGTATATCAGCAATGTATCCGCCTCGTCATGCTTGGCAGCATGACAACTGCCAGATGTGTTGGACTGGACACCTTGACAAGTGATAGTGGTTACGTCTGCTGTGCAGTTGACAACAATCTGTTGGGCCAAGAATATTGTCAGAAGCTCCTTCGTCTTGGTACTACTGAGGAACTTGTTGAGATCTTTAATACGCGTGTTTCTGTCGACTTTGTATTCTGTTCCCTGGAAAGCTTGGCTCCACTGCGACGCTGTCTTGTTGTCTCTTTCAATGAGGACTGGCAGTTTTGGTCAAACACCACGTAGCACTTCGACTAAGGGCGACTTTTGGAGTTGATGGCATTGACGAAATGCTCTGCCAGGTCTCCACATGATGATATTTTGTCCTTGAAAACAGCCATCTCATGAACTACTGCCATGGCATCGATGATAATAGAAGCTCTATCAAGTGGTAAGTCATCCAGTAAAGGTGCATCAGCTTGGCCATTTTCAGCTGATCCATGGTTCTTCAGTTGGTGAATGAGCTGTGATTTGTCGTTGCATGGATGCAACAAGCCATGCTGATCCATTTCAACAGCCAGATCAACTCATTTGGGATGAAATATTCTTGCTTGCTGATTGAGCCCTCAAACTCCCATGGCTTGAATTGGTCAATAGCTGTGCGGACTATTTTTGCGCATTTGAGTATTGTAGTCATCTCTTCTTTGTCATTCAAAGTTGAAGTTTGCCGTATTGCGGCGTCAGCAACACCGGAAGAATTAGTACATGCTGCTATGTCACATTTTTGGCTGTCGTGGAAAATTCATATAGATTTTTGCCAATGTGTTTTTTTTGTTAGCCTAGAGTACTAGGAGCATGAACAATGTGTTTGGCATTTTTTCTGAGGTCATCTTGACATTTTTTTAGCCTGTTAAAGAAGATCGGGTGGTATCGCCAAAAACGGACATTTTTTGCCGCAAATTGCACAAATTTCGAACTGTTTGACTGTCTATGGTGGTGTGAAATGTGATGTACCCTATATTTGTGCATATCAATGCAATGAGTAAAGCAGTATTTTTTTATTATTTTATCATAAGTCAAATTCTGTGAGAAGAAATTATTGTAAAATAGGTTTATATAATACTTTTACTTGCCATCAGATTTAGAAATGTTTTGGTATTTTTTTATCAAATGGCAGTATGACAGTTAACCGCTGTTGCAAAAATGAGACACTTTGATTGTTTAAATAAAAGAACAGTTACTATGTTATGTTCCTGAGACAAGTTCATGTCAAGTCTGATACTCATTCAGTGTCAGATTCGTCACTAGCTTCGCCCACATCTGCCAAGTTTTTACATCCATCTGGATCACACTTGCACAACTCTGTGCAGGGCATTTGGTTTTCGCGGCAGGAACATCGCCCACTACATTGACTCTTTGTGCATTTACACCGAACCAACTGTAAGATGGAATCTGGAGCCAGAGGTATTCTGCTTAACTTGGGAACGAAATGTCCCGAAGTGTCACTGATGGACCATCCCAATTCAGTTGGTGCTGGAACGGTTGGTTGTGGAATTAAGGCCTGCCTCCAGATTAAGCACTGGTAATGTGCCCGTTGAATGTGCTCATGCAATGATCCTTGTATTGGGGGAAGCTTCTCGATTCCTTGTTTGGTGTTGAGTCCACGAAAATGAAATCATCTGAGTGCCGCAGCTTGACTAATACCTGCTTTCTTTGGACCGAGTAACTTGCAGATGAATGCTTCAGAAAGACCCAGCACTTCACAGGATGGTTCACTCTCCTGTCCCAGACGAGCAAGTGCACCAACAATGTCATCACCACAGTCCATAAACGCCTTACACCATGAAGTTTTGCTCTTGCCGAATATCCTTCCAGTTGTGTCACACCCGCTTATGGCATGAAATCCCATCAAGGCTTGAGCACGTTCCTCACCAAGTGCATTTTGGATAGGCAACAAAGGCAGTACACATCGATTGGTTCCAGTGCCCATTATCATAGCTGCATCCTCGCCTAAGACTGCCAAATTGTGTATGGCAAGTACCAGCACATCTGTATCCTGGGAGTAGATGTGAACAGTAAGTCCAAGTTTGCGTGCTTCACCGGCATAGTATATCAGCAACGTATCCGCCTCGTCATGCTTGGCAGCATGACAACTGCCAGATGTGTTGGACTGGACACCTTGACAAGTGATAGTGGTTACGTCTGCTGTGCAGTTGACAACAATCTGTTGGGCCAAGAATATTGTCAGAAGCTCCTTCGTCTTGGTACTACTGAGGAACTTGTTGAGATCTTTAATACTCGTGTTTCTGTCGACTTTGTATTCTGTTCTCCTGGAAAGCTTGGCTTCACTGCGACGCTGTCTTGTTATCTCTTTCAATGAGGACTGGCAGTATTGGTCAAACACCACGTAGCACTTCGAGTAAGGGCGACTTTTGGAGTTGATGGCATTGACGAAATGCTCTGCCAGGTCTCCACATGATGATATTTTGTCCTTGAAAACGGCCATCTCATGAACTACTGCCATGGCATCGATGACAATAGAAGCTCTATCAAGTGGTAAGTCATCCAGTAAAGGTGCATCAGCTTGGCCATTTTCAGCTGATCCATGGTTCTCCAGATGGTGAATGAGCTGTGATTTGTCGTTGCATGGATGTAACAAGCCATGCTGATCCATTTCAACAGCCAGATCAACTCATTTGGGATGAAATTTTCTTGCTTGCTGATTGAGCCCTCAAACTCCCATGGCTTGGATTGGTCAATAGCTGTGCGGACTATTTTTGCGCATTTGAGTATTGTAGTCATCTCTTCTTTGTCATTCAAAGTTGAAGTTTGCCGTATTGCGGCATCAGCAACACCGGAAGAATGGATCAAATCTGATTTTGCTGGATTGGCAGAACTTGTGAAGGCAACACCGTCAACATGCTGTCGGATCTTTTCCTTCAGGCACTGACGAGAAACTGTATGTGGGAGATTATGCTGATGCATGATTTGTTGATAGTCATTCTGCGCTTCACTGACTGGAATAAATTCTCCAGAAGATGTCCGGTCCTGCAGCTGACTGAAAAAATTAACCTCTGCAGCAATAAACTTTCTGTCACCTTCAATATCTGGAATTTCAGCATCAAATTCCAGTGTTGTTTCCTGCTTTCTGCGAGTTGTTAGCTTCTGCCATTCAATGGTCATACATGACTTATGATACAGTAAGTCTCTCGACAAAGCATCTTTCTCATTCAGCAGTTCCGAATAGTTTATTTTCCAGGTTGTGTTGTCACTTTCTTTTACCACAGCTGCTATTTGCTCCCCAATGTTTTCGGTTTGGCACATGTGAGTATTTTCGGATGTCGCTCTTTGACAGAAGAAACACAATTCTTTTCGCACCTTTGAAATGGACGAACGTGTTACTTTCCGTTGTGATCCTGTATGTGACGTAGATGGAACACTTGGTGTACGACTGCTCGGTGGCCGACCTTTCGTCTGATCACTACTGTGGTATCACCCTTCTCGAGGGCTTTGCTGTGTCGGGTCTTGGCTCGCTGTATGTCTGTTTTGTTCGTGGCCTCAGCATAGCATTTCTGGTGCCACACTGCACTGTTAGTTTGAAGATCTTGCGGCTCCAGATTAACCAGACGTTGCGACATAGATATGTATTTTTGTTCTCCATAGTCTGACCTTTCTCTGACACACTCCAGGAAACGATTATAGCTGTCTGGCTTTGGTGTACTGACTGTTTCATTTGTATTTTCTTGACATACGATGCACTGTCTGTAGTTGTTTTCTATCTTGCGTCGCTTGGTTTCCATGTTCTGTGAACAAAGAAAAAACAAATAGAAAAAACAAAAAAGCAAATGAACAAATTCTCGTAAAATTAGCCGCCATCTTGGATTTAGAGGTCTGTATATGTCCTGTCATTCAAAATATTGAATGCCATTACTTTATTTCATGATACAAACATCTTAGTCATCATTTGTGTTAATAATCAAACAAAATATAATGTATAAAGGGCTTAGAATTTGCACAGATGGGCAAAATATCCATATTTTATGCCGAAAATTCAAGATGGCCGCCATTATTCCAAGATGGCATCCAAAAAAATGCCAAACACGATTTTTGTAGATAATGGGTCATAATCATTAAAAAAAACACATTGGCAAAAATCTATATGAAATTTCCACGAAATTACATAACACCATATACTGCTATTGATATGTTTCTCAATCGTAATATCTAAAAATTCAAGTTTACCGTTATGGTTCCATTGTAAAATCTATATTTCTGTGTTGTTTGTTGATGTATTCAAAAAATAGAGGAGCGTGACTTTTATCTTTAAAAATAACAAACGTGTCGTCTATATACCTACGGTATAAAACTGGTTTGAATTGTATAGGACAGTTACGTAAATATTGGTTTTCTAAGTTACACATAAAGATATTGTCTTATTCCCGCTGAAACTACGATTCCCTATGGACAGACCCATCTCGGACATTTGTATATATTTCGGTGTGTGTTTATAATATGTGTTCATTGGTTCACAGAATATTTATAACCATGTATTATTGTCTTTGTCTATGCAGTATATTTGTTGTTACTCTATATTCTTACATTATTAATATTTGTAATTACTTGATACCTTGATATTTAATTATGAATATTCTTTGTCTTTTCCAGTTTCATTTGTTTACATAATATACTTGGTCGGTTTGGTTGACAAATGAACATTCTCATTTAGTTATTGCACAGCTTCTTGGTCTGTACAGGGGCATAGTGCGTCCTTGTATTGAGTATTGTTCACATGTGTGGGGAGGTTCCTCTCACACCACTCTCATAGACAAAGTTGAAAGGAAGGCCTTTCGTATCATTAACTACCGTCCATTCACCAACTCTCTGCAATCTCTCTCTCTCCGCCAGAATGTTGCATATCTCTCGCTATTCTATCGCTACTATAATAATCAGTGTTCCTCAGAGTTTTCCCAGTGTATACCACCTCCTTTAGGTAGGGCACATGGTACCCGTCTTGCAACTCAATCCCACCCCTACTCTGTGCAACTCTCCAACCCAAGAGTGAAACGTTACTCTCAAACTTTCTTCTACTCAACAACTGAGCTCTGGAACTCTCTCCCAGATTCAGTCTTTCCCTCTTACTATGACTTAAATTGCTTCAAACTCTGTGTGTCCAGGCATTTTGGCTCGAACGTCCCTTGATTTTGGCCCTGTCACTCTTTCAAATATGGGGGAGGCACTCGCTATAGGCAGTTCTGCCTTTTGCCTCCCTCAATCACATAGGATAACACAAAAATATGAATCTCGTTGATTTAATATACCGCTTGGAACTGAAATTCCGGTAATGGAGTATTTCATAATATACCCACACATGACGGGCCGCTGCCGTTAAATTATTATTATACATGTGAATCCGCAGCGTTAACATTTTAGCTCAAATTAAGGGGGTACTATTCGCTTTTTCTGGACCCCTTTCTCCCTCATGTTTAGCATTTTAGTTTTGAGATTTTAAGACGCTATTTCCGTTAGTTTTGCTATTTTTTAAACCTTTCGCCCCATTTATTTGTCAATATTAAGACCTTTCGTGCCATTTAGGTGTTGATATTTTTCCTGGCGAGCGAGAGCAAGCCTGTAGTTTCAGAAGGAACCGGCCTTCGGCCGCGAAATTTATCTTGAAAGGGGGTCTAGGGCGTGTTTTTTAAAGCTTGATTGAGGTCTAGCGAGGAAACTCAAAAATATATAAATATATAAATATAAAGGCCAAAAAAACAAGCACTACCCCCTTAATTCCCGAGAGTGATATAATTTATACGCGGAATATATTTTGCTGTAATAATATGTGAAACAAGTTTACCCTTTGAGGATATATGACGCATTTTAAAAGGGGAGGTGTCTACTTGAGGGATTTGTTCTGAACCCTTACCCCCTCATGCTTAGCCCCATTAGTTTTGAAATTTAAAGACTTTCGCCCCATTAGTTTGGCGACTGTAAGGCCTTTCGCCCAATTACTGTAAATTTTGAGACCTGTCGTACCATTACGGTGTCGATTTTTTCCTGGCGAGCGATAGCAAGCCTGTTATTTGCAATGGTTAGAGTGTTTAAGATCTGTATGTGTTAACCCCGGTTCGAATCCCGGGAGGATCACATGCTTTCATTAATTTCATTGGGAGCTGTTTGGTAGTGGGAGTGAAATTAATAAATTAGATTATTTAGGAGGAACGTTTTTATTCCGAAAAATTTACAAATTTATATCAGCGACGGGTCATGGGGGTATTTTTTAAAGCTTAATGGAGGTCTAGGAAGCAAACTAAAAATCACCCCTTTAGGACCTCCATCAAGCTTAGAAAAATACCCCCGAGACCCCCTTCTAGATAAATGTGTGCTAGACATACCCAAAACCACTCAAACATAACGTAGGCCAATTGATCGACCAGCTAGACACAACAGTAAGCAGAAACACACGAATTCGACTCAAAATTTGGCTCTGGTTTTCGTATGTTTCAAGGGAGATTAGTTAGGGAGATGGCGCTTTCGATCGCCAGGAAAACAAATTGACACCTAACTGGCACGAAAGGTCCTTATATTGACAAAGAAATTAAGTGAAAGGTCTTAAAATCGATCGACTAATATGACGAACGTCTTAAAATGTCAAAACTAATGGGGCTAAGCATGAGGGATAATGAGTTCAACAAAATATACAAATCAAAAGCAACACTCTCCCCCTGCAGTGTCGAGAAATAATTTGCTAAGAAATTCAATTGATCATCAGCCGAAATACAACCGACGACAGCTCAGTATACCCAAGGATCTCATATATACCATTCCATACCCAAGGATCTCATATATACCATTCCATACCCAAGGATCTCATATATACCTTACCACACCCAAGGATCTCATATATACCATTCCATACCCAAGGATCTCATATATACCTTACCACACCCAATTATCTCATATATACCATTCCACACCCAAGGATCTCATATATACCATTCCATACCCAAGGATCTCATATATACCATTCCATACCCAAGGATCTCATATATACCTTTCCACACCCAAGGATCTCATATATACCATTCCACACCCAAGGATCTCATATATACCTTTCCACACCCAAGGATCTCATATATACCTTTCTACACCCAAGGATCTCATATATACCTTTCCACACCCAAGGATCTCATATATACCTTTCCACACCCAAGGATCTCATATATACCTTTCCACACCCAAGGATCTCATATATACCTTTCTACACCCAAGGATCTCATATATACCTTTCTACACTCAAGGATCTCATATATACCTTTCTACACCCAAGGATCTCATATATACCTTCCTACACCCAAGGATCTCATATATACCTTTCTACACCCACGGATCTCATATATACCTTTCTACACCCAAGGATCTCATATATACCTTTCTACACCCAAGGATCTCATATATACCTTTCTACACCCAAGGATCTCATATATACCTTTCTACACCCAAGGATCTCATATTATATACCTTTCCACACCCAAGGATCTCATATATACCTTTCTACACCCAAGGATCTCATATATACCTTTCTACACCCAAGGATCTCATATATACCTTTCTACACCCAAGGATCTCATATATACCTTTCTTCACTCAAGGATCTCATATATACCTTTCTACACCCAAGGATCTCATACATACCTTTCTACACTCAAGGATCTCATATATACCTTTCCACACCCAAGGATCTCATATATACCTTTCCACACCCAAGGATCTCATATACAGGTATATATACTTTCCCATACCCAAGGATCTCATATATTCCTTTCCCATACCCAAGGATCTTATTATATACCTTTCTACACCCAACGATCTCATATATACCTTTTCCATACCCAAGGATCTCATATATACCTTTTCCACACCCAAGGATCTTATATATACCTTTTCCATACCCAAGGATCTTATAATATGCCTTTCCCATACCCAAGGATCTCATATATACCTTTCCCATACCCTTTTTTGTAGTGAAATATGGTGTTAAATATAATATACTTGGTCTAAATAGGATACAGAGATATAGTAGTTTCATATTATGCCATTATGTAGCGAGAAATTAGCTGCTAAGGGATTCAATTTACCGTCAGCTGAAAAGAAACAGAGTATAGAGTAATCGAGCTAAAATGTCTATCATTTAGGAAGGGTCAGCCGGAGAATATAAAAACGGAAATTAACAACCTATTTGCTCTAGCCCCTGATAGAAAGGTTAATCACTGTCAATATACCCGAGGATTATATACTGTATATACCATACCCTTTATTTACTCTCGAATTTTTTGTTTTTATTATTATTATTATTTTTTTTTTTTTTGTACAGCGAACACCAGAAACACAGACAGGGAAAAAGTAAAAGAAAGAAAGAAAGAGTGAGAGAGCGAGTATGAACACATCTGTGTGTGTGTGTGTGTGTATGTGTGTGAGAGAGAGAGAGAGAGAGAGAGAGAGAGAGAGAGAGAGAGAGAGAGAGAGAGAGAGTGAAAGTGATTGAGAGTGAGTAAAGGGAAAAAAATAAACAAAAAACTCCAGCGGGGGGAAAAATACTCTTCATCAGAATCGAGTCGGGAAAAAAACGAGGGAAATAAAAACAATGAAAGGAGAGAGAAAGGGACGGACATGACAGAGGGGAAAAAGGGGGGAAAGTAGGAGGGGACAAGAGAAAGAAGAGGAAACACGGGAGAGGTAAACATAAAAACATCGGCGAGTCTATTGAGGGGAAGGGGTGCGAATCGTATTTTTTTTTTTGGGGGGGGGATATATCTTACTATTTACTCCTTTCCGTATACCATGGTGTATTATTGCCTTTTATTCTGGCTATTTATAGACGATTTATTGGGAAGGGATTGTGGGAGTAGAACAGGTTGATTGGGATACACATTACCAATTCCATGCCCCGAAGACCTTCCTAAGCTGAGGAAAATCGTCTCTAAGGGGAGTCAGATGTTACGATCCAGGTTCTCAAAGACACAGGGCTCTTCAACATTGGACTAGATAATGGTAAAAAGCAACAACGGTAACACTAGATCCAACCCCTGCCTTAAACACTGGAAAACAAAACACCATTACCGCCCTGAGTCGTGCCTGGACAACGAGGTATCCTATGACTCGGTAACTGGTGCACACACACTAGGCTGACGCTCAATGAAACAGCCTATTCTCAAACAGTAAAAGATTACTCGATTATGTTACACAAAGAAAAGATAGTTAACGTGATTAATTAACGTTACGGTAGATACTCAAATCACTGGCACTCCTGTATTAAAGAAAGTGCAATGCTAGTCCTGCAACATCAACTGGAAACTTCTGAAATAAGTCTGATGCTGGGAAGATGTTCGTAAAGAATTTTGAACAATTATAATGCAGAATACGGGTCACAATAAATGCTAGGACATATAGTAATAATAGGCAGGCGAATAATAAAGACTGCGCAAAGGTAGTAATGCTCGACAACTAAAGAAATGCTTTGTGACACAACGCAACAGCCTACTCGGGTTGTGCAACTCAACATCAACCTCGGCTCAAAAGTGCTGCATACATATAATAATGGGGCTTATCTCTATCCAGTGTCTGCTCAGTTAATAAAGTCTAGCTGGGGTATCAAGGCAGGGCAACAATGGGCGAGCATGTGGCTCGTAGCCTAACGTTGTCCAAGGGTGGTATAATGAAGATTACGTTATATGACGGGGATGCTCTCTTGATAAATCTAGGTCTCTAGTACCTAGCTCTATCCTGGCGATCCCTCAGAAGTCAACACAAAGAGGCAGCACTATGTTGTGAGGGATAGGCTATGGCCCTCTCACACCACAGCGCTGTGCTCGCAAAGTAAACCAACCCGAAGACAACTTAGGCTCCCACAGTACCTGTCGATGTCGTGCAGAGCTTAGCTAACACTGCACACATCGGAGACAACGACACAGTAACCTTACCCCTAGTCTAGCTTTAGATAACCAAGCAGAATCACTCAACACCTTGCAAGGGAGACATATACCGGTCTACAACCTTCCCGAGAGAGGACACATACGGAAAAGTCCGTCTCTCTAAACCTCAATAAAGCATAATACCTCCTTAACCTAATACATGGAAATATCTGAGAGCTTCGCGTACAATACGACTGGTCGACGGTGAACGTCTATGCTGAAACCAGAAGGGATGTTGAGTTTAATAAAGATTAGAGAATGAGAAAGGAGAAGTCGAGAGAGAGAAATAGTATGCAAAGTCGCGAGTATGGGGGACAGAATTGCAAAGGATGTAGGCGATACGCGTGTCAGGCAAGCTCTGAGCTGGTAAAGAACACGAGGCAGCGACGGGAAGGGACTAGTTGACCACCTGGCCGCCAACGCCGTCAGCGCCCAAGCGAGCCGCGTTATAGCTCACCTCGCTGCCGGGTGTACTCCCTCACACTCTCTCGCTCACCTCCCACACAAGCAACATTTATATTATAGCGAATATAAAATATAAGGCGCGGTCACAGACCAAAAACATACCATTTCTAGACTGTCTGTGGCAACACGACACTAATGAAATAAAGCAGATCATTCTAGGACAACTGTAGCCTATCCCCCCATCCTGGCGAGCGCTAGCGAGCTGCAATGCCCCACGCAACCATTCTGCTAACGCCGGGAAGCGTCACACCCCCCCCAAGATATGGGACACTCAACCATGAGCCCATATCTGAACAGGCAGAATGTCGCTAGAATCTGCCACTCCTAACCACTCTGCCACTCATGGAATGCAAGCTCAGTCTCCTCAAAAAAAAATACAACCACATTTTTATATAAAAAAATCTTATCACCCTTCCCAAATATAATACATTAATTCATAACATTGTGCTCCCAGAGCGAGCTTTAAGAAGCACAGCCTACTGAGGGAAAATCATCTGCACTCAATACTCAGCTACAATATTATCTTAAAATTAATTATTAAAAAGAAAGAGTTTTTATTTAATTTTTCATATTTTATTTTAATGTTGTTTTTGGCGGCTACTATAGATGTAGCCTAATTTTCTTCTAATCAAAGCCAACAACTCCTGCCCTGCGACCCTACGCTGATGCTACACACGCGAGCCAACAAGCACCAGCGCAAAAATACACCGCGAGCCAAGACAGGAAGCTATATCAACATACTGTGGTAGCCTACCCCGGATCCTCCACCCGCGACAGACAGTCCGCAATCACATTCTCACAACCGGCAATATGGCGAATGTCTAAGTTGTACTCTTGCAACATGAGCGACCATCTGGTCAGCCTCATATTCCGGTTGTGGAATTGATTGAGGAATTTAAGCGGGTGGTGGTCGGTATACACTGCCACGACTGGCCCATATGCAGGAACATAGACCTCAAAGTGTCTGAGCGCTAACACGATTGCCAGCAGTTCCTTTTCAACAACCGAATAGTTTTTCTATGCTGAACTAAATATCTTTGATAAAAAACTGACTGGATGCTCAAGACCTTCCTCGTCTGTCTGCAAAAGTACGGCACCAGCCCCTACTCCGCTGGCATCAGTCGCCAACTGAAATGGTCGTTCAAAGTCCGGGGCCCTGAGGATAGGGTGAGTGCATAAAAGGTGTTTAACTACTCGAAACGCCTGCTCACACTCAGGTGCCCAGCGGAACTTTTTATCTTTGGCTAGTAGATCTGTCAAAGGATCTAACACAGTAGAATAGCCTCTTATAAAGCGGCGGTAATACCCAATAATACCCAAAAATCTCATGATCTGCCGCTTGGTGGTCGGCCTGGGGAACAAGTCGATAGCCTGTATCTTCTGTTGGGGCGGGCTCACCTGCCCTAACCCAACCACAAACCCCAGATACTGCACCGTGGCTTGCACAAAGTCACACTTGCCCAGATTAACCACCAAGCCTGCTTTACTAAGTTGACTAAATAAGGCTTCGATGTGCTCACAGTGACTTTGGAAATCGTTGTCATAAATGATCACATCATCAAGGTAGACAGTACAGTTTGGGATGTCTGCTACGATGTCGTTCATTAAGCTCTGGAAAGTGGCCGGTGCATTTTTCAGACCACATGGCATCACGTTGCAACGGTATGTACTGCCATCCACCACAAACCCGCACACCTCTTTAGCCCGCTCAGACAGTGGTACTTGCCAGTAGCCTTTGACGAGGTCTACCTTGGTCAAGTACCTTGCTTTCCCGATCTTATCCACACTGTCATCCACCCGGAGAAGAGGATATGCATTGGTGGGAGTCAACCCATTCAACCGCCTAAAGTCAATGCAGAACCGAACTTTTCCATCAGGTTTGGGCTGCAGAGTGACAGGAGAAGTCCACCGTACTGCCCCCTTCTCGATCAAGCCTCTCGCCAGCATATACTCCAGCTCATCCCTGAGCGCTGGGAGTTTAATGGGTGGCATCCGATAAGGTATCGACTTGAAGGTGGGGTGCTCTCCTACATCGACATCATGCACTGCTTGAGTAGTGAGGCCTGGGTGCTCGGCAAATACAGTGGGGTATGAATCGAACAGGCGCTGCACTGCCACCTGCTGTTCCTCCGGCAGGTGCGCCAGAGCATCGTGCGCACATTGGCTCGAATTCCCCGCCCACTGATCAGCCGAGACATGACAATCCCAGTTATCATCCACCTGATCATTGCTGCCCCCCTCTCCTTCTCCACCATGACCGCAGCAGGTCAACACAGGGACAGCTAGTGACTCAGGTGGGCGCCTCACATACTCCTTCAACAAATTAATGTGGCATAGTTGGTTACGCTTCTTCCGGTCTGGAGTGGCAACTAGGTAATCTTGATCGGAGATCTTTCACACCACCCGATAAGGCCCAGCGTACTTGGCAGCCAGAGGATGACCTGACAAAGGCAACAGGACCAACACCTCTTGACCTACCTGAAACTCCCGGAGTTTCGCCTTAGTATCGTACCTGTCCTTCATACGGGCCTGCGAACTCACCAAATTACGCCCGGCCAGCTCCAGACTTCTAAGCATTCTCTCTCTGCTCTCGAGGACGTATCTCAACATAGAACATGGCTTAGCGGTACCCTCCCAATTCTCCTTCACCATGTGGAGAGGGCCCCTCACCTGATGCCCGAAAACAAGCTCATTCGGACTGAAACCGAGACTCTCTCCAGGTACTTCTCTTGCCGCGAACAAAACATACGGCAGACCAAGGTCCCAATCCTTTCCGTTCTCTACGCATTAACATCGAAGCATGCTTTTCAGCGTGGCGTGCCACCTCTCCAACACCCCTTGACTCTCCGGGTGATACGCAGAAGAGACGACAGTGCTGATGCCATGCTGAATCATAGTTTGTTTGAACAGATTAGATGTAAAATTAGAACCTTGGTCCGATTGCACCTCTTGTGGGTAACCATACCGCGAACAATACAAGAGCAGGTTCCGGACAACAGTTTTCGCCGTGCCATTTCTCATTGGATATGCATCAGGATAACGAGTGGCCACATCCATGATAGTTAATAGAAATTTATTACCGGCACTAGTAGGGGGTAGGGGTCCGACCATATCAATGATGACCTTACTGAAGGGCGGTCCACTGACAGGAATTGGGTGCAACGGGGCTCTCGGAATTGTTTGGTTAGGTTTTCCAACCCTCTGGCACGTATGACACCTTGCTATCCAGGTTACAACCTGCCCCTTCAACCCCGGCCACCAAAACAATTTTTCTAAAGCCGCCACCGTTTTTCTCACCCCTAGATGTCCTGCCAGTGGTATGTCATGCGCCAACCTCAGTAGGCTATCCCTGCACTCCCGTGGCACCACCAACTGGTCCACTACTCCGGACCCCTCTTGCCAACTACGTTTAGGGTCTTGAAAACGCCTATAGAGGATGCCTTCTAAATAAAAAAAATCTCCTGGCTGTGCATCGCCATCCTCGTCGAGCTCTACAGCTCCATTAGCACACGTTTGGAGCTCAGGGTCCTCTAGTTGCAACCGACGTATATCTGAGGGTGCCAAGCGATCTAACTGCTCCCTGAGCAATGCATGACCTTCCCCGATACTGGGCTGCTCCCTCTGTCTCTCTCGATGTACATAACGTTGCTGTCGTGGAGACTCGTCATGCCCAGCCTCGTCACTCTCGATGACAGGCCCAGGGGCTACTCCAGAATTAAGTAATGGTGCTAATACTGAATCATCCAGGAGAGCCGCCGAGTCAAAACTCTTAAAACCAACTCCAGCTTTAGCCTCCTCCTGTTGATCGTTCCTCCGCTGGTCTTAAGACGGAGGACTAGGCTGTGACACTTTAGCTGCCCGAGCTCGGGTGACAATACACGCCATTGGTTGTGTCTGGCACCGTTCGACCCACTCTTGCTCTTCCCTACTCACGTTGGCTGGCCTCTCGGCAACGACTAAGGGTAGAACCTCAGAAGCGGGCATTGCAAAGTCGTTGCCGAGAAGAAGGTCGATGCCCTCCACTGGCAGTTTCTCCACAATCCCGACATCCAATTCACGTGCCACACCATCCACCTCCAACTCCAACCGCACCAGCGGGTATGACCGAGTTGCATTAATACCCTGCACCACTACCACCCGAGCCGCGTTTATAGGGTAGCCAGTCAAGTTTTTCATCAGAGTCTGGGAAGCACCTGTATCACGCAAGACCTCTACTCCATGCTTGCGCCCCGCCCACATCACGCAACCCCGCCCTCTATGGTCGCAAAAAACATCCTGAGCAGGGTTCGAGCCTCCCAGGTGCTTCTGCATTGGCTGTGCCTCAGCCTCTGACGAACTGCCCCGGGCAAACTCAGATGACTTCGGAGACACACCAATGTTGCAGGCCATAGACACAGCTGCTGTAGGTGGTTTGCTAGGACAGACTCTTGCAAAGTGCCCCTTTTTATGACAATGATAACACTCCAACTCCCCTTTGGGCTTCCCTTGGTACTGTGAAGGGCCCGGCCCCTTCTTAAACAGGACGGTGCTAGTCTTGTGGTCAGTCTTGGTATCATGGCTCTTGTACTTGTTTGCATAAGGTATACCACTAACTCGGGGGGGTGGGGCATCACGCCCCTTGTTACCTGCCTCACTACGCTGGGCAGACCCGCACCCACGAATTAGTGATAGCCGGAGGTCAGCCATCTCAGCTGCCTCCTGTAGAGTTTTTGGTTGCTTTTCTTTCAGGTTTAGCGTCAGGTCGCCGCCCGTGCATTTGAAAAACTGCTCTAAAAGCACCAACTGTTTAACTCCTTGCGACATATATGACGCGATCGCGTCATATGAATAAGTCCACCAAAATCTCATATGACGCGATCACGTCATATAGACTTATCTCTATACCTCTCCAATAAGTTTATGACGCGATTTTGCGTAATATGAGTCAGTAAGTCCGATAAGTTACCATAAGATAAAACCGTTGGTGGCAACCTCAGCCTCCTGCGATAATTCTAACGGCCGCAGTGTTGTTGTGAGTGTAGTGCGAGGCAGTGGCAATGGTCCTGGGGCTCCCGCCTCCTCGGACTTACTGGAACATAATATGGCTGAAGGAGTTAATGTCGTCAAACGTAGTAGCTTTCTCCGACCTCAGCCAATTCCCAAAAGCATCGGACAGCTCCCGGGCATGCTCCAAAAAGGTGCTCTCCCGACCCTTGGTAACACCCCGGAACTTCAACCTGTATGTCTCTGATTGTAGTTCGTATGCTCTCAGGACAGCCTCCTTGAGTTCCTCATAGATAATACAAGACTCTATAGGCAATGCATCATAAGCCTTGAGTCCCTTGCCCACAAGTCTAGAGGAAACAAGGGCTGCCCACTTCTCCCCAGGCCACTGGTGTTCCTGGCACTTCTTCTCGAATCTCATGAAAAATTCGGTGACACCCGACTCATCAAATACAGGGACTAACTTCAACAGGTGCGACAAAGACTGATCATGCCCACGATTCCCACCACCGAGACGCCCTGTCGTTTCCACCCGAGTCTTCTCAAGATCGATATCTGCCCGGTACCTGGTAGACTCAGCCTCCGACTCGGATTTTATTCTCGCGAGTTCGAGATCAGTCTGTTGTTTAGCCTTAGCGAGTTCGAGATCCGTCTGTTGTTTAGCCTTAGCGAGTTCGAGATCCGTCTGTTGTTTAACCTTAGCGAGACGTTCCTCACACTCAGCCTGCATCTTAGCCATCTCAAGCTGGAAGAGCATTTCTGTAGTGAAACTTTGAGGAGGAGGTGCAACTATTGGAGGCCCACCAAGCGATCCTAAACCACGCTGCCAGCGGCTATCGGCCTGCGGGAACGTACTAAACTCCGGCATCCTAGAGGTCCCGATGGGAGTAGAGTGGAGGGGGGGCTCGAGCAGAAGTCCCCGAGCACCCTCTCCACCCTGGACCTCACTAGCCGCCCCCAGTACGCAAGCCCTCAAATCGTTCTTCTTGATGCCATGAGCCACCTTAAGCCCCATGAGGGGAGCCAAACACTGTAGACCATACTTGCTAATTCCCTCTAGTCGATCAGCTGTTATAGGCACCTCCAAAAACTTCTTTGCGGCCTCCTCACTAGTTACTAACCCCCCTGGCATCTGCCCATCAGAGCCTGCATCATTCCCTGAACCCTCAGTATGATCTGATTCGTCTCCCATGGTGCCCACCAAAAATTATCACGTTTATAAAAAAAAAAGAAGAAGTACCCAAGCTCTTATGTAGCACTATTCACTTGCCAAAAATGTCTGAAGACTCTCAAGTGCTATACTACTTTGCCAACAAAATTCTAACATGCCCACTATATTCCTCAATAAAACAAATGACCACAACAATCCTGCAATTATCTCTTAGTTCACAAGATCCTGAGCTAGGTCGCCATTTGTTACGATCCAGGTTCTCAAAGACACAGGGCTCTTCAACATTGGACTAGATAATGGCAAAAAGCAACAACGGTAACACTAGATCCAACCCCTGCCTTAAACACTGGAAAACAAAACACCATTACCGCCCTGAGTCGTGCCTGGACAACGAGGTATCCTATGACTCGGTAACTGGTGCACACACACTAGGCTGACGCTCAATGAAACAGCCTATTCTCAAACAGTAAAAGATTACTCGATTATGTTACACAAAGAAAAGATAGTTAACGTGATTAATTAACGTTACGGTAGATACTCAAATAACTGGCACTCCTGTATTAAAGAAAGTGCAATGCTAGTCCTGCAACATCAACTGGAAACTTCTGAAATAAGTCTGATGCTGGGAAGATGTTCGTAAAGAATTTTGAACAATTACAATGCAGAATACGGGTCACAATAAATGCTAGGACATACAGTAATAATAGGCAGGCGAATAATAAAGACTGCGCAAAGGTAGTAATGCTCGACAACTAAAGAAATGCTTTGTGACACAACGCAACAGCCTACTCGGGTTGTGCAACTCAACAACAACCTCGGCTCAAGAGTGCAGTGAATAATAATGCTGCATACATATGATAATGGGGCTTATCTCTATCCAGTGTCTGCTCAGTTAATAAAGTCCAGCTGGGGTATCAAGGCAGGGCAACAATGGGCGAGCATGCGGCTCGTAGCCTAACGTTGTCCAAGGGTGGTATAATGAAGATTACGTTATATGACGGGGATGCTCTCTTGATAAATCTAGGTCTCTAGTACCTAGCTCTATCCTGGCGATCCCTCAGAAGTCAACACAAAGAGGCAGCACTACTGTATGTTGTGAGGGATAGGCTATGGCCCTCTCACACCACAGCGCTGTGCTCGCAAAGTAAACCAACCCGAAGACAACTTAGGCTCCCACAGTACCTGTCGATGTCGTGCAGAGCTTAGCTAACACTGCACACATCGGAGACAACGACACAGTAACCTTACCCCTATTCTAGCTTTAGATAACCAAGCAGAATCACTCAACACCTTGCAAGGGAGACATATACCGGTCTACAACCTTCCCGAGAGAGGACACATACGGAAAAGTCCGTCTCTCTAAACCTCAATAAAGCATAATACCTCCTTAACCTAATACATGGAAATATCTGAGAGCTTCGCGTACAATACGACTGGTCGACTGTGAACGTCTATGCTGAAACCAGAAGGGATGTTGAGTTTAATAAAGATTAGAGAATGAGAAAGGAGAAGTCGAGAGAGAGAAATAGTATGCAAAGTCGCGAGTATGGGGGACAGAATTGCAAAGGATGTAGGCGATACGCGTGTCAGGCAAGCTCTGAGCTGGTAAAGAACACGAGGCAGCGACGGGAAGGGACTAGTTGACCACCCGGCCGCCAACGCCGTCAGCGCCCAAGCGAGCCGCGTCATAGCTCACCTCGCTGCCGGGTGTACTCCCTCACACTCTCTCGCTCGCCTCCCACACAAGCAACATTTATATTATAGCGAATATAAAATATAAGGCGCGGTCAGAGACCAAAACAAAGACCATTTCTAGACTGTCTCTGGCAACACGACACTAATGAAATAAAGCAGATCATTCTAGGACAACTGTAGCCTATCCCCCCATCCTGGCGAGCGCTAGCGAGCTGCAATGCCCCACGCAACCATTCTGCTAACGCCGGGAGGCGTCACACAGAAAATACGAAAAAGCCGTCATAGTATTGCAAGGGTTAACACTCTCTGGTCCGACTTCTTGTTGTTTATTATTATATTTGGTTGTATTATTATTAAGGATTTTGCTTGGTTTTGTCATTATCGAGCAATGTATTTTTGTTTGTCCCCATAGGCTAACAAGAACACCTTCCTAGACTTCCTTCAAGCTTAAAATATATGACCACCCAGACCCCCTTCAAGCTATATTTGTACATTTTTCGATAGATTTCTTCAAATACCCGCTATCGCTCGCCCAGAAAAATGCGACATCTGAATGGGATGAAAAGTCTTATTATCACTAAACTACTGGGATGAAACAAATGAAGCAAAACATGGGAGGTTCATAATAGAGTTACTGTCTAAGGATTAACTATTGTGTGTATATTTTCAGCTGCGGGTAAATGATCATGTCCTCATCATGATTAATTCGGCTATAACGGATATTCTGTACCGGAATAGGTTGCTATAAATAAAGGTTGGGTATTTATATGACGCAGAGACACAGGTGTTTCACTTACTTCCTTTTAAGGGGCAGGTGCTCGCTTTTTATAGACCCCCTTTTCCCTCATGTTTAAACCCATTAGTTTTGCGATTATAAGACGTTCGTTCACTAGTTTGGTGATTTTGAGACATTTCGCTCCATTACTTTGTCAATATTAAGACCTCTCGTGCCGTTTAGGTGTCGATTATTTCCTGGCGAGCGATAACGAGCCTGTAATTTTTTAAGGAACCGGCTTTCGGCCGGGAAATTTTTCTACTGAAAAATTTACGAATATATCTTGAAATATAATCTATAGGTATTGTTATTTTAAGCTTGATGGAGGTCTAACGAGGAAACTCAAAAATTAAATAAATTAAATAATAAGAAGCAACAAAAACAAGCATATAGGTTGCTAAAGCTCGGGTCACACATACACGTTCTAACGTCCCGTCCGGCCCCGACCTCTTAATAAAAAGCGCCTAGTCGGCGTCCTTTTTATGCATGCACAAAATGGTCCGTGTGGGTTGGGGCAACTGCCAGAAAACGTGTTATGCCGGGACACCCACGGGACATACACGGACACACACAGAAGTTATTTTCTTGGTCGGGGACGGACGGGACGTTAGAACGTGTATGTGTGACCCGAGCTTTAGGGGTTAAATTTTCCATCAGCTGGCAAAAATAGACTCTAATAATATATCTGTGTGACCTCTTTCCTTCCGAGATATGAAGGAGGGGGGGGGGGTACATTAGCCGTCAATGAAAAAGTAACTCTTCGCCGGAACGAGTTCATGAAGGGTTTTGATTATAACCTTTGATTCCGTGTGGATCTACCTGGCTGATTAATAACAGCTGATGGTACGAAAGCGTGAGAAAGAGAGTGAGAGTGAGTGTGAGAGAGAGAGAGTAGGTAGAGAGAGAGAGAGAGTGTGTGTATAATTATGATAAAGATATAATTATGATTTGCTATATTTACTATGCACCAAATATTCATGACCATAGCATATTCAGTAGAGGACCATGAACCGACTCACATGATTCATAAGCTATATATAATTACGGTGTACTGTATAAGGGGGAGGGGATGTTTTTATTTTCTGGACCCCCTTTCCCTCATGTTTAGCCCCAAGACTTTTCATTGTGATTTATATGTCGATCTTTTCCTGGCGAGCGATAGTGAGTGACCTGCCTTCGGCCGGGTTATTTTTCTACCTAAAAATGTACATATATCTAGAAGGGGAATCTTGGTGATATTATTTTTAAGTTTATTTTTTTTTTTACTTTTTTTTTTTTTTTTTAATATATGTATATATATTTTTCAGACGCTTTAATTCCCGGTCATGAACATTAGGCGTTTGTCACAAGTCACTAGGTCAAGGCCCTCCGCCTTTGATAGGGTACGATGCTGTTAAAAGCCGCTGGGAGCTCCGGCAATGTCGCCGAGATGCTAAAAGCAGCTGGAGATATTGGGGTAAAATTGGTCATAGAGTTGATTAATTCTATCATAAAGGAGTAAAAAAATTCCAGATGCATGGCAGAAAAGTGTTATAGTAAATATATACAAAGGTAAGGGTGACTCCTTAAACAGGGGAAATTATCGGGATTTGAAAATGCTCGATCAAGTCATGAAAGTCAGCGAAAGGGTCTTTGCATGCATGACCAGGGAAAGTGTTGCTATCAGCGACATGCAGTTTGGAATTATGCCGGGACGTGGCACAACTGATGCTATCTTCATTCTTAGGCAAATGCAAGAGAGGTACTTAGAGAAAAACAGGGAGTTATACCTAGTTTTTGTAGATCTGGAGAAGGCCTTTGACCGGGTGCCCAGGGAGGTAGTGCAGTGGGCTATGTGAAAACTCGGAGTAGAAGAGTGGTTGGTGCGTGTGATAATGAGAATGTATGAGGGGTCACGGGCAGCAGTTAGAGTAAACGGGGGCCTGAGCGAAGAGTTCCCAGTGCAGGTTGGAGTTTTACCCAGATTAAGTGCTGAGCCCATTACTGTTTGTTTTAGTCCTGGAGGTAGTCCGGGAGCTAAACAAGTTGAAGTGGACATTCCGGACAAAAACACCAAATTTTGCAGACTTGTATATTATGGGCCAACAATAAATATTATCCCCGGAATCACTCTCAGAGACCATTACATGGCCGCCATAATGGTTTTCAAGATAGCCGTCATAGACAAAATGGAATTTATGTCATGACTTTCATTAGAGAATTCCCTTGGCATATTTGGTGTCAAATTATATGTTCTGGGGGATGATCTATCTATCTATCAACAACTTTTATGCTGATCAGAAGTATGATTATGGCAGAAAGCCCACTTTCTACAGTACATGCAGTGAAAATCATGAAACTTTTAACAGTGGCAGTTGACCTGTGGCGGTTCAATCCCCAAGCATCAAGTACACCAACGACATCCTGACATAATCCAGGATAAAAAGAAGAAAATATAGATGACCAAAAGAATATGTTGACTTTAAATTGTTTATGTTAAACTATAGTTTATGCTACTTTGCTGTCATGATATATGCATAATATATGCCTACATAGTCTACCCATGACCTCTGACACAAAACCAGGAAAAGTATTAATTAACCCATTCAATCAGATTCATTAAACAATATCTTTATAAATTAATCCATATGCATTTACTTCCATAATTAAGAACATAACAGATACACTCATTTTTAAGAGCCACTGTACAATCGGCCAAATAAATAATATTTTGGCTTATATTACCTCTTGATAAGAAGATAGCATCTAACAATTACCAGGAATTACCTAAGTTATTGTGAAGGCGTCATTCAGATATTGTTCCACATTTACACAACTCATTCAAGATCTGGCAAACATTACTGCAGTGCATAGTGAGCCAAATTATAGACATGATGCATGACTTATTTGGGTGGCTGTACCTCCCGATTATTATAGTTTTATTAACCCCTTCATTCAGATGTGTTATAGCTACCTCCAACATATGTTATTCAGTTTATAGAGAACGTATAATGAATCAAAGGCTTTGAAATTACCCTTAGAGTAAAATATATCAGTCCTAAGTTCAATAAAATCGTCTAAATGTAGCTACTAGATACTAAACATGGTGCGTTAAATTGGCCTACTGTAGGTACACTTAAAACATATACAGTAGGTATGAGAAGGGTATTAAAATAAACCATAATGATTCGACATTAATTGATCATTCAGTAGTAGTAGTAAATCCATTCTTGTATATAATACCCTTTCCGGTGGGTAGATTGTAGGTATATTAAATGTATATCAGATATATTTATCACGCTTCTAAATGTCCTGCATCCCTGTATGTCCCATTCATTTTTCACAGTTGCAGCTACACAGTTCTGTACACTTCCACCTGGCCTTCTTGCCAGCACACCTGTTGCTACATCCACTCTTGCTCTTGCAGCCGCCTTTAACCAATTCACTGCAAGCTTTAGAAGCTACAGGTTTTGTGATCCAAACCGATGTCCATGACTGGGACTCTTTGCTGAAGGGAAATCCCCATCTTTCAGTAGTTGGAAGATTTTGTTCACTTTTTTCACAGGTCGACCATATTCGTTCTTGGTATGTGACCCTCCTGGTGTGTTGGAGAAGAGCATCCTGAGTTGGTGGGATAGTCTCCATAATTTGTCCCTTCTACAATTACATGACCTTTCTTGCCTCATCTACACATTCAATGTCACTATTCTTGTTATAGAGAACAACTGTGTACCATTCAAGAAGTCTAAAGTGGGAAGTTTCGGCATCAACATGTGCAAATGGATTTCGTGCCATGAATGAGAATGCACATGTTACTTCAGGGTAATGGCGCCATGCTTCCCATGCCATAATCTTGCTTGGTTCCACAGTTTGAGAGAGTCGGGAACTGAAACAGACATATCCCTGTACCATGAAATAATCCGCTGCAGTTGTACTAGATGGGTTGTAATCCAGATTGTCAAGTGCCCCAACGATAAATTGTCCATGACGACACTGAGCTGGTACAACCACTCCTTTGGTCTTATAGTTCTGGCACACTGTTGTTGCAAGTTGGCTTTCGACTTGAATAATTCGGTTGTAACTCACACTGAGACCCAAGTCAAATAGTTGTGAAATTGATAACTTAGAAAACATTTCAGTATGAATTTTCAAACCAAGATACAGAGGCAACGGTGGTTCTCTTTCTAAAGAATGGCAAACTTTAGATGATGATGCATGTGTCCTAAAGTTAAAAAAGATAAGTTGAGAGACACCGAAAGTTGCAAGCGAGTCTTCTGGTGGTTGGTCCTTCCCGTCAGCGCCGTTTGTTAGCATGGATACAAGGGTTTTCAGTGGAGTTGGTACCGATTCCTGTTGACAACCAGATGAAAAGGCCCCTGCAAACTTGAATCCAACAAAGTTGATGATTTCCTTGCGTATGATTCTAGCAGATTTTGCAAGAATCAAAGTATCTGCTTCATAATCCTGTCTCAACGTTTCTCTGAGGATTTCTTGAATTCCTTGCTTAAAAACTAAGATTTTGTTCTTACCATCACTCTGTTCTTGGGCATATGGGAAACATTCCAGAATCTTCTCTCTGAATCGCCCCCTGTTCATTTCCTTATCAACATCTAAGTCCCAAAGTAGTTTTTGATACAGATGAAATAACACAGAAAACCTCATTTGAAAGATGCCTTCTTCTACACAAATGTCTATGTGATTAACAACTTCAACTAATGCTTTTGCTTTAAACAAGTTTTCTACACAACCTTCTTCCTTGCTCTCTTTTAGTCTCAAAAGTGAGCAGTAACGATTCCGATAAAATGTCAATCATTGCAAATGGTACTTGGCTTCAATGGCCATGAGATCCCCACCTCCTATTCTAGACATTAGTTCTGTGTCACCAAGTTCTGTAGCCATTATTCGTAAATTGACATCAGCCCTCACATGAACTTATTTCACCTTCATCCACCCTTTCTCGTTTCTTTGTTGCCCTTTCCAGCTTTTCTTTACTAAACTTAACATGGCATGACTTATGCCACACAGCTTTATTCTGAACTAGATCGTCAACGGTTATCTTTTCATCGAAGAGAAGAGGAACTGGTAGACTTCCCAGATTCTTGAAAGTGCTGACATTCTCCAGAAAAGTTGCCTATGCTTCAGTTTTTTCACCACTGACAGCATTGAGTTGACATTTAATGGTCTCACCCTTGTTATCTTGACAAACCAGGCATTTGCTCCAATCCATGTTCTCAATCGACCCGCAAAACAGAAAAACACATTATTATATAATTATATTATTATATTTTTACTTTAGATAGACATTTAACACTTACGGTGCTGGCATATATCAGACCATATTAGGGCTCATTCAGGCACTTCTGATTGATTAGGCAAGTGTCTGAAAGAAATTAAATGTATTCAGCCGAAAACTAAAAGAAAATAGCTTAAAAATTACACCAAAACGAGCTTTGTAGCTCGCGGGGTTCACCCGCAGCGCTACCATAGACATTTGCTAAAATAAGCAATTCTCGCTAATGTCTCGCTACATTTGCCTTTGGCAGCACTGTATATCTCGCGAGACTCTGACTCAGAGCCTTGAGTGCCACGGCCGCTTGGCTGGGAGACGGACATGTGGCCTGTCGCGCTCCTGCTTCCTTACACTCGATTTTACAGGCTTTTAGAGGCTTTAAAAGCCTGTAAATTGCTGTAAATTGCCATGGCGTTCGGGAACGACTCCCGCAGCCAATGGGTTAAGGACAATTTTTATTATTTAATTGCATTCCTGACATCAAAATATGTAGGTTTTGGAACTATTTCTTTACAATTACTTTTAGCAGTTTTATGTTGACTTTTAGTTGGCAGCCATCTTGAATTTCCAAAATGGCCGCCAAGATGGAGTTCTGCGACTTGGTTCCAGGGAAAAATTGGAAGCTAAGATCCTGAACAACATTTGAGCCAAGTTTGGTGCTTTTGTCCGGAATGTCCACTAACTTCAAAAATCGGGCCCTAAGCAACTGGACTAAGGCTCTGTCAAGGGAATTTGGGACAGGACTCCCATGGGAGATGTTATATGCAGATGATCTAGTTCTTATCGCAGATAGTGCGCAAGAAGCAGAGGCGATGTTCAAAAGATGGATGGAAGGTATGGCAAATAAGGGTCTAAGAGTTAACATAGATAAAACAAAGGTCATGATTAGTGGAGTAGGGCGTGGAACTATGGAAAGAAGCGGCGACTATCCATGCGCAGTATGTGAGAAGGGGGTGGGAAGTAACTCAATTTAATGTTGCGTCTGTAGTGACTGGGTACACAAGAGATGTAGTGGAGCTAGAGGACCTTTGACAAGAATCATACACTTTGAATGTGCAGTGTGCAAGGGAGATCTTGTGTTAAATGACTCGCCTGTCAGTGTTGATTTCGACAGTGTAACGCAGGAGTGTGTGAATAAGTTCTGCTACCTGGGCGATACGGTTTCCGCCGGAGGTGGGGCTGAAGCTAGCTCCATTGCTAGAGTCAGAAGTGGCTGGGGAAAGTTTAGAGAGCTGTTGCCACTCCTGAGCATGAGAGGGCTCCCACCCCACCTTAAAGGGAAGGTGTATACCTCGTGCGTTAGGAGCGCGATGACCAATGCCTCGGATATGTGGTCGGTTAAAGCGGAGGATGTCAATAGAATGGAACGGAATGAGAAGAGAATGGTGAGATGGATGTGTGGAGTTAATCTTAGGGACAGGGTATTGAGTGAGGAATTGAGAAGGCGTCTGCGCATTAGGAGTGTCAGTGAAGTGATGGGCACGAGCCGACTTGGTTGGTTTGGATATGTGGAGAGAATGAACGATCAGGACTGGGTGAAGAAATGCCAGACTGTGAACGTGGGGGGAGCTGAGCGTAGGGGTGGACCTAGAATGATGTGGGCTCGGGTACTCCGGTCCGATCTCAAAATAAAGAACTTGACGACAGAGGTTGCCCTTGACAGGGCCGCCTGGAAAGCTGCCATTTAGGACGTGAGACTGGAACTACATTGTCTGTGGACAAAACTGTCTTTAAACTTGTATGTATGTATGTATGTTTTTATTATTGTTATTATCATTATTGTTAGTAGTAGTAGTAGTATTTTGTGTGTGTGTTTGTGTGTGTGTGTGTGAGAGAGAGAGAGAGAGAGAGAGAGAGAGAGAGTGTCTGAAAGTGGCTGAAGGTCTAAACAGATTGTCACCACAGTTCTTTTCGTGTTTACCTTTTATTTTATTCACACTCAAATTACTGTGAATTGGAGAATATTATGATAATTATTATATATGAGAGAGAGAGAGAGAGAGTGTGTGTGTGTGTGTGTTTGTGTGTGGTGAGAGTGAGAGTGAGGAGTTAGAGTGAGAGAGAGACAAAAAAGAGACAGTGAGTGAGTGAGTGTGTATGTATGTTATAAATCTACAGAACAAACGATAGGAAGCCAAAGACTAAAACGAGGGAGTGTGGGAACATTCCGATATATATATATATATATATATATATATGTATATTATATATATATATATATATATATATATATATATATATATATATATATATATATATATATATATATATATATATATATATATATATATATATATATATATATATATATATATATATATATATATATATATAATATATACACTATATATATATATATATATATATATATATATATATATATATATACATATACAGAATACATAATATATATATACATCTATATATATATATATATATATATATATATTATATATATATATATATATATATATATATATATATATGTATATATATGTATATATACTGTATATATATTTATATATACAGTATATATATATATATATATGTAGTAGTGGCAATAGATTCTCCTCGGGGGAAGCGGAGTCTTATAAGGGCAAGCAAAACCAAGGTGAACAGGAACATCTTTATTCTGGTACCGGTTACGTTTCGACATTAACATAAATTATTATGTCATCATCAGACCTAAGGCAATAAGAAATAAATGTATTAATAAATTATGCTGATATTTAAAGCAAATATATGTTTAATACTAATTTAGAACAACATAAAAAGTTAGAAATCGCGAAAAAAGAGATAGAAACAAACACAAACAACAGCAACAGCTAAACCATAAGTGAACTACGTGTAGATATTGTAGGCTAAAATATACACAATACCTTAGAAACATAATAGGTTGGAGGAGAATTCGTGGGTGCCCAAGAAAAATCTGTTTTGTTAATGGAATGGCCTAAAGGTTCACAATGTTCTCGAATGGCTGAAAAGGATGGTTTAGAATTGGGAAGTCCAGTTCTATAAGATTGACACAAGGGTTGCGGAGCACCTGGGTCGATCTTATAGAACTGGACTTCCCATTTCTAAACCATCCTTTTCAGCCATTCGAGACCATTGTGAACCTTTAGGCCATTCCATTAACAAACAAGATTTTTCAGTAATTTTCATTGTTCTGGTGACACCACCCGTTTAATAGCAGAGTCCCTCCTCACTCACCATCTTAAGCCCACCTTGGGCACCCACGAATTCTCCTCCAACCTATTATGTTTCTAAGGTATTGTGTATATTTTAGCCTACAATATCTACACGTAGTTCACTTATGGCTTAGCTGTTGCTGTTGTTTGTGTTTGTTTTGATCTCTTTTTTCGCGATTTCTATCTGTTTATGTTTTTCTAAATTATTATTAAAAATATATTTGCTTTAAATGTCAACATCATTTATTAATACATTTATTTCTTATTGCTTTAGGTCTGATGATGACATATGTTAATGTCGAAACGTAATAGTCAATTTCTTTCCGTTTTCACTAATGAAAATTTGGCACAGTTTCCAGAAGTCCGTAAGGTATATAGCGATAGTATAGAAAATAGGTTAAGTACGGTTACTATAAGTAGAAATTATGTGCTTAAGGAAATTGACAGACTGAAACCTCATAAATCGCCTGGTCCTGATGAGGTATATGCTAGAGTATTAAAAGAATGTAGGGATGAGTTAAGTTACCCATTAACATTTGTATTTAACAAGTCATTGGAGACAGGTATAGTTCCAGAAGCTTGGAAGCTTGCAAACGTAGTTCCGATCTTCAAAAAAGGTGACAAATCAATAGCATCCAATTACCGTCCCATTAGTCTTACATCAATAATAGGAAAGCTACTAGAGTTAATTATTGCTAGTAAAATTAGAAACCACTTAGATACATTTAATTTAATAAATTCTTCTCAGCATGGATTCACTCAGGGACGTTCTTGCCTTACTAATTTGCTTAGTTTTGTTCTCAGAGGTATATGAAGCAGTAGATAATGACAAGTTATATGATATAATATATTTAGATTTCAGTAAAGCTTTCGACAGAGTCCCCCATGAGAGATTGATGAGAAAGGTTGAGGCGCATGGAATAGGTGGGGCGTTGTTGGGATGGATTAGGTCATGGCTAATTGGTAGGAAGCAGAGAGTCAGCATAAATGGTACGAAGTCAGAATGGGGAGCAGTCAAAAGTGGTGTCCCCCAGGGATCTGTATTAGGTCCTCTGTTGTTTGTTATATACATAAATTACCTTGATTTAGGTATAACTAGTAGGATAAGTAAATTTGCAGACGATACCAAAGTGGGGAGAACAATTGATTCAGATAGAGATATAGAGTGCCTCCAAAGGGATCTAGATACCTTACACGAATGGTCAGTAAATTGGCAGATGAAGTTTAACATTGACAAATGCAAGGTATTAAAGATAGGGAAGATGCATACAAATGTTAAATATAAACTAGCTATTGTGGAATTAGAAAACTCGAATTGTGAGAAAGCTCTAGGTGTGTTTGTTAGCAATGATTTGAAGCCTAGACAACAGTGTATAAGCGTTCGAAACAAGGCAAACAGGATTCTCGGGTTCATCTCTAGGAGTGTGAGTAACAGAACTGCTGATGTTATCTTAAAACTTTACTTGTCATTAGTGAGACCACATATGGATTATGCTGTTCAATTTTGGTGTCCTTATTACAGTATGGACATAGATTCATTGGAGAGAGTACAACGTAGAATGACAAAAATGATCCATAATATTAGAAATCTTCCGTATAAAGAAAGGTTGAAAAAATTAGGCTTACATTCGTTAGAGAGACGCAGAGTTAGAGGGGATATGATAGAGGTGTTCAAGTGGGTTAGTGGGATTAACAAAGGGGACATGACAAATGTACTAAAGCTCAGTGATAGCGAAAGAACTCGTACCAATGGTTTCAAATTAGATAAATTTCGTTTCAGAAAAGATATAGGCAAATATTGGTTTGGTAACAGAGTTGTAGATGGGTGGAATGGACTACCAAGTGCTATAGTGGGATTAAAAACGATAGGGAGCTTTAAGATAAAATTGGATAAGCATATGGACGAGAAGGGTTGGGTGTGAAGGGGGATCAGCAGGGTTGGGCCAATCAGCGCTCTGCAGACCCCCGTAATCCTGCGTTAATCTGTAACCGTTTTGGTAAGATGATCCTCAGGGTATTAGAGTGTTGAGCCTATAATTGGGCTTTGTAATTGGGGTTGTGTGGGACAGGGATCTGCCTTGCTTAGGCCAATCGGCTTTCTGCAGACTCCCATTTTCTTATGTTCATATGTTCTTATGTAACCGGTACCAGAATAAAGATGTTCGTGTTCACCTTTGGTGTTGCTTGCCTATATTATATATACCGGTATATATATATATATATATATATATATATATATATATACTGTATATATGTATATATATATATATATATATATATATATATATATATATATATATATAATGAATGGTCAAACCAGGGCGTAGACGAACATCTTTATTTTGTAACGTTTCGCAACTATGCATGTTGCATCATCAGATCTAAAATAGAAAAGAACATTGTTTTATTAAATACTCACATGTATTTTATATTATTTCGAAAATATTAATCTAATATAAAAGTAAAAGTACTAAAAAGGAAAATGATAAAATACTATACTATAAGTTTAATATTATTCTAAATTGTAAAAATATCAAATGTAAAAAACAAACTAGCTTTCTTTATTTTGAGTTGGGGTGTCAATTGAATTATACAACATAATTCGCATTATATGATTCCTAACAATAGTAAATAGTGAAAGTTATATAAACTAGTAATAATCAGAAATAATAACAACAACAAGAATACAAATTAAAAGCTATTACACACAGGGTTATACTGTATAAGTAGACCTTAAAAGCAAAACAGATCGACTGAGGATGTATTGTCACCAATTGTGGGTGTATGGATGTGTGAGTGTAGAGTTTCCATGAAGGGGAGGTCGAAGTGGTGCTGACTTCTATCTAGAACTTTGAACGAGGCTCGTTTGATAGGCTGATCTAAAGTGTGTGTGCTGCCTAATGGTGCTAAATGATGGTGTGGTGATTGGTCTGCCAGTACGGGCAGATGTACCTAGGTGTTCTGTATGCATGTCTTCAGATGTCTCTCTGTTTTTCCTATATATGACGCCTGGCAGCTGTCACACGTATATTGGTATATCAGAGATGATTCTAAAGCAGTGGGAATTTTGTCTTTTATATGGAAAAATGTATCGATTATTTGTTTTGTTTTAAAAATAACTCATAATGTAATCTGGGGATAACAGTCCCAAATGAGTTTGGTTAACTGGTTTCTAAGATTGTAACTCTGAGGTCCTCGGTACTCTAGCTTGAAGTAGACTACACGACGTGGAACCGTATGACGTGTGACTGTGTCAGGCGTCAATAATTTACTTAAAGTTTTACCGATGTGTAAATCTATAAAGAACTTAGGGAAACCGTTCCTGAGCAAAAGTTCTTTAATGTAAGTACATTCTTGGTGTAAGAGAAAGTAATTTGAACAGATTTTGTACGCACGGTTAGCAAGAGAAGCGACAAGGTTGCGTTTATAGTTCAGGGGGATGAAAGATTAAAATTGAGTGCAGAGGCCAGTGAAAGTGGGTTTTCGGTACACTTTAGTAGTGAAGCTGTTGTTACTGTTCTCGATACTTATATCTAAAAAACTAATTGTGTTCTCTTTCTCAATCTCAGAGGTAAATTCTATGTTTGGGTGTTTCGTATTCAAGTAGTTAAGAAATAATGGGATCTGTTCTTGTGATTTTAATATTAAAAACGTGTCGTCCACGTATCTTCTGTAGAGTTGTGGTTTAAAATCTTCAGGGCAGTCATTCAACCAGATTTGTTCATGATAAAAAAAATATGTTACTTAATGTTGGCCCAAGTGGGTTACCCATCGTAATGCCATCTACCTGCTTGTAAGTATGTCCATTAAATATAAATATACAATCCTTAACAGCAATATTAAGAAGTTTCCGCAGTGGTGCGCTATTAAAACCAGAAACACAATTTGAATTTTTAAACAGTTGGTTAATGCATATATTTACAGTCTCATCTAGAAGGATATTTGTAAAGAGGGACTTTACATCAAAACTCGCCATTGTACAGTTATTTGGGTTTAGATCTGAAATTTCTTTAGCGAAGGAAAATGTATCCTTGCAAGTGTATTCATTAGAAGTGATGGGGGTCAGTATAGGAACAAGAAATTTAGTAATGTTATAATTGAATGTTCCAATGGCAGATAATATGGGTCTAAGGGGGCAATTTTGTTTGTGGACTTTTGGGAGTCCGTACATGAACCCGGGTTTAGAGCCAGAAGACCTAAGCGTTGTGTAAGTTTCATTACACAAAACACCATCTTTTTGCAATTCTCTAAGTATTCGGTTAGTTCTATCTTCACACCTTAGCATCAGTGGAAATGTATCATCATGTACACGAACAAACTTGGAGGGATCACTTAGAATGATTTGCATTTTGTTGATGTTATCATCCTTGTTAAGTATGACAATACCATTTCCTTTGTCAGGTTTAGTTACAATAAGAGAGGGGTCAGAACCAAGATTTTTTAATGCGAGATATTCATCTTTATTCAGATTATTAAGTGAATTATTTTTGTTTGTGTAGAATGATTCAAAGGCTAGGTGTCGAATTAACTTTTAAAGTGATCACATCTTCCCCCATCCTGATTATGAAACTCATGGGAACTTAAGGTCCTATGCAATTTCTCAAAGCAAAGGAAATGGTTAACAAATGTTGGCTTTCCTGGTTGAACAGCATATTTCAGTCCGTGTGAGATTGCAGTTTTCTCTAAAGTAGAAAGGACTCTATTAGACAAATTAAATATGACAGTGTCAAGTGGTAAGTTAGCATGACAATTGTATCCGAGCTTATTCAATTTAGAGGTTTGGAAAAATTCTACTCTTGATATTGATTTAACATTTTGCTTTTCAATTACACTAGACACATGATTGAAATCTAGCCATGATACTTGTGATCGCAATTGATTATGCAAAGTTGTTTCTCCTTACTTCTTACTTCACTGTTCAAGAAAAACTTTTGACATTTTCTATAAGATCGAGAATGTTGCAGATTGTTATTAGCAAGTTTGAATTTGAGAACATTTGGCACTAGATTTTCTCAAATTCAAACTATATACAGGGTGTTCCAGTAATGCTTTTCATAAATTATATGGTGGACTCATCAGACAAAAATAAGAATAAATTACTCTATGAACATGAGGTTGAGTATTTATAATAACGGAGTTATTACACGATTTAAGTTAACGATAGATACAATGCCATTCAGTCCAAGGGTTAATGTTGCCATTTTAGTGGATTATATCCATTTGGCCTTCGCTATCGCTTGCTAGCCTCAAGATAGTGAGCAGTAGCGATCTGACTTTTCGGTAGAAAAATATGTCCGGCTTCGCCGGTAGAAAAATCAAATCCGGCGAAGCCGTACATATTTTTCTACCGAAAAGTCAGATCGCTACTGGTCACTATCTTGAGGCTAGCAAGCGATAGCGAAGGCCAAATGGATATAATCCACTAAAATGGCAACATTACCCCTTGGACTGAATGGCATTGTATCTATCGTTAACTTAAATCGTGTAATAACTCCGTTATTATAAATACTCAACCTCATGTTCATAGAGTAATTTATTCTTATTTTTGTCTGATGAGTCCACCATATAATTTATGAAAAGCATTACTGGAACACCCTGTATATATATTGTATAATTATAGCCTATACAGTATACAGTATATATATATATATATATATATATATATGTGTGTGTGTGGGGGTGCGTGTGTGTGTACTCTTGTTGAGAAAGTTCCTAACCCCATAGGCTACGTCGAGGTAAAGAAAAACATGTGACCTAACCTATCGCTGTTATGGATCACATTACCAAGCTATGTAAATATTTCAAAGTTCTCTATGTACTAGCCGCATGCTTGTGCAGACTGCACTGCTTCACCCAACAAGCCACCAAATGCTTCAACTTTAGTCTCAGTCCAAGATAACTTTACACACAGAGGGTCTGACTAATCATGTAGTACAGTCACGGTGGTAAGTCGTAGACCAGGGGCATGCCAAAGTCCTAGCCACACATTGGCAGTAGGTTCGAACAATTTCCATCTTTGGTGGTTCAGCGGGCACGACTCCAGTGAAACAAGTGCATTGATAGTTAATAAGCTCCGTCCATACCCAGTTGCATATGTAAAGGTAATATCATAAAATATACGATAATTAATATTATTGTATTATGATTTTGTTTGTGGTTCCTTACAGTTGAAATGCTACTGTATGTAATACAAATTATCAGACTATAACGTGTATTGAAACTCCAGAAATGTAGTAGACTACATAATACAATATCCAATCTGTTCACGCGTGTTTGGAAGACATATTTAGGAATCTTGAATGGGACAATAAAGGAATACATGTTATAAAATGGGCTTGGGTAGATCATATATTTGTTAAATATTATAACAGAAGGACAACAACAGCAACAGAATGAGAACCTAGAGGTAGAGCTAGAGGAAGGGATAGACAGAGAACCAGATGGATGGATGCGATTGGAAAGTTTGTAAAAGTAGGATGGAACGGGATAACATCTGACCAGCTAGAGTAAAAACGTTTGGGAAAGGCCTTCGTCTTGCAGTAAACTAAGACTGATGATCAAGAAGATTATGAAATAATAACATATTAATTTATAATATAATAATAAAGTAACTACAGTTAAGTAAAAAGACAAATAACATAGTAATATCCTACCGTAGGTCAATTTACTTGTTTACAATAAAATCAACGTACACAACGTATCACCTAACAATAATATGAACTGAGACAACCCGGGGATATGGAAATAATTAGCAAAACAATATAAGTATTACTCCATATGCATTTATCCTTTGCCGAATACAAATGACAACAAGGGAATAGAGTTCTCGAACAGAGACTCCGGTTTTGAATTGCCCATTGACATATACTGGCTTAATAATCCAGCAGGGTCGATAGCCACTAAGCCAAGAGACTAAACCCTATTTCAATTAATTATTTTAACTAATAATACAATTGTGCATAAATTACACCATTATTATAGATTTCAAGGAATAGATTAATCTCGCTTACACAGCTCGTATACATATTTCATGGGGTAGCCATATATGGAAATTAACCTTACAATGGAAAGCGGTAATGTTAGTGGTAGTTGGTTAAAAATAGGACTTCATAGGATATGAGGCCTTAATTAAGTATCGTCTAACCGGCTAATCAGACATTAAAGTCTGGAGTCTGATTTGAGAAGCCCCGTCTCTTAAAATTAATCTTGGTTTGTGTTAGTACATTATACTCTCTCTCTCTCTCTCTCTCTCTCTCTCTCTCTCTCTCTCTCTGTATAATTAATTATAAAACATATGTAATGGCACGGACGTATACTAAACGAGGTCAGAAAACGTGCAATATATGGTATTTTACGTAGAGACACTATTGGGTTTCGTCATTCGCTATTATTCGTCTCTATGACAAATCATCCGTAGGTAGGGACTATAACCCTTTCAGTATATAATAAATGTACATTCCAGGCCCGAGCAAAAAAACAATGTTTAGTTTTCCCCCTAAAACAGCTTAAATGGGTGAGAAATGAAGGAAAAAAAAACACTCACCTCGGTCATCTCGGGGTCCTAAGGGGGGGGCGGGGGGGGGGGGGGGGGAGGGAGCTTCATCCATCAGCTGGGGCCTGGCTCCTCTTCAAACCTCCCACGCCGGCAGACCCCAGCTAGGCGAGGCAGCATGGCTGATGTACGATGCCTCCAGTTTTCTAGTGACGGTTATTTACACCCCCCAAGCCTCATGTGTGTCTTCATAGCTCATATATAAGCAACATGTATCACATAATGTCATTGTAAGTCAAGTTACACTGTTATACGTGCATAGATTTAAGTTTTATAAATGCCGACGAGTGGCAAGGCCCGCGCGCGTCCTGGTTACCATGGCTGCGGGCGGCCATCTTGGCCCAAGACGCACGCACGTACACACGGCCAGCTCACTGACACCCCCACTCCCCTTTATTTTCACTTATACTGTGCCTCTCTCATGCACTCTGTTTATTGATTTTATACTTTATCGTATGATTTATAGTTAGAATATGAGTTTTACACATTGTTTTAGGCACTTTTCACCTAGAAATATGGGTTTTCACATTGTATTTTTAGTGGGGAGAGTGTGAGGTGGTGGTGAAGGCAGGCATGGGGGAGAACCATGCCGCACTTGTTGTTGTGTAGCAACATTACCTCTCATCATCAGCTCGTCTCTTCTGACCCCTACAATGGCCTGGCCGAATTTTGAGGAATGCCATGGGATCTGGGTCATCCTTCTCCTCCTCTTCCTCACTTGGTGGGGAGATAACTATGTCATGGGGAGCAGTGGGGGACCGATACCCACTCTCCTCCCTTTGTTCCAACATCGCGAGGCGACGAGGTAGGTCAGACACTCGCGAAGTCAACGGGAAAACTGTCTTCCCCCCTTCTTCCGCGCATCCCACTCCCTACTCCCTACCGCGGCTATACTCGGGGGTTGCCAATTATTGCCACTGTTTGGCAACATTATAAGGTATATCCCATACAAATTTGAACCCTCTAGCTACCATAGGACAATAGTAAATAAGGTCGAAAGCGGCGGTAAAATAAGGGGGTTAACTGGCGTTCCCCACCCTCCCGCCCGTGCCCATTCGCGCGGCTGGACATGGGGGTTGCCGAGTACTGCCACTGTTTGGCAATATCATAAGGTATATCCCATACAAATTTGAACCCTTTAGCTACCATAAGACAAGAGTCAATAAGGTTGAAAGTGCCGACGCAGGTGCTGCGGCGCTGGGGTTTATCGTTACATACATTGCCGACGCATATGCTGCGGCGCTGGTACCCAGTGGGTTAATCGCACGAAACGGGTTAAAACCTAACTGCAGTAAACATTATGCAAGGGACGTGGGTATTGAACATTACCCTGGTCTTCATCTTAATTAACGCCTATTCCGTTACGTGCCTGAACATAACATAGTCGATACCTAACTAAAACCGTCTCTACAGTAAATAACATTAAATTTATAACTTGGCATACCTACGATATATAACGTCAAATTTGCACTCTATTCGGGGCTTAATGTATATTTGGCTTACACACACTCTTTTTCAAAGCATATAATGAAGTATTTGTGGGTGTCTAAACCATTTTTATAATGTTTTCTGCTAACTGACTGGTGACCCAGTAGTGGGCGGGGCCTGGCATTATAAACAATCCAATTTCACCGAGTGTAGACTGTCTTGAGATGCGATACATGTGCGTGGTGTCTAGAAAGGGGTTCATCCCCTGGTCTACAATTTACCGCCATGACTGTACCTTAACCCTTAATTAGCGGCTCACCACATAAGTCGAGTTAAATAAAGCTGGACTATGTGGCGGCGCTCGACATAGGTCGAGTGGCAATTTCAGCACGTAATGTTGCTGAGAGAGAGAGACAAGTGGTGGCAGGAGAGTAGCGAGCGTATGACTGCTCCAGACCACCGCGGCGAACATACTGACACGAATCCCAGCTCCCTCCTCCCTCTCTCACTCGCTATATAAGGAATTGTATCGGGAAAGTGGCTAATTACATGCTTTTTGCACTCGCGTTGCACGGTTATTGCAAGAAAACTAGCCATCATAAAAGGATCATTATGGTGTCATTCGAAAGCTCTGTTTATGCCCTTTCAGGGATAGGTACTTGTTTTACGTTCTGGGTCTTATTTAGGCATGAAAATGATCACGTAAACAGCCCTATTTTGGCTAAAAACACCCCGCTGGGCGGTACATATAAATAAACCGCATAGGCCGCTCGTAAGGTGTTAAAAGCTGTGTAAGAATCTCCAGCGACTCCACTAGGATCACTGAATCATGTAAAAAGTGAAAATCAATGTTCTTGAGATTGCCGACTGATTTATGGCCATTACAACATGCTCCCTTGCACACTCTTCATCCTTGAGAATTTCAAAATGAAAACTTTGCGGGTAACATTTACCGATTTCTACTTTTTTTTAATGCGCAGCCATAGTGTAGCAACAACGAGCCTATAGTCGGTAGCAAAGAAGTCCTGAACACTCAACAATTGTAAAGGGTTTTTCATTGAATGCATACAAGAATGTGGTCAATCTCTTTTATAGCATTGCCAGCATTGCAGATCTTGTCTCAGATTCTTGCAATCCCGGACTTCATTAACTTGTGAAGATAAGGAATATAACTATTGACATTTTTGTTACCAGAGCCATGAGGATCTACACAGCTCTCATAGCCAGCCCTGTCAGTAACAATAACTGTATTAAAGTTTCCAAGGACAACATGTCTCCCGAGCGTGGAGCTGGTCCTCAATGCAGTCCAGTTTGGTATAGAACTCTTTGTCTTCTAAATCACTCTTCTCAATTAAAGCGTACGCTGCTATGAAAGATATTATTAAGTCTAACATATGCTTCAGTCTCTCAAGCAGTATATGCTCATCAACTGGATTAACCCCCACCATTGAGGGAACAAGGGAGGATGGGATTGTCACAGCCACCACCATTATCTGATAGTATTGTTAACTAGACCAGTAGAACATATAGTCATCACTACTGATCTCACCATTGCCTGGTCACCTCAATTAGAAGATGACCTCTATGTCAATCCAAAGTCTCAACAGTTCTCCAAATAGGAAGTGCAGTCAGTCATTATCCAATAGTATTAGGATGTTCCAAACCCAGACCCAGAGATCTCCTTCGAGATTAAATCAGTAAGAGGGGCTTCAGGGTCATGAAACGTCTATGTCATTAGCGATGATTTAGTCCATTGGGCCAGGTTAACAATAGGTGGTTGGTGAGTCAGGTTCACAGAACACTGATATCCAGGAAAAGGATCACCCATCAAGGCTATGCCGGAGTCATTCTTGTGACCCTTGGTTCACCCATCAAGGCTATGCCGGAGTCATTCTCGTGACCCTTAGATCACCCATCAAGGCTATGCCGGAGTCATTCTCATGACCCTTGGTTCACCCATCAAGGCTATGCCGGAGTCATTCTCGTGACCCTTAGAAAACCCATCAAGGCTATGCCGGAGTCATTCTCGTGACCCTTGGTTCACACATCAAGGCTATGCCGGAGTCATTCTCGTGACCCTTGGTTCACCCATCAAGGCTATGCCGGAGTCATTCTCGTGACCCTTGTTTCACCCATCAAGGCTATGCCGGAGTCATTCTCGTGACCCTTAGATCACCCATCAAGGCTATGCCGGAGTCATGCTCGTGACCCTTGGTTCACCCATCAAGGCTATGCCGGAGTCATTCTCGTGACCCTTGGTTCACCCATTAAGGCTATGCCGGAGTCATTCTCGTGACCCTTGGTTCACCCATCAAGGCTATGCCGGAGTCATTCTCGTGACCCTTGGTTCACCCATCAAGGCTATGCCGGTCATTCTCGTGACTCTTGGTTCACCCATCAAGGCTATGCCGGACTCATTCTCGTGACCCTTGGTTCACTTTCTTCTTTTGGCTTTAGTGTCAAACATTGTCTTTTATAACTGGAATCCATGATATGAGGGGAGGGTTCTTGTACATAGTTTTCCTTCCCTTAGTCAGGTTGCCGGCCAAGGCTACAAACGCGGTTCACTTTCCCCATTTTAGTCGCCTTCTTTGACAGGTAATTGGGATACGGTGGGAATATTATTTGTGCACTCTGCTCCGTATTAGGGTAGAGGCCCCCTTACCTCTAGGGTGTGTGTGTGTGTTTGTGTGTGTGTGTGTGTGTGTGTGTTTGTTTCTGTATGTGTGTGGGAAGCTACAGAGTCGAATTCAATTAGGCGGAGTTATTGTGCCCACTGGGAGAGGGACCCGAAAAAGATATTAAAAGAAAGGCAACGGAAAATTGGAGAACACAGAGAGAAAGCTACACCGGTAGTGGGCTATGCTATATATATATATATATATATATATATATATATATACCATATATATATATATATATATATATATATATATATATATATATATATATATATATATATATATATATGTTAGTATAGCCAGGTAATAGATTCTCTTTTAAACAGACGAGGTTAAAGGCAATAGCAGTTTCAGCATTTAGTATTTTATTGTTACAGCTTTCAATATTTCTAACAATTTTCCTCTGGGGTTCAGAGATGAGGTACAACAGGTTAGCAAAATTCATGGTGGATCCAACGTTTCACAAGTAAAAATCTTGCATCTTCAGGGAATGGGCAGGTAATGATTAGAATAAGGACAAAGCAACATATTTATACAAAATTCGAGGATCAAGAATAGGTAGGTGGGCGGAGCTACTGGGTGTGGGGTGGCTGTTCATTGGTGGAAGGCAGTCTATTCGCGAGACGGGCACTAAATCTTATCGGTGGTTGGTTGTTGGCTGTGGGTGGCTGTGATTGGTTGGTGTTGTCAGTAGTGTGCTGATCGCGGAAAGGTACGGGAGGGGGGCACAGGGCGAGAGGAACGAGGGCAGTATGCCTGTAGCGCTTGCCTGAAGGAAGAATTTGAAGGTCTTGTGTTTGGTTGTTGATGCTGGGGTTGAGCGTTTGGATATATAGAGCTTCTAAAATAGCTAGTCTTCTGGGGTCTGATTCTTTGTCGAGTATGGTAGTTTGTTTGTCTAGGTCGGCGCGAGTTAGGGCAAGATGGTGGGGGGCTTGATAGTGATCTTTTATAGCGCCAGATTGAAGGTGGAGGGTTAGTCGACGGGAAAGGCGAGTCTGTGTCATTCCAACATAGGATAGGGGTCCACAGTCCCCAGAGGTGCAAATATGCTGGTATATCACATGATCGTCTTTCGGTTGGTTGGTTGAAATGGGGCGGTTACGGAGGACAAGGTTGGAGGTCTTAGGAGATTTGTAGTAAATAATGAGTTTTATTTTATTGTCAGGGTTGGTGGGGAGGACGTTTTTGTGAATTATTTCTTTCATAATGGATTCGTCTGTTGTGTGGTCGGAAGATATGTAGTTTCTGTAGAAAAATGTAATGTCATTGGCCGGGTTGGTGCTAGGGGGGTCTTGTTTGTACCATTTTTCTAGGTGGTGGTTGATGGCATTGGTGACGTCAGTGTTGGAATACCCATTGTTGACTAGGACCTGGGTGAGCCTTTCCAATTCATTGTGTGTGTCATTCCAGGTGGTGCAATGGGTGAGGGCTCTCCTGACATAGGCGGCGATGGTGGACTGATGGTATCGTTTAGGGCATTCACTTTCCCCATTAAGACATTGGCCATTGTTAGTAGGTTTGGTGTACACCGTAGTTTTGAAGCCGTGGTCGTGGAGGGAGACAAGGAGGTCGAGGAAGGGTAGATGACCATCGGTGGTTTCTTCGTATGTGAAGTTGAGTCCGGAGGCGGCCATGAAGCGCTGCTGGAGGTCCCTGAGTTCGCCCAGGTCCTTCACCCGCACGAAGATATCATCGATGTACCTGCAGTAGACAGTGGGCCGGTGGGCAGCCAGGAGTTCCTCTTCGATAGTTCCCATGAAGAAATTGGCGAACAGGACCCCCAGGGGGCTTCCCATCGCTACACCGTCGATTTGCTGGTACATATTCCCGCGGGGACAGAGGAAAGGGGACTCCTTGGTACATAGTTCCAAGAGCGTCTTCAGGGCCTTCTCCGGGATGTCCAGGGGGGCGTATTAGGGCAGTGGTAAACTCGACGTAGGATAAAATCTATTGTCTTGTCAACGGGCACGTTGGTAAACAAACTCTCTACGTCGAGGGAGGCGATGATGTGGTCGTTAGCAGGGGGGGCATCTCGTAGAATTTCAAGGAAGTCATAAGCAGAGTTGAGGTTGTATTGCCGAGGAACAAAAGGGGTGAGGAGTTTGTTCAGGGCCTTGGCGGTCTGGTAGGTAGCAGTAGGGATCTGTGATATGATGGGGCGGAGGGGGTTCCCGGGTTTGTGGGTTTTTATAGTACCGTAAGCATAACCTGGGGTGAATTCGCCGATGAGTTTCTTCAGGTGTACGCCATCGGCTTTGGCGTTGATAGCAGTGATGGTGGTGTTGGCTTTCCTTTTTATTTCGTCAGTAGGATTGCGAGTGATCCTTTTGAATTTGTTTTTATCACTAAGAATGTCGTCCATTTTCCGTAGGTATTCTTCTTTTCCGTGTATCACAAGGCAGGAGGCCTTATCAGCTCGTCGGATGATGATGTTGGGGTTCTCTTTAAGTTGTTTAGCGGCTTTGAAGTGGTGTTTGTTGAGGAGCTTGCTTTGGTGGGATCCCCTGGTTTTGGCGGCTTCTGCTAGTAGGGTGGGTTGTAGGGCTGGGGTGGTGGTGATCTTGCCGTCTTTCTGGGATCGAAGGATGTCATCCAGTAGGACTTCAATTTCAAGGCGTTTTCGGTGGGGTCCCGGCTTGGAAATGTAGTGGCAATTTAAGCCTTTGTTCAGTAGGTCTTCTTGGTCCGGCGTTATGGTGGTGTTGGTGAGGTTAATATATCCTTTTGTTGGCTTGGGAAGTTTTATGTTTCCACCATATAGACGGGAGAGTTTTTTGGATGGTAGTGTTCTCTGTTTGTCGTCTGTGTTGTTCGTTGAGTTGTTGGAGTTTTTGGTTGATTTCTGTTTTGATGTGGTTAGGGGTGGTTTCTTCTTCATCCCATTTCTGTAGCAGGGCGTCACGTTCATATCGGAGATTGGTGGTGGTCTCTCGTTTCTCAGCTAATTAGTTCTTATTAGTTATTAGTTCTAAGTTATTAGTTCTAATCAGCGTATCAGTTCTTCACGAAACTGGCGGGTGCTAGTACGATGTCTGGCATTCTCGTTGTGGAGTTTTATGTTAGTATAGCCAGGTAATAGATTCTCTTTTAAACAGACGAGGTTAAAGGCAATAGCAGTTTCAGCATTTAGTATTTTATTGTTACAGCTTTCAATATTTCTAACAATTTTCCTCTGGGGTTCAGAGATGAGGTACAACAAGTTAGCAAAATTCATGGTGGATCCAACGTTTCACAAGTAAACATCTTGCATCTTCAGGGAATGGGCAGGTAATGATTAGAATAAGGACAAAGCAACATATTTATACAAAATTCGAGGATCAAGAATAGGTAGGTGGGCGGAGCTACTGGGTGTGGGGTGGCTGTTCATTGGTGGAAGGCAGTCTATTCGCGAGACGGGCACTAAATCTTATCGGTGGTTGGTTGTTGGCTGTGGGTGGCTGTGATTGGTTGGTGTTGTCAGTAGTGTGCTGATCGCGGAAAGGTACGGGAGGGGGGCACAGGGCGAGAGGAACGAGGGCAGTATGCCTGTAGCGCTTGCCTGAAGGAAGAATTTGAAGGTCTTGTGTTTGGTTGTTGATGCTGGGGTTGAGCGTTTGGATATATAGAGCTTCTAAAATAGCTAGTCTTCTGGGGTCTGATTCTTTGTCGAGTATGGTAGTTTGTTTGTCTAGGTCGGCGCGAGTTAGGGCCCCCCACCATCTTGCCCTAACTCGCGCCGACCTAGACAAACAAACTACCATACTCGACAAAGAATCAGACCCCAGAAGACTAGCTATTTTAGAAGCTCTATATATCCAAACGCTCAACCCCAGCATCAACAACCAAACACAAGACCTTCAAATTCTTCCTTCAGGCAAGCGCTACAGGCATACTGCCCTCGTTCCTCTCGCCCTGTGCCCCCCTCCCGTACCTTTCCGCGATCAGCACACTACTGACAACACCAACCAATCACAGCCACCCACAGCCAACAACCAACCACCGATAAGATTTAGTGCCCGTCTCGCGAATAGACTGCCTTCCACCAATGAACAGCCACCCCACACCCAGTAGCTCCGCCCACCTACCTATTCTTGATCCTCGAATTTTGTATAAATATGTTGCTTTGTCCTTATTCTAATCATTACCTGCCCATTCCCTGAAGATGCAAGATGTATACTTGTGAAACGTTGGATCCACCATGAATTTTGCTAACCTGTTGTACCTCATCTCTGAACCCCAGAGGAAAATTGTTAGAAATATTGAAAGCTGTAACAATAAAATACTAAATGCTGAAAATGCTATTGCCTTTAACCTCGTCTGTTTAAAAGAGAATCTATTACCTGGCTATACTAACATAAAACTCCACAACGAGAATGCCAGACATCGTACTAGCACCCGCCAGTTTCGTGAAGAACTGATACGAGAAGAATTAGCTGAGAAACGAGAGACCACCACCAATCTCCGATATGAACGTGACGCCCTGCTACAGAAATGGGATGAAGAAGAAACCACCCCTAACCACATCAAAACAGAAATCAACCAAAAACTCCAACAACTCAACGAACAACACAGACGACAAACAGAGAACACTACCATCCAAAAACTCTCCCGTCTATATGGTGGAAACATAAAACTTCCCAAGCCAACAAAAGGATATATTAACCTCACCAACACCACCATAACGCCGGACCAAGAAGACCTACTGAACAAAGGCTTAAATTGCCACTACATTTCCAAGCCGGGACCCCACCGAAAACGCCTTGAAATTGAAGTCCTACTGGATGACATCCTACGATCCCAGAAAGATGGCAAGATCACCACCACCCCAGCCCTACAACCCACCCTACTAGCAGAAGCCATCAAAACCAGGGGATCCCACCAAAGCAAGCTCCTCAACAAACACCACTTCAAAGCCACTAAACAACTTATAGAGAACCCCAACATCATCATCCGACGAGCTGATAAGGCCTCCTGCCTTGTGATACACGGAAAAGAAGAATACCTACGGAAAATGGACGACATTCTTAGTGATAAAAACAAATTCAAAAGGATCACTCGCAATCCTACTGACGAAATAAAAAGAAAAGCCAACACCACCATCACTGCTATCAACGCCAAAGCCGATGGCGTACACCTGAAGAAACTCATCGGCGAATTCACCCCAGGTTATGCTTACGGTACTATAAAACCCCACAAACCCGGGAACCCCCTCCGCCCCATCATATCACAGATCCCTACTGCTACCTACCAGACCGCCAAGGCCCTGAACAAACTCCTCACCCCTTTTGTTCCTCGGCAATACAACCTCAACTCTGCTTATGACTTCCTTGAAATTCTACGAGATGCCCCCCTGCTAACGACCACATCATCGCCTCCCTCGACGTAGAGAGTTTGTTTACCAACATGCCCGTTGACAAGACAATAGATTTTATCCTACGTCGAGTTTACCACTGCCCTAATACGCCCCCCCTGGACATCCCGGAGAAGGCCCTGAAGACGCTCTTGGAACTATGTACCAAGGAGTCCCCTTTCCTCTGCCCCCGCGGGAATATGTACCAGCAAATCGACGGTGTAGCGATGGGAAGCCCCCTGGGGGTCCTGTTCGCCAATTTCTTCATGGGAACTATCGAAGAGGAACTCCTGGCTGCCCACCGGCCCACTGTCTACTGCAGGTACATCGATGATATCTTCGTGCGGGTGAAGGACCTGGGCGAACTCAGGGACCTCCAGCAGCGCTTCATGGCCGCCTCCGGACTCAACTTCACATACGAAGAAACCACCGATGGTCATCTACCTTTCCTCGACCTCCTTGTCTCCCTCCACGACCACGGCTTCAAAACTACGGTGTACACCAAACCTACTAACAATGGCCAATGTCTTAATGGGGAAAGTGAATGCCCTAAACGATACCATCAGTCCACCATCGCCGCCTATGTCAGGAGAGCCCTCACCCATTGCACCACCTGGAATGACACACACAATGAATTGGAAAGGCTCACCCAGGTCCTAGTCAACAATGGGTATTCCAACACTGACGTCACCAATGCCATCAACCACCACCTAGAAAAATGGTACAAACAAGACCCCCCTAGCACCAACCCGGCCAATGACATTACATTTTTCTACAGAAACTACATATCTTCCGACCACACAACAGACGAATCCATTATGAAAGAAATAATTCACAAAAACGTCCTCCCCACCAACCCTGATAATAAAATAAAACTCATTATTTACTACAAATCTCCTAAGACCTCCAACCTTGTCCTCCGTAACCGCCCCATTTCCACCAACCAACCGAAAGACGATCATGTGATATACCAGCATATTTGCACCTCTGGGGACTGTGGACCCCTATCCTATGTTGGAATGACACAGACTCGCCTTTCCCGTCGACTAACCCTCCACCTTCAATCTGGCGCTATAAAAGATCACTATCAAGCCCCCCACCATCTTGCCCTAACTCGCGCCGACCTAGACAAACAAACTACCATACTCGACAAAGAATCAGACCCCAGAAGACTAGCTATTTTAGAAGCTCTATATATCCAAACGCTCAACCCCAGCATCAACAACCAAACACAAGACCTTCAAATTCTTCCTTCAGGCAAGCGCTACAGGCATACTGCCCTCGTTCCTCTCGCCCTGTGCCCCCCTCCCGTACCTTTCCGCGATCAGCACACTACTGACAACACCAACCAATCACAGCCACCCACAGCCAACAACCAACCACCGATAAGATTTAGTGCCCGTCTCGCGAATAGACTGCCTTCCACCAATGAACAGCCACCCCACACCCAGTAGCTCCGCCCACCTACCTATTCTTGATCCTCGAATTTTGTATAAATATGTTGCTTTGTCCTTATTCTAATCATTACCTGCCCATTCCCTGAAGATGCAAGATGTTTACTTGTGAAACGTTGGATCCACCATGAATTTTGCTAACCTGTTGTACCTCATCTCTGAACCCCAGAGGAAAATTGTTAGAAATATTGAAAGCTGTAACAATAAAATACTAAATGCTGAAACTGCTATTGCCTTTAACCTCGTCTGTTTAAAAGAGAATATATATATATATATATATATATTATTAAGATATATGACACATTTAATTGTTGATTCTGAACTCAGTTGTATACATTACTTTATAGGGTAAATAAGCATTTTGAAAGTTTATTCTGGCTATCATTAGACAATTTTATACAACTTAAGAAGGAGCAGTTGGAGTTATTAGGGTAAAGATTATCTCAATCAACACTCTGACTTCCATATATTCTTCCTGATCTTAATTAAGTCGTCTAATAACAGCCAGAGAACATAAAGGAAGTGCGTCATCGTATCTTGAAAGGTTTATCCCCTTCACCACCATTACGTTATTATCATCATATTCGGGTTACCATTACACTATTTTCTTTAGTTCATCATCTACCTCTACGACTCAAATTGGTAAATACTATCTCAATAAATCCTCTTAAAGGGACAGTGGCTGTTTGTTTGGTCTATTAATTATTGTATTCATATTTTTGTTTAGTTTCCTCCCTAGACCTCCATCAAGCTTAGAAAAACACCCCTATAGACCCCCCTTCAAGATAGATTTTTACATTTTTCGGTAGAAAATTGTCCTGGACAAAGGCTGATTCCTCCTAAAATTACATGCTTGCTATCGCTCGCCAGGAAAAAATCGACACCTAAATGGCATGAAGGATCCTAATATTGACAAAAAAATGGGGTGAAAGGTCATAAAATCCCCAAACTAATGGAACCAACGTACTACAATCTCAAAACTAGTGGGGCTAAACATTAGGGAGAAGGGGGTCCAGAAAAATGGTCTGTCTCCCCTTAATAAGTTAGGTCGTTCTTAAACTGCATAAAGTCATCTAAATGTTGCCAGAATCAAAGGCCAAATTAAAGGCGTCATGTTGATGAAGGGGTTAACAGTCACACATTTAAGGCGTCATGGTGCTGAAGGGGTTAACAGTCACACATTTAAGGCGTCATGGTGCTGAAGGGGTTAACAGTCACACATTTAAGGCGTCATGGTGCTGAAGGGGTTAACAGTCACACATTTAAGGCGTCATGGTGCTGAAGGGGTTAACAGTCACACATTAAAGGCGTCGTGGTGCTGAAGGGTTTAACAGTCACACATTTAAGGCGTCATGGTGCTGAAGGGGTAACAGTCACACATTTAAGGCGTCATGGTGCTGAAGGGGTTAACAGTCACACATTTAAGGCGTCATGGTGCTGAAGGAGTTAACAGTCACACATTTAAGGCGTCATGGTGCTGAAGGAGTTAACAGTCACACATTTAAGGCGTCATGGTGCTGAAGGGGTTAACAGTCACACATTTAAGGCGTCATGGTGCTGAAGGGGTTAACAGTCACACATTTAAGGCGTCATGGTGCTGAAGGGGTTAACAGTCACACATTTTAGGCGTCATGGTGCTGAAGGGGTTAACAGTCACACATTTAAGGCATCATGGTGCTGAAGGGGTTAACAGTCATACATTTAAGGCGTCATGGTGCTGAAGGGGTTAACAGTCACACATTTAAGGCGTCATGGTGCTGAAGGGGTTAACAGTCACACATTTAAGGCGTCATGGTGCTGAAGGGGTTAACAGTCACACATTATGCAAATTAATTTATTGAAAATGTTCCATTCTTTCTGACAATCACATTATGGCGCCTTTATTCCACTATATTCTGGCTAACAATAGACGATTATAATTAGCTTTACAAGGCCCTCCAGGAAGCGAAGGTGTAATGTATATCTTAATTAGCTTTACAAGGCCCTCCAGGAAGCGAAGGTGTAATGTATCTTAATTAACTTTACAAGGCCCTCCAGGAAGCGAAGGTGTAATGTATATCTTAATTAGCTTTACAAGGCCCTCCAGGAAGCGAAGGTGTAATGTATATCTTAATTAGCTTTACAAGGCCCTCCAGGAAGCGAAGGTGTAATGTATATCTTAATTAGCTTTACAAGGCCCTCCAGGAAGCGAAGGTGTAATGTACATCTTAATTAGCTTTACAAGGCCCTCCAGGAAGCGAAGGTGTAATGTATATCTTAATTAACCTTCTGATTATACGCTGGCTCCCCCGATCCCTTTTTAAGGGGAGGCAGACCGTTTTTCTGGACCCCCTTCTCCCTAATGTTTAACCCCACTAGTTTTCAGAATTTAAGACGTTGGTTCCATTAGCTTGGGGATTTTATGACCTTTCGCCCAATTTCGTTGTCAATTTTAAGACCTTTCGTGCCATTAGGTGTCGATTATTTCCTGGCGAGAGATAGCGAGCCTGCAATTTTAAGAGGAACCGGCTTCCGGTCGGGACATATTTCTACCGAAAAATTTACAAATTTATCTTTGAAGGTGGGTACGTCTAGGTTTTTTTTTTTTCTAAGGTTGATGGTGGTCTAGAGAGGAAACTAAAAAAATATATGAATAAATGAATTAATAGACCAAACAAACGGTCTGCCTCCCCTTAAGCTGATTAAAATCGTCTAATGATAACCAACAATAAATGAAAGAATGCGCCACAGTATACTGAAAGGGTTAACCTTTTTCTTAACCCTTTCAGCATGATGACCCCTTTTTATCTTTGATTGTGGTTAAGATTTGACGATTTTATGCAGCTTAAAAAGGATGTATGTTATTCGGAGAGTTTATTGAGATCCAATTTACCGCTTTGAGTCCCAGAGGTAGATTATATGCTGGAGAAAAATAATAGTCTACTGGTAACCAGAATATGATCAAAATAGCACCATCACATTGTCAAATGTCCTGCCTTTTTATTGACACAGAGCCAGATAACGATATGTGTACAGGTAATGTCCTATTGTTCACTTATATTGACACAGAGCCAGATAACGATATGTGTACAGGTAATGTCCTATTGTTCACTTATATTCACACAGAGCCAGATAACGATATGTGTACCGGTAATGTCCTATTGTTCACTTATATTCACACAGAGCCAGATAACGATATGTGTACCGGTAATTTCCTATTGTTCACTTATATTCACACTGAGCCAGATAACGATATGTGTACCGGTAATGTCCTATTGTTCACTTATATTCACACAGAGCCAGATAACGATATGTGTACCGGTAATGTCCTATTGTTCACTTATATTCACACAGAGCCAGATAACGATATGTGTACAGGTAATGTCCTATTCTTCACTTATATTCACACAGAGCCAGATAACGATATGTGTACCGGTAATGTCCTATTGTTCACTTATATTTACACAGAGCCAGATAACGATATGTGTACAGGTAATGTCCTATTGTTCACTTATATTGACACAGAGCCAGATAACGATATGTGTACCGGTAATGTCCTATTGTTCACTTATATTCACACAGAGCCAGATAACGATATGTGTACCGGTAATTTCCTATTGTTCACTTATATTCACACTGAGCCAGATAATGATATGTGTACCGGTAATGTCCTATTGTTCACTTATATTCACACTGAGCCAGATAACGATATGTGTACCGGTAATGTCCTATTGTTCACTTATATTCACACAGAGCCAGATAACGATATGTGTACAGGTAATGTCCTATTGTTCACTTATATTCACACAGAGCCAGATAACGATATGTGTACCGGTAATTTCCTATTGTTCACTTATATTCACACAGAGCCAGAAAACGATATGTGTACCGGTAATGTCCTATTGTTCACTTATATTTACACAGAGCCAGATAACGATATGTGTACCGGTAATGTCCTATTGTTCACTTATATTCACACAGAGCCAGATAACGATATGTGTACCGGTAATGTCCTATTGTTCACTTATATTTACACAGAGCAGCATAACGATATGTGTACCGGTAATGTCCTATTGTTCACTTATATTTACACAGAGCCAGATAACGATATGTGTACCGGTAATGTCCTATTGTTCACTTATATTTACACAGAGCCAGATAACGATATGTGTACCGGTAATGTCCTATTGTTCACTTATATTCACACAGAGCCAGATAACGATATGTGTACCGGTAATGTCCTATTGTTCACTTATATTTACACAGAGCCAGATAACGATATGTGTACCATATGTGTACCGGTAATGTCCTATTGTTCACTTATATTTACACAGAGCCAGATAACGATATGTGTACCGGTAATGTCCTATTGTTCACTTATATTCACACTGAACCAGATAACGATATGTGTACCGGTAATGTCCTATTGTTCACTTATATTTACACAGAGCCAGATAACGATATGTGTACCGGTAATGTCCTATTGTTCACTTATATTCACACAGAGCCAGATAACGATATGTGTACCGGTAATGTCCTATTGTTTACTTATATTTACACAGAGCCAGATAACGATATGTGTACCGGTAATGTCCTATTGTTCACTTATATTTACACAGAGCCAGATAACGATATGTGTACCGGTAATGTCCTATTGTTCACTTATATTTACACAGAGCCAGATAACGATATGTGAACCGGTAATGTCCTATTGTTCACTTATATTCACACAGAGCCAGATAACGATATGTGTACCGGTAATGTCCTATTGTTCACTTATATACACACAGAGCCAGATAAAGATATGTGTACCGGTAATGTCCTATTGTTCACTTATATTTACACAGAGCCAGATAACGATATGTGTACCGGTAATGTCCTATTGTTCACTTATATTTACACAGAGCCAGATAACGATATGTGTACCGGTAATGTCCTATTGTTCACTTATATTCACACAGAGCCAGATAACGATATGTGTACCGGTAATGTCCTATTGTTCACTTATATTTACACAGAGCCAGATAACGATATGTGTACCGGTAATGTCCTATTGTTCACTTATATTTACACAGAGCCAGATAACGATGTGTACCGGTAATGTCCTATTGTTCACTTATATTTACACAGAGCCAGATAACGATATGTGTACCGGTAATGTCCTATTGTTCACTTATATTTACACAGAGCCAGATAACGATATGTGTACCGGTAATGTCCTATTGTTCACTTATATTCACACAGAGCTAGATAACGATATGTGTACCGGTAATGTCCTATTGTTCACTTATATTTACACAGAGCCAGATAACGATATGTGTACCGGTAATGTCCTATTGTTCACTTATATTCACACAGAGCCAGATAACGATATGTGTACCGGTAATGTCCTATTGTTCACTTATATTTACACAGAGCCAGATAACGATATGTGTACTGGTAATGTCCTATTGTTCACTTATATTCACACAGAGCCAGATAACGATATGTGTACCGGTAATGTCCTATTGTTCACTTATATTTACACAGAGCCAGATAACGATATGTGTACCGGTAATGTCCTATTGTTCACTTATATTCACACAGAGCCAGATAACGATATGTGTACCGGCAATGTCCTATTGTTCACTTATATTCACACAGAGCTAGATAACGATATGTGTACCGGTAATGTCCTATTGTTCACTTATATTTACACAGAGCCAGATAATGATATGTGTACCGGTAATGTCCTATTGTTCACTTATATTCACACAGAGCTAGATAACGATATGTGTACCGGTAATGTCCTATTGTTCACTTATATTTACACAGAGCCAGAAAACGATATGTGTACCGGTTGTTGTTGTTGTTGTTGTTCCCCAAGCTGCCTGGCCGAACAGCCCCAAGGCCCCGAGTAAGGCCAAGGCCATAAACGAGCGCCCCCACAGAACCCTCCCTGCCGACCACAATAAAGCCTGGGTGACCGAAGCCACTCCATGGCGGGGAGCTGAGAGGGCGCGTAAACGCCCGGGAAACCAAAGCCCCACCCAGGGCCCTGTGCCCCTCAGCAATTATGAAGAGAAAGTTGAGGGGCAAAGGAATAATGTGACGCTTTAGCTTCCAATCTTGGTAGATTGGGAGGTCAATCCACGGAAGAGACGCCGTCACTTGAGATCTAGAAAATATATAAGTAAAAGAAACAGTCAGAGTAAGCTATGGGTATGGCAGAGATCGCTCAGGTCTCACTCTGATAGACCAGCCCATCACCAGTGTACCGGTAATGTCCTATTGTTCACTTATATTCACACAGAGCCAGATAACGATATGTGTACCGGTAATGTCCTATTGTTCACTTATATTCACACAGAGCCAGATAACGATATGTGTACCGGTAATGTCCTATTGTTCACTTATATTCACACAGAGCCAGATAACGATATGTGTACCGGTAATGTCATATTGTTCACTTATATTTACACAGAGCAGCATAACGATATGTGTACCGGTAATGTCCTATTGTTCACTTATATTCACACAGAGCCAGATAACGATATGTGTACCGGTAATGTCCTATTGTTCACTTATATTCACACAGAGCCAGATAACGATATGTGTACCGGTAATGTCCTATTGTTCACTTATATTCACACAGAGCCAGATAACGATATGTGTACCGGTAATGTCCTATTGTTCACTTATATTCACACAGAGCCAGATAACGATATGTGTACCGGTAATGTCCTATTGTTCACTTATATTTACACAGAGCCAGATAACGATATGTGTACCGGTAATGTCCTATTGTTCACTTATATTCACACAGAGCCAGATAACGATATGTGTACCGGTAATGTCCTATTGTTCACTTATATTTACACAGAGCCAGATAACGATATGTGTACCAGTAATGTCCTATTGTTCACTTATATTCACACAGAGCCAGATAACGATATGTGTACCGGTAATGTCCTATTGTTCACTTATATTTACACAGAGCCAGATAACGATATGTGTACCGGTAATGTCCTATTGTTCACTTATATTCACACAGAGCCAGATAACGATATGTGTACCGGTAATGTCCTATTGATCACTTATATTTACACAGAGCCATATAACGATATGTGTACCGGTAATGTCCTATTGTTCACTTATATTCACACAGAGCCAGATAACGATATGTGTACCGGTAATGTCCTATTGTTCACTTATATTTACACAGAGCCAGATAACGATATGTGTACCAGTAATGTCCTATTGTTCACTTATATTTACACAGAGCCAGATAACGATATGTGTACCGGTAATGTCCTATTGTTCACTTATATTCACACAGAGCCAGATATCGATATGTGTACCGGTAATGTCCTATTGTTCACTTATATTTACGCAGAGCCAGAAAACGATATGTGTACCGGTAATGTCCTATTGTTCACTTATATTCACACAGAGCCAGATAACGATATGTGTACCGGTAATGTCCTATTGTTCACTTATATTTACACAGAGCCAGATAACGATATGTGTACCTGTAATGTCCTATTGCTCACTTATATTCACACAGAGCCAGATAACGATATGTGTACCGGTAATGTCCTATTGTTCACTTATATTTACACAGAGCCAGATAACGATATGTGTACCGGTAATGTCCTATTGTTCACTTATATTCACACAGAGCCAGATATCGATATGTGTACCGGTAATGTCCTATTGTTCACTTATATTTACACAGAGCCAGAAAACGATATGTGTACCAATAATGTCCTATTGTTCACTTATATTCACACAGAGCCAGATAACGATATGTGTACCGGTAATGTCCTATTGTTCACTTATATTCACACAGAGCCAGATAACGATATGTGTACCGGTAATGTCCTATTGGTCACTTATATTTACACAGAGCCAGATAACGATATGTGTACCGGTAATGTCCTATTGTTCACTTATATTCACACAGAGCCAGATAACGATATGTGTACCGGTAATGTCCTATTGTTTACTTATATTTACACAGAGCCAGATAACGATATGTGTACCGGTAATGTCCTATTGTTCACTTATATTCACACAGAGCCAGATAACGATATGTGTACTGGTAATGTCCTATTGTTCACTTATATTTACACAGAGCCAGATAACGATATGTGTACCGGTAATGTCCTATTGTTCACTAATATTCACACAGAGCCAGATAACGATATGTGTACCGGTAATGTCCTATTGTTTACTTATATTTACACAGAGCCAGATAACGATATGTGTACCGGTTATGTCCTATTGTTCACTTATATTTACACAGAGCCAGATAACGATATGTGTACAGGTAATGTCCTATTGTTCACTTATATTCACACAGAGCCAGATAACGATATGTGTACCGGTAATGTCCTATTGTTCACTTATATTTACACAGAGCCATATAACGATATGTGTACCGGTAATGTCCTATTGTTCGCTTATATTCACACAGAGCCAGATAACGATATGTGTACCGGTAATGTCCTATTGTTCACATATATTCACACAGAGCCAGATAACGATATGTGTACCGGTAATGTCCTATTGTTCACTTATATTTACACAGAGCCAGATAACGATATGTGTACCGGTAATGTCCTATTGTTCACTTATATTTACACAGAGCCAGATAACGATATGTGTACAGGTAATGTCCTATTGTTCACTTATATTCACACAGAGCCAGATAACGATATGTGTACAGGTAATGTCCTATTGTTCACTTATATTTACACAGAGCCAGATAACGATATGTGTACCGGTAATGTCCTATTGTTCACTTATATTTACACAGAGCCAGATAACGATATGTGTACAGGTAATGTCCTATTGTTCACTTATATTTACACAGAGCCAGATAACGATATGTGTACAGGTAATGTCCTATTGTTCACTTATATTTACACAGAGCCAGATAACGATATGTGTACCGGTAATGTCCTATTGTTCACTTATATTTACACAGAGCCAGATAACGATATGTGTACCGGTAATGTCCTATTGTTCACTTATATTTACACAGAGCCAGATAACGATATGTGTACAGGTAATGTCCTATTGTTCACTTATATTCACACAGAGCCAGATAACGATATGTGTACCGGTAATGTCCTATTGTTCACTTATATTTACACAGAGCCAGATAACGATATGTGTACCGGTAATGTCCTATTGTTCGCTTATATTCACACAGAGCCAGATAACGATATGTGTACCGGTAATGTCCTATTGTTCACATATATTCACACAGAGCCAGATAACGATATGTGTACCGGTAATGTCCTATTGTTCACTTATATTTACACAGAGCCAGATAACGATATGTGTACTGGTAATGTCCTATTGTTCACTTATATTTGCACAGAGCCAGATAACGATATGTGTACTGGTAATGTCCAATTAGTTCACTTCTCGTCAATAATTCAGAGAAATGTATGATTTGAGAGATCACTTAGTAAGGGGAGGAAGACCGTTTTTCTGGACCTCCTTCTCCCTGATGTTTAGCCCCATTTGTTTTAGAATATATGACGTTCGGCCCAATAGTTTGACGATTTTAACACCTTTCGCCCCATTTCGTTGTCAATGTTAAGACTTTTCGTACCATTTAGGTGTTGATTATTTCCTGGCGAGCGATAGCGAGCCTGACATTTTTAGAGGAAATGACCTTCGGCCGGAACATTTTTCTACCGAAAAATGTACAAATTTATCTTGAAATGTCTTCTTATCTTGAAATGTTTTTCTAAGCTTGATGGAGGTCTAGCGAGAAAACTAATGAATATATGAATTAATAGACCAAAAAAAAAAAATAAAAAAAAAGGTCTGTCTCCCCGGGAGTAAGGTGATCTATGAAAGGACGTCTATTCCTGTCATTCCGGGAACTCCAGGGATTGCCACTCGGATATTTTCAGTCTTATCCGTCATGTCGATTTATCTATTGGGTATTGTTTATTTGTACTTAGCTGATGGTAAATTTCCTCTCTTAGCAATTGAGTTATCGATGAATAATGGAAACGTATGAAACCCCACATCTCGCAACCGTATGTAAAGCCGCTGTCACACGAGCGATTTTCCGTCAATTTTCCACGAGCAAGTTTTTTCTCGTTATATTTCGGGATTTGTTTGCACTGGTATCGGTAACTAGACTGAAGGTAGAGTATGTTTGGCAGCGGAATTCTGATCAAGTGAAATGTTTGAAGCCGCTAGACCATAATTGCCCGTAAAAATTGATCGAAAAACGGTTCGTGTGACTCCGGCTTCAAAATGGGCGTTATCATAGAATCAAACAGTTCCAACTGTAAATCAATAGACAAATTTAGCTTAGAACATTTGCCTATCATCCTATACATCGCTCTCATTACCAATTTAGCTTAGGACATTTGCCTATCAGACCATACATCGCTCTCATTACCAATTTAGCTTAGGACATTTGCCTATCAGACCATACATCGTTCTCATTACCGATTGTATTTGTTCCTTTTGTGCTCTTGTAAATTGACCATTAAAGTTTGGCTTGTATCCATTCGGCCCAATTCAGCCTACTGTTTTAAGACGTTTATCCCCATCCAGGTGTCAATATTTTCCTGGCGAGCGGTAGCGAGCCAGCATATATATATATTTGTTTTGGCCGCAAGTTAAAGTTGTACATTTTTCGATAGAAAAATTTCTCCGGCGAAGGCGGATTTCTCCAAGCAATGCTGGCTCGCTATCGCTCGCCAGGAAGAAATCGACACCTGGATGGGGATAAACGTCTTAAAACAGTTGGCTGAATGAGGCCGAATGGATACAAGGCAGGGAAAGAGAGAAAAGGAGAGACAGATAAAAAATAGCCGGTGACCCCCCTTAAACCTCAGTATTTATAACTATGAACAACCCTTACCTTTTCACCCATGCACCTGATATCATATCTATTTAATTTATATTTTCCTCTTCCAAAGATGGTTATTTTGGTTTGACTACAGTTTAAGTTTAGCTTCCATTCTTGACAATAATTTTCCATTGTTGTGAGCGCATTATGTAACCCGGTTTCATCATTATCCACAATAACAGAATATTCTGCATAGATGATAATTATCGTCTGTTTCGTAAGGCCGGTATCACACGAGAGCTGTTATAGTCAACATTTGATGATCAACAGTTTTCTGGCAACATCTCTGGAATATTTAGCACTGGTATCGGAAACTAGAGTGATGGTAGATGAATTTAAGTAACCCAAATATATAAACAGTTGACCTCATAAGCTGCCAGACCAGTGTTGAGAATATAAGTTTTGAGGGAAAAATCGCTCGTGTGATACCAGCTTAAGGGGAGGCAGACCGTTTGTTTGATCTATTAATTCATTTATTCATATATGTTTTTAGTTTCCTCCATAGACCTCCATCAAGCTTAGAAAAACACCCCATAGACCCCCCTTCAAGATAACTCTTTACATTTTTCGGTAGAAAAATGTCCCGGCCGAAGGCCGATTCCTCTTAAAATTGCAGGCTTGCTATCGCTCGCCAGGAAATAATCGACACCTAAATGGCACGAAAGTTGACAACAAAATGGGGCGAAAGGTGTTAAAATCGCCAAACTAATGGCCAAACGTCTTATAATCTCAAAACTAGTGGGGCTAAACATGAGGGAGAAGGGGGTCCAGAAAGATGGTCTGCCTCCCCTTAAGTGTATTGTTTTGGCTTCCTCCCTGTTCGCCTTCCTCCCGCTCTTGATATTTGCACGAGGACAATCTCTCGCCCTTTCTTCTCACCAGCCGTTTGTACTTTCTCTTCCTCCGCCATTGTCCCTTTTAAAAATTGCTTGCTTTCGCTCTCTCTCTCTCTCTCTCTCTCTCTCTCTCTCTCTCTCTCTCTCTTCACATATAAGATCTGGTTTACTTGGAGCAAAATTCTGTCAGAAGTTGTAAACAGTTCTTCAGTAGAGCAGTTCAAGAAGAGTAGATAGTATATTGCTCACTCTGCATTGAGTGTAATGCGTTACGCAATCTCTCTCTCTCTTTCCCATTCGAATATCTCCGAGGAATGGACCACAGGGTCTTTGAGATACTAAGTATTCCTTGTAGCTCTACCACACACACACACAAACACACATGCATACACACACACCACACACACGCATACACCACACACACACATACACACACATCACACACATACACACACACAAACACACACACACAAGCACACATAACACACCACACACCCCACACCTTAACATCGCTGGTATATTGGTGGTGGTGATGTCTAGCAGTAGTATTGATAGGCTAAGGGGACGTTATATTATTGTATTTGTTTGTTTTATATTATTTCCGGTACATATAATTGTTTTTGTTTGCTCCCTAGACCTCTATTAGGCTTTAAAATCCAAGACCCCCTTTCGAGATAAATTTGTACATTTTTCGGTAGAATAATGTCCCGGCCGAAAGCCGGTTCCTCCTAAATTACAGGCACGCTATCGCTCGCCAAGAAAAAAATGACACCTAGATACGGCGAAAGGTCTTAAAATCGCAAAACTAATGGGGCGAATGTCTTAAAATCTTCTAACTAATTTGGCTAAACATGAAGGAGAAGGAGTCCAGAAAAACCAATACTTCCCCTTAACCCCAAACACTGTGTTCACGCTCTCTCCCATTCTCTGAACACAAAGTACAACGATGTACACTTAACGTCAGATTTTCACTTGAGATACTTTTTTCTGGATCCCCTTCTCTCTCGTGCTTAGCACCTTTAGTTTTGAGATGTTAAGACGTTTGTCCCATTAGTTTGTCAACTTTAAGACCATTCGCCCCATTTCTGACAATTTTAAGATTTTTCGTATGAAGTAGGGGTTGATGTTTTTCTGGCGAGCGATAGTGAGCCTGCAATATAAGAAGAATCAGCCTTCGGCCAGGACATTTTTCTACCGGAAAAAAAATATACATCTATCTCGAAAGTGGGCCTTGGGGATTGAAATGACAGGGTTGGATAACCTAATGCCAAAGGAAAACCCAAAACCATTCCCATCAACGGCAGGAGCCACAAATCACCACTATCGAATTGCGTCCATAACCCGCCGGAAGAGAGACCAGAAGCAGCCCTCCCGGGACAGCAACAACAAGGTACCACAGTCGCCCATAGCACCACCCCAGGAGAGGCGCGCGGCTTACCCTACGTATAACATACGCGGGGTAGGACATCCACCACAGTTTGCTATTCTATCCCCCCGGGCGCCAGGTGAACAATGGCCACCCGCACCTGGGACAGACCTGGACTATACGGAGGAGGACTTTATGTTAATTAGACACCAACCTCCTTCATTCCTCTTCAACCACCCGGGCGTTTAATGCACCACTCTCACAGCTAGACAGGGCTGTGCTTGGAATGCCACGAGACAAGAAGATAAGCAAGCCATTCCATACCAGCCTCTAAATGGAGAGAAGCCTCCAACTATGTAAATTATTTATCATATGTACCATTAGCCATTAAGCTACTGCCTTTTAGTATTAATAAATAAAGCACACTATTCCCCATTTATTCATGTGTATAGTGTATTTTTAAGACTTTAGACAACCAAGCAATAAATAAAAAACAATATTTTCCATGCCCCTTATGTTCCGGAAACCGCCGACTTGTCACTCTCTGTAAAGTCCATGGCCGAAATCAGTTTTGAGTTAGGCAAGTCGAGGCACTGTTTCCCATGGAGTTTCTGTGGGAGAGTATACGTGATCAACTCGAACGGATAGCACCATCCGAATGAGGCTAGCCAAAATCCTCTAAATTGTGCATTGCAAGCAGAGACTGTGATCAGCCGAGTATGTGTGTGTGGAGTCCGTCCCGGAAGTGACCCGCGTTAGTGCTACCTGTGTGGAGGTACCCCTGGACCTTACCCCCTTGGCACCCAGGCCAGACGCACCCCGCACTTGGTCACTCCACGTGTGTCAGATCTCTATGAGGCCCACCTCTGCTACACTCCTACCCGAAATTAAGTGCTTTCTGTTTTACTTTTCGTGTTGTGTGATTATTGCAAGGTTGTGTAGGATATGTTACGTGTTCCATTAACGTGAGTACAGTACAAACGCTCTCCTGGGATTGATCTATATATTTACTCCGTAATATATATTCATGTTTTTTTTGTTTTTTGTTTTCCCTAGCGGGGGAAGGGGAGGAAGGAAGAGGTGTGGGCGGGGAGAGGTAAAGTCAGAAATATGAAGGAAAGGAGGAGAGTAAAAGTTGGCGGGCATACCGCCTTGCTGTGTTTTTGTATATGTGTTTTGTTTTGTTGCAAGTGGTGTGTTTTTAGTGTTCTTCTTGTGTAGCTAGCTAAAAACTATGTGTTTGACTTAATTTTAGTTTGATACTTTACGTCTTATTAAAGTTGTTTTGATATTTTTAATTTTAAAAGATGTTTCTTTCTTTGTTATGATGCCTTAATAGATAGGTTCAGGTTCTATTATGTTATTTATTATTTTGAGACTGCTTGGGAACCATTTGTGAAATTGACTTTCTTCTATTAATTCTTGGTCTTCTTTTATTTTCTCTAATGTTGGGTCCTCTAGATTGTCTAGATGTGCCCATATTTTTTTAGCTTGATTGTGAAGCCGGATGTTAAGTGGAAGTGTGTTTGTTTCCTCCTGTATTTGTCGTGTTGTCATTGTATAAGGATATGTCTGATTTGTGGCAAATCTTAGTGCTTTGTTTTGTATTTTTTGTAGTTTCCTTAGTTGCGTTCTACTTAGTGTGTGAGTTGGAATTGGTGGATAATCAAGAATAGGTAGTATTATTGCTTTTACAAGGTGGGTTTTAATTTGTGTTCCCATTTCCCTAAATCTATAAAGTTTATGGAGGGCAACATTGGCTTGTTTCTTTCTTTCTGTTGCATGTTTTATATAGCCTGTGGTGCTTATATGAAGTCCTAAAATGTTACCTGCATTTTTATTTTCAATTATTTCTTGGTTTATTATAATTTGTTCCTTATTTTTTACTGCAAGTTGAATTATTGTGAATTTATTAGTGTTTGTTTTTGTATTCCATTCTTTTTCATAGTTGTTAATGATTTCTGCTACTCTTATTGTTTTTCTTGCCATTATTGCCCTTGATGGCCCTGCGTATCCTACAATCTGTGTTATATCGTCTGCGTATGAAATGTTTGTGCCTGTTTGTGAAGGTGGTGTATCTGAAGTGTAGTTTATGAAGAGAGGTGGAGAGAGACCTGATCCCTGTGGGACCCCACAGCCAATTGTAAAACTGTCACTCAGGGTTGATTTTATTTTTACTTTTGCTTTCCTGTCGTCTAGGAAATTACAGAGTAGTTTTTCTATTATTATTGGTAAGTTTAAGTTGAGGATCTTGAATTTCAATCCTAAGTGCCAGACTTTATCAAAGGCTTTTGAGATGTCCCTCAGGATGATGTGGCATTGTCCTTTGTAGGCTTTGTTGTTGGCAACTAATTCAGTGGCTAGTGCTAATGCATGAGTTGTTCCTCTACCTTCTCTGAATCCGAATTGTGTGTTATTGTATAGGGTGTTTGTGTTCATGTGTGTTCTGAGTCTTTTGTTTATGACTTTTTCCAAGATTTTTCCAGGTACTTCAAGTAGAGATATTGGCCTTTGGTTTTCAGTGAAGTGAGGGTATTTTCCGGGTTTGGGGATTAATCTTATGATGGCTTCATTGATTTTTTTTGGAAAGTAACCTGCTGATAGGGAGGCATTGAATATTTCTTTTAATCTTGTTATTGCTGAGTTGGGGAGATTGATTAGGATTGTTTTGTTAATATTACTTTGTCCTGGGCATGATTTTTTAATTTTCTTAATTATTTCTTGTATTTCTATCGTTGTTAGCGGTCTAGTGAGTGGGTCATTGGTGTCGAGTCTGTCTGGGTTGGCTGTTTGATACGGTGTGATTCTATGTAGGTTTCCTTGCATGTAATCTCTTATTCTGTCGTATTGTGGTATTCCTTCTTCGTCTTCTTCGTTTAAAATTGACTCCCAGTATTGTTTGTGTATTTTTGCTTGCTCTGTGTGAGAGTAGATTTTGTTCCCTTGGTTGTCTATTGTGCAGTTAGCTTCATGAGAGTCATGTCCTTGGAGGGCTTTTAGTTTTCTCCAAAATGGTGCCGGATCATTGTAGGTGTGTTCTGTTTCCATGATCTTATTTGACCACATTTCAGTATGTTCTTGTGTAATAGTATTTTGTAGTGTTTCTTGGAGTTGTTTGTATTGTCTGTACTGAACGTATGTCCATCCATGTATCTGGGCTTGTTGTCTTAGTGTATTGTATTGCATTTGTGTGTTTTTGGTTTGTTGACTGAATCTAGTACTGTGTAGTATTTTGTTGCATGTTTTCGGGATGTGAGTATTTGTGGTGTTTTGTATGATACTGTACCAGTCGTCGAGTGCATCTTCTATTTCGTCTAGTGTCCCTGTATCAATGTTATTTGTCTCTGTCAGTTTGTTGTCAATTTCGTTTTTAAAGTTTTCCCAGTTTGCTGCATTGAAGTTTGGTCTTGGAGGTGATGGTATGATAATGGGTGACGTTGAAATGGTTGCTACTATGGGGACATGGTCACTTGGTGTCAAGGGGCCGGGTGCTAGGTGTATGTTGTGGAATGTTTTGTTGTTTGTAAGTACTATGTCTGGAGTTGTTGATGAGTTTATGGCATGGAAGGTTGGGAACTGTGGTCCAATATGTCTGACTAGTCCTCTTGTAATCATTTGTCCAATTTGTCTTCCTACAGTATTTTAGGTTCTTGTATTGAGAGTGGGGTGCTTTGCATTTAGATCTCCCATTAGGTAGACTGGGACGTTCATTCTGAATAATTTATAAAAGTCAGGGGTTGGGAGGAAAGGCCTTCTAGGGGGAAGATAAACAGTTGCTATAATTATTTTTCCTGTTGTTGTTTGTATTTCAACTGCAAGAAGATCAGATATGAAATCATCATATATTTTGTGGATTAGGTTGTTTTTAATAGCAATGGCTGTGCAGTCTGAGGGTGTGTTAGTTGGGTTTTTTATATGAGTTTTGAAGCCTTGTATTTTTAGTGAATCTCCATCTGGTACTCCATGGCTGTTTATTAGTATTATGTGCGGGTCTATAATTTTGTATATGTTATTTAGTGAGTGTCTTCGTCCTCTCCAATTGAGTACATTGTGTTGAATTATTTTTAGGGTATCTATTGTTGTTTTCTTCCGTATCTTGTTGTAGGAGGGGTGAGTGGAGGGGAGAGAGTAGATTTGGTCTTCTTTTGTTGCTTTATTTGTTTGATTTTATCGATTTGATGTTGTTGGATGTGTTTGTTGACTAAGTTGCTGGCTATTCTTGAGTTCAGTTGTCCATCTTTGCTATAGGCTATGGTTGTTTGGTTGTTCAGGTCCTCTTGTAGTTGTTGTTGTTGGTGTGGGTTAGCGAGTTGGTTGTATGTTTCATTGTTAGTTGTTTCGAGAGTTATGGGTGATAGTGGTTCTTCTAGTATGGGTAGGTTATCATCTTCACTGTCTTGTGTTTCTTCATTTTCATAGTGGTTTATTAATTGTGTTTCTTCTTGGTGGTCTTGGGTTTGTTGGTCTTCATAGCTTTGGGTATTGGTCATGGTAGGGATTTCTTGATGTTGGATAAGCTTGGATATCTCCTTTAGTTGTTGCTGATGGTTAATTAGGTTTAGCATTTCTAGTGATTCTTTTTGTGTGACTTTTGGGAGTTTGACAGGAGGTAGGTTGTTCATATTCAGGAGCATGTCGTATTCATCATTAAAGTTGTTTTGTTCTGCAGCGTTTCTTAAGACAGTGAGCAAAGTGCATTAGGGGGATGTAGAGTTGAGAGTTTCCCTGGTGTGCTGTGGATTGTTGAGCTTGTGGTTGGTGAGTGTTTGGCTTGGCTGCTATTTGTGCATAGTTGAGTTTATTCTTTTCTCTGTTTTCCTTTTGTTTCTTTTTCACTATCTCCTTTCTTTTTCCGCACTTCATTGCTAGGGTCCTGTGATTGTCCCCGCAGTTTATACATGTTTTGCTTCCTTGTGGTGTGCAGTCCTTCCATGTGTGTCCTAGGGAGCTGCATTCAGAGCATATTTTGTATTGATCTCCTTTTTTACAATTATAGGGGGGATGGTCATCGAGGCTGTAGCACTTCATACAAGTTTCTACATGGATATATTCCTCTTGTTGGATGTTCCTCTTTGGTATTGTTAAGTGGAAAAGCTTCAGCCCTTCCTTTGCTTTTTCTGCCATCTTCACATCTGAGAATTCAAGTTTTAGAAAGTGGTTTCCAAACTTTGCAACGTGCTTGATTTCTAGGTGTTCTTGTACCCTTTCTAGTTCGATTTTTATGTCTTCTGGGCCATTTTGGAGAATATGTTCATCAACATTGGAACATATTATACATCTTTTGGCTTTGATGTGGGGTGGAAGGATTGGAGTGAAACCCTCATTCTCGAGGGTTTCCACTAATGGGGGGGAAGGTCAGGAGAAGGTCAGTGTCATTGTCTGAGAGTGTTGATACGATGAGAATGTCATTGTGGTGGGTTATTTTTGATACTTGGATGTTTGCTGGTCCTACTACTTCTAGAAATTTTAGTTTTGCATTGGCATAATTATTTCTAACGTTTATTTTAACCCTAGTCATTTTGAATCATTATTGGCCCCCTGCCTACCTACATAACAGGAACTTATCTATTGGCTAAGATTGCCTTCCCCTTCCAGCTATATGAAAGTCGTAGGAGGTTCTTTGCCGTTCCTGTTATTCCTATTCCTATGAGTGTGTTTGCCACCCTTGCCTTCTCCCTCTCCACCCTTCTAAAGGGCCCCTTTGTGCCAATGGCCGCAGGGTTCAGTTTGGGATTAGGTAGGGACTCTTGGCGAGCCTTTGTTTTTTATTTAAATTATAGGGGGATAGTTTTCTTTTAAAATGTTCATATATATATTCATGTATTACTAACAGATTATATATATATCCAGTCGGCCTGATTACCCACACACTACACGTAAATACTTGAACACCCCTGAGAGATCTGATTTTAAGTTAATTAGGATCATCAGGGTACGCATATCGGTTATAAATGTTCACAGAGTGTATTACTTGTCGTGTCTCTAAGTAAACTCCCTTTGATTTATGTTTCCTGGTTCACACCCAGTTTAAACATTTAACTTGAATTCATCATAATTCCATTTTGCCCATATCGCGTTAATATTTAGATTTAGATGTCGAGGGCTTTGATCTTTTCTACAAGGCGAATCTTTGTTTGGTCAGTTTCCTGAATTGCGATTATTAAATCTAACCATATACGTTAGTAGAGAGTTATAATCTCTCTCTTTAATTTTGATATTTTCTATAAGACGAATCTTTTTTTGCTCAGTTCCCGGAGCTGCGATTATTAAATCTAACCATATACATTAGTAAGGAATTAAACCCTCTCTCCTTATTTATAACTCATTAGTTATTTGTCCTTCAACTGATATTTATATATAATTTATTAGGTCTATTTGAGACGTCGTGACCTCAGTATTTTGACCCTACATCGCATCACCTTTTTACCACACACTAACCTTGACCTTTAGGATACCCATTGTCCTTTGAGACTAGCCGCTCTGTTAGCATTTATGCGATCTTTATTTATTCATCACTTGTTGCTCAATTGTTAATTATCTATTAATTGTGTAAATTGATTATGCATTACCCATGCTTCAAGAATATTATTATTCCTTCTTGAAACAGGTTAGAGAGTATTTTTTCCCAATAGATACCACTCAGTCAGCCTAATAACCATTCATGTCTTATGCCAAGTGCCCTAATCCAAAGTGAAATAAAAACTTGTGAAACCCAACCGTGTATTATGTATCATTGGTAGAGATTGAGGAGATTTATAATTGTATACCTGGAGTAAGCTGTGTTCCTGCTGAGTTTGTAGTTCTAAAAGGTTTCCTAGAGTGGAAAGAGTGAACTAAGCAACACGGGCAAATATTATTGCCCGGCATAACAGGGGTATTGTTTTATATGTTTGATTTAGATATAGGGATCAAATTGAAAACCTCCCCTTAACCCTTTCAAGATCCGATTACTCATTTCTGTTCTGTTTTCTGGCTATTATTGGACCGGTTTTTGTTCAGATTAGGGAAGGTTTGTGGAAGTGAGACGGTTCATTGAGATCGTCTTTACCTTATAACTCCCACAGATCCTTCCTAAACTGTACACAATCGTCTACTGATTATTAGACGATTATGTTCAGATTAGGAAAGGTATATGGAAGTCTGGCGGTTCATTGGGATCGTCTTTACCCTAATAATTTCCGCAGATCCTTCCTAAGCTCTACACAATGGTTTAATGATAGCCAGGTTAAATGGTCAAAATGAGTCATAATCTTCAAAGGGTGAAAGCACTCTGTGTATAATTTGTGTTATAATTAAAGGGGTGTTTTACTGGACCCCCTTCTCCCTCATGTTAAGCCCCATTAGCTTTGAAATTTTAAGACGTTCGCCCCATTAGTTTGGCGATTTTAAGACCTTTCGCCCTATTTCTGTTGTCAATATTAACACTTTTCGTGCCATTTAGGTGCGCTCTTTCCCTTCTGTATATCTGTCTAATTATGTCTGTCTGCCTGTCTGTCTGTCTGTCTACCATGGTTGTCTGTTTGTTTGTCTTCATACACGCTATCTACAATCTTTACCTCTTGATTGTTTGTTTCCCTTCTGTCTCTTTGTCTAATTCTGCCTGTTTGTTTGTCTTTCTGTCTACCATATATGTCTGTCTGTCTGTCTGTTTCTGTCTACTCACAAGCTATCTACAACCTTTACCCCTTTTTATGAGAGTTCTTTCCCGTCTGTCTTTCTGTCTAATTCTGCCTGTCTGTTTGTCTTTCTGTCTACCATGTCTCTTTCTGTCTACTCACAAGTTATCTGCTACTCTTACCACTTGTTTTTAGGCGCTCTTTCCCGTCAGTCTCTCTGTCTAATGTTGTCTCATGTTTTCTATACCTGTCTATTATGGCTATTTATTTGTCTATCTATTTGTATCTATCTGTCTGTTCACCCTGGCTGTATGTCCTTCTGTCTTCCTATCTGTCTGTGTGACTACCCCTCCTTCCTCTGTGTCTGTATCTTCTGTTTGTGTCTGTGTATCTGCGTGTCAAAAGAAATGTGTTTGTTTTGAGTGTATATGTGTGTGTGTGCTTTGCGAGTATATGCGTGTGTGTGTATTTTGTGTATGTATGTTTGTCCTTAGCATTTTTTATTTTTCTATATTCCAACTACTCTCTCTCAGGCATAGGCTGAGAGCCTGTACATTCTACCGCTCAACACGGTGAAGCCCGTGAGGTCTCGTTCCAGTCTAGGGAGTGAGACATGTGAAGCACCCACCCATGGCTCGAAGCAGCCCCATCTCTGAAGCTACTTCACTGTCTACCTCACTCTCAGAACGCCACCTATTGAGCAGTTCACTCACTAGGCATTGCCCCCCTGTAGCTTATTTTGAATATGTGAATATTCATACAGCATGCTATTTTATCAGGGAACAATGCGTTTTATTTTTTATTTTTTTATTTTTATTTATTTTTTGGGGGGGGGCGTTTCGGTGGGCTTTGTCGTAATGCACTGATACTAGATACAGCATACATTCCATCCCAATAATATCTTCCCATTGACATATTGGGATTCAAACCCGGGTCCATTGGATTACCAGTCCAGTGGCAAGACCGCTCCACCACACCTCATATGCCTATGTTTATGTGTGTATGTGTCTTGCATGTTTGTGTGTTTGGTTGATTGTAGTTGTGCATTAGGAGGTGAGTCTTGTCCTCTGCTTTAGAACATCAATATCCAAAAAGAAAACGAAACGGAAAGAAATTATCAGGATAACTAAAATAAATAATATTATACTCAACCTTCCCTTCTTCCCCACCCAAACTCCACATCAATCTCTCTCACCCCTATATCCCCCGTTAATATGGATGCAGTGGTGATTGCGCTGGCTGTCACAATTGATCAGTCACCATTAATCAGAATATACCCGTGATGGACTCTAAATATTGACTGACTGATTACGAAATACGGTTGAACGAGATTATGATTGTATTTGTGTGGCAGAAAGTACTTGTGTTTTGATAGTGAGGGATGGGGAAATATACTGGTTGCGTGTGTGTGTGTGTGTGTGTGTGTGTGTGTTAGTGTGTGTGTGTGTGTGTATGTGAAAGATAGATTGGAAAAATATAGATAGATAAATTTAGATATATTAATTACAGAGAGAGAGAGGGAGAGAGAGAAAACACTTATTTCGCATGATTCCATTAACCCTTTCTTTACCAGGGATGTCTTTTTAGCTTCAATCTGACTACTATTGGACAATTTTATTTAGCTTAATAAGGGCCTCTAGTAAATAACAAGCTCGGAACCATCTCCTTACCCCTTTTTACTAACACAGATCCTTCTTAACCCCTTACGAGCATCCTAGGTGGTCTATTTGACCGTACCGCCCAGCGTTTTTTTTTTTTACCCTAAATAAGATCCAGAGCGTAAAACAAGTATCTATCCCTGAAAGCGTGTAAACAGAGCTTTCCAATGACACCTGAACCATCCTTGTACGACCACTGGTTCTCTTGCAACGATCGTGCAACACGAGTGCAAAAACCCTGTAATTAGGTAATTTCCCTACATAATTCCCTGTGTAGCGAGTGTGAGAGGGGAGGGAAGGGTGGGAGTCACTTCAGTTGGTCCACCGCGGTGGTGGTGAGCGGTCATACAGTTGCTAGGCTCCTCACACCGCTCAGCTCTCTCTCTCTCAGCAACATTACGAGCTGAAAATGGCGCACGACATAAGTTGTGAACTGCCACTTAGTCCAAATTTATTTCTCTCGACATAAGTTGCACGCCGACAGTTAAGGGTTAAACTGCACAAAATCGTCTAAAAGTAGCTAGAATAAAATGAAAAAGACGTCTCCGGTATAGAAGGGGTTAACAAAGCCACGCCCCATGCTTGCCGAAAATCCAAACACGTAGACAATATAAAAGCTTTGCCCACGAACAAATCACCCTCTTATAACTGCATCAGGTTCCTTTAACCCTTCTTTGGCGGCGTGCAACTTATGTCGTGTGAAATAAATTTGGACTAAGTGGAGGTTCACAACTTATGTCGTGTGCCATTTTCAGCACGTAATGTACAAAGTACAAAGGAGTACAAAGGAAATCAAGCAACAACATATCTAGTGACCCTTCTAGGTTGTTTGTCCTCCAAAACACTGAGGATCAAGTGTCCAAACAGTGGTTTAGAGTGGGTAAGGGAACATTGGAAAGGGAATTACTGCCGTGGAACTAATGTCCGTGGCAGGATTAGGAAGTTAATAGAGGACAGATGGGTTTGTAACTGAGGGGGGGATAAAATAAAGTTATTAATTTACAAACGCAGTCAGTCGCGGGTTTGATGAGAGATACTTGTCTAGGCGGAGTTTAAATGAATCAACGGTGATGCAGTCTATAACGTTTCGGGGAAGCCCATTCCACAAGTTGACAACTCGATTGAAGAAGAAATTCTTAGATTTGTGCGAGTTAAAAGATTTTCCAATAATTTTGCAACCGTTTCCCCGCGTGTAATTAGATTGGTCGATAGAGAAGTACTTACTACAGTTCATATTGTCGATGCCTTTGATGATTTTGAACACTTGAATTAAGTCACCTCTTAATCTGCGCTGGGTTAAAGGAAATAGATTTAATTCTCTAAGACACTCTTCGTATGGTTTGTTCTTTAGGCTAGGTTTAATTTTGGTAACTCTACGTTGAACTCGTTCTAGCTTGTTTATATCTTTTTGGTAATAAGGGCACCAGGATTGAACGCAGTATTCCAGAAGAGGGCGGACTAAGGAATTGTAAAGGGTTAGGATAACTTCTTTGGATTTATGCTCAAATGACCTGCCTATAAAGCCAATTATTTTGTGTGCCTTCTTAACAACTTCTGAACATTGTTGACTCGGTTTTAGGTTACTCGATATTGTTACTCCCAGATCGGTTTCTCTGTTTACATTCTTAAGCTGAGTGCCATTCATCGAATAGTTTGCTTTCTCATTTAGGTATCCGACATGTAGTACTTTACATTTATCCGCATTGAAACTCATTTGCCAAATTTGGGCCCAACATGACAATTTATCTAGATTGTGTTGCATATCGTCAACTTGTTCTTTTGAGAGTACGCTATTTGCAATTTGTGTATCGTCAGCAAATTTTGAGATTGTACAGGTGAGACCCTCATCTATGTCGTTGATGTAAATTAGAAAGATAATTGGTCCTAGTACCGATCCCTGGGGTACCCCGCTACTTACATTGGTCCATTTAGATGCCTTCCCGTTTATGACTACCCTTTGCTTTCTGTTGCTGAGCCAATTTTCTATCCATTTCAACACACCGTCTTGTATTCCATGCGCTTTTAGTTTTTAGCAGTAAACGTTTGTGGGGAACTTTGTCAAAGGCCTTTTGAAAATCAAGGTATATAATATCTACAGCTTTACTCTCATCGTAGAGGTTGAGGATATCATGAAAGAAGTCTAAGAGGTTTGTTAAACAGGAACGTTTTTTACGAAAGCCGTGTTGAGTATCTTTAAGTATGTTATTTTCCTCTAAGTGATTTACGAGTCTGTCTCGTATGACCGTTTCTAGCATTTTACATACAACTGAGGTTAAGCTAATTGGACGATAGTTACTGGGTAGGGATTTGCTGCCTTTTTTTAATATCGGTGTTACGTTGGCTAGCTTCCACTGATCAGGCATTGTTCCAGACTGAAAGGATTTATTGAATAGTAATATCAGTGGTTTGGAGAGCTCATCCTTAGCTTCCTTTAGAACTCTAGGCGAGATTGTATCAGGTCCTGGCGTTTTATTTACCTTGAGTTTATCTAAACAATTCAATACTTCTCTCTCTGTAACGGTGATATTGCTTAGAACATCTGAATTATCAATCTGAATCGGCGATGGTGTAGGGATATCACTGAGGTCTTCTGTTGTAAAAACTGATGCAAAGAAGGTATTGAGGGCATTACTCATTTGTACTTCGTCTTTGGTGTATTCTCCAATTTCATCGACTAACGGTCCAACAGTTGAAGTAACTACTTTTTTCTTTCTGATATAACTATAGAATTCTTTCGGGTTTGATTTACTTTGATTCGCAATTTGTAACTCTAAGGTCTTTTTACTTTGCTTAATTAACTTTTTGGCTTTGCGTCGTAGCTCTACAATTTTCACCCGTTCTTCGTCATTTTGTGAGGATTTTAACACCTTACGAGCGGCCTATGCGGTTTATTTATGTGTACCGCACAGCGGGGTGTTTTTAGCCAAAATAGGGCTGTTTACGTGATCATTTTCATGCCTAAATAAGACCCAGAACGTAAAACAAGTACCTATCCCTGAAAGGGCATAAACAGAGCTTTCGAATGACACCATAACGATCCTTGTATGATGGATAGTTTTCTTGCAATAACCGTGCAACGCGAGTGCAAAAAGCAGGTAATTCGGTACTTTCAGTACATAATTGAGTATGTAGCGAGTGAGAGAGGGAGGAGGGAGCTGAGATTTGTGTCAGTAGGTTCGCCGCGGTGGTCAGGAGCAGTCATACGCTCGCTAGTCTCCTGCCACCACTTGTCTCTCTCTCTCAGCCACATTACGTGCTGAAATTGCCACTCGAGTTATGTCGAGCGCCGCCACATAGTCCAGCTTTTTTTAACTCGACTTATGTTGCTCGCCGCTAAAAAAGGGTTAATCTATCATTAGCAAATTTTTTAGCAAGCAGGTAGTTTGAAATATCTTTTTTCTACCATTTGGGCTTATTATTATGGCCTGGACGCCGTATTATCGATGGTATGCAGTCTTGCACTGCTTTTAGGTAAGTGGTTTCGAATAACTTCCAAGATGTATTTATGTCGTTATTGTTAATTAAAAAGCTCCAATCAGTTTCTTTAAACATAGCTCTAAGTATATGGAAGTTTGCTATCTTGAAATTAGGGACTTTTTCGATGCTACTATTTGGTTCGTTACTAGTAAAGTTGAAAGTGAAAGTTATCGTACGATGGTCGCTGTTACTGAATTCATCACCAACATTCAAATTCTCTATCAATTCTTCTTTTGTTGCAAGTACAATGTCAAGAACGTTATTACCATGGGTTGGCGTTCGAACAAATTGATAAAGCGAACTCTCTTGCAAGTTCGTATACAAGTCATGTCCGGAGTGTGAAGTAAGAGTATCGCCCAACGTGGTCACAGGTAAACAGAAGACCTCAGTGATATCCCTACACCATCGCCGATTCAGATTGATAATTCAGATGTTCTAAGCAATATCACCGTTACAGAGAGAGAAGTATTGAATTGTTTAGATAAACTCAAGGTAAATAAAATGCCAGGACCTGATACAATCTCGCCTAGAGTTCTAAAGGAAGCTAAGAATGAGCTCTCCAAACCACTGACATTACTATTCAATAAATCCTTGCAGTCTGGAACTATGCCTGATCAGTGGAAGCTAGCCAACGTAACACCGATATTCAAAAAAGGCAGCAAATCCCTACCCAGTAACTATCGTCCAATTAGCTTAACCTCAGTTGTATGTAAAATGCTAGAAACGGTCATACGAGACAGACTCGTAAATCACTTAGAGGAAAATAACATACTTAAAGATACTCAACACGGCTTTCGTAAAAAACGTTCCTGTTTTAACAAACCTCTTAGACTTCTTCCACGATATCCTCAACTTCTACGATGAGAGTAAAGCTGTAGATATTATATACCTTGATTTTCAAAAGGCCTTTGACAAAGTTCCCCACAAACGTTACTGCTAAAACTAAAAGCGCATGCAATACAAGACGGTGTGTTGAAATGGATAGAAAATTGGCTCAGCAACAGAAAGCAAAGGGTAGTCATAAACGGTAAGGCATCTAAATGGACCAATGTAAGTAGCGGGGTACCCCAGGGATCGGTACTAGGACCAATTCTCTTTCTAATTTACATCAACGACATAGATGAGGGTCTCACCTGCACAATCTCAAAATTTGCTGACGATACAAAAATTGCAAATAGCGTACTCTCAAAAGAACAAGTTGACGATATGCAACACAATCTAGATAAATTGTCACATTGGGCCCAAATTTGGCAAATGAGTTTCAATGCGGATAAATGTAAAGTACTACATGTCGGATACCTAAATGAGAAAGCAAACTATTCGATGAATGGCACTCAGCTTAAGAATGTAAACAGAGAAACTGATCTGGGAGTAACAATATCGAGTAACCTAAAACCGAGTCAACAATGTTCAGAAGTTGTTAAGAAGGCAAACAAAATAATTGGCTTTATAGGCAGGTCATTTGAGCATAAATCCAAAGAAGTTATCCTAACCTTTTACAATTCCTTAGACGCCCTCTTCTGGAATACTGCGTTCAATCCTGGTGCCCTTATTACCAAAAAGATATAAACAAGCTAGAACGAGTTCAACGTAGAGTTACCAAAATGATACCTAGCCTAAAGAACAAACCATACGAAGAGCGTCTTAGAGAATTAAATCTATTTCCTTTAACCCAGCGCAGATTAAGAGGCGACTTAATTCAAGTGTTCAAAATCATCAAAGGCATCGACAATATGAACTGTAGTAAGTACTTCACTATCGACCAATCTAATTACACGCGGGGAAACGGTTGCAAAATTATTGGTAAATCTTTTAACTCGCACGAATCTAAGAATTTCTTCTTCAATCGAGTTGTCAACTTGTGGAATGGGCTTCCCCGAGACGTTATAGACTGCAGCACCGTTGATTCATTTAAATTCCGCGTAGACAAATATCTCGCATCAAACCCGCGACTGACTGCGTTTGTAAATGAATAACTTTATCCTCCCCTCAGTTACTAACCCCTATGTCCCCTACTAACTTCCTAGTCCTGCCACGTTAGTGGCAGGGCAGTAGTTCCCTTTCCAATGTTCCCTTACCCACTCTAAACCACTGTTTGGACACTTGATCCTCAGTGTTTTGGAGGACAAGCAACCTAGAAGGGTCACTAGATCTGTTGTTGCTTGATTTCCTTTGTACTCCTTTGTAAATTAAAGTCGCCAAAAATTATGGTATCTTGTAAGAGAGAGAGAGAGAGAGCTGAGCGGTGTGAGGAGCATAGTAAGGCTATGACCGCCGCCCACCACCGCGGTGGGCCAACTGAAGTGAAAACCACCCTTCCATCCCCCCTCACACTCGCTACACAGGGAATTATGTAGGGAAAGTACCTAATTACATGGTTTTTGCACTCGTGTTGCGCGATCGTTGCAAGAAAACCAGTGGTCGTACAAGGATGGTTGGGGTGTCATTGGAAAGCTCTGTTTATGCCCTTTCAGGGATAGATACTTGTTTTACGCTCTGGGTCTTATTTAGGCATGAAAACAACCCTATTTAGGGTAAAAACACCCCGCTGGGCGGTACATATAAATTACCGCCTAGGCCGCTCGTAAGGTGTTAAAAGAGTTTAGGGGGGATGGGCCGGTTGTCTGGACCACTTTCTCCCTCATGTTAAGCCCCATTAGTTTTCAGATGTTAAGATGTTTGCCCCATTAGTTAGTCGATTATAAGATCTTTCGCCCCATTTCTTCGTCAATATTTAGACCATTCGTGCTATTTAGGTGTAGATTTTTTACCTGGCGAACGATAGTGAGCCTGTAATGTTGGAAGAACCGGCCTTCAGCCGGGACATTTTTCTACCGAAAAATGTACAAACTTATCTAGAAGGGGGATCTAATGGATGTTTTTTTTTTTAATTTGATGGAGGTCTAGGGAGGAAACTAGAAAAATAATGAATACATGTAAAAATCTGCCAAAACGTGAACCATTGAGAGCGTAGTGGTTATATTTGTGATCTATTTATCTCTTTATTTATATATGTTATAGTAACCTCGCTAGACCTCCTTCAAGCTTAAAACAAAAAACACCCATTGACCCCCTTTCAAGATAGATTTGTATATTTTTCGGTAGAAAAATATCCCAGCCGAAGGCCGGGTCTTTCTAAAATTACACAAAAGGTCCAGCCTATATATATTAACAGTGAAATGCTCGAAAGGTTTTAAAATCGCCAAACTAATGGAACGAACGTCTTAAAATGTCAAAGCTAATGGGACTAAATATATATATATATATATATATATATATATATATATATATATATATATATATATATATATATATATACCCAGTATATATATATATTGAAGATTAGAAACATATATATACTGTACATAAATATACTGTATACATATATTAGATAAATTTTGTTTCAGAAAAGATATAGGCAAATATTGGTTTGGTAACAGAGTTGTAGATGGGTGGAATAGGCTACCGAGTGATATAGTGGGATCAAGAACGATAGGGAGCTTTAAGATAAAATTAGATAGGCATATGGACGAGATGGGCTCCTGACTCAGTTGGCTCCTGACCTTTGACCAGTGAGGACGTCCCCAGTGACCGCTCGTGACATACCTGTTTATCCCCTAGTGAGGTGAACATTCTTAGTGATGGCTTGTGTTGATGAGATTGTCACTTCTTCCCATGTTCTCCAGCTTTGTCTTGCTTTGCAAGAAAGGCTGGAGAATGTTGAGCTCGAGGTCCAATCTCTCAAGGACGAGAACCTAGCATTGAAGATGGCATTAGAGGAAACGAAAAATGCCACTTGTGTAGGAAAACCGGACTTTTCCAGGAAAGTGGTAGCTTCAAGTGGAACGAAGTGTACCTTGAAGAAGCAGTGTGTACCTGTAAACAACAAGTACAGCATCCTGGATGACGAGTGTGATGGAAGTGAAGGCAGAGTGGGGGGAGGAGATGACCCGTCTTACAGCGAGGCAGTGAGAGGGGAGGGGAGGAAGTCTGCTGCTGCTGCTACAACTGCTGCTATACCTGCTGCTACCCGCCGACAAAAGGAAAAAGCTAAGTCTGTTTTCATTGTCGGTGATTCATTGGTTAGATACCTTGGCAGGGCAAAAAGCACTCAGGTTGGTAAAGTTGTCTGCGTGCCTGGTGCCGGAGTCGGGAGGGTGGCTGAGAAGATAGATGCTGTCCTGGAAGTGAGTGGGGAGGACCCCATCATCTTCCTCAATGCAGGGAGCAACGATATATGGAGATGCAGGACTGAGGAGTTGCTCTCCAAGTATCAGGAAATGTTGGAGAGGATCAAAGAAAAGGGTGGAGTTCCTGTGGTAAGCAGTATCCTACCAAGAAGAGTGGTAAGGAAGGAATGGTCCTCCAGGGCTATTGGTGTAAATAGCCGGCTGGAGAAGTATTGCAAGGCAAATACTATTCCATTCCTGGATAACTGGTCCCTCTTTTATGGTAAGGATGAACTGTATGCCCAGGATGGAGTACATCTATCTCGACTAGGAGTTTCGACCTTGGCCAGCTCACTGGACAAGATTGTTGCGGGGTTTCGTTACAAAAACCTGGGTGTGTAAGTAAAATACTGTCTCCATATGGAGCAGGCACTTCATGTGACAAACCAGTGAGTAAAATAGAAATAATCAGTCAAGATAGTGCAATATATGTGTAATAGTAGTATCGATAACACTACACATGTAACTGATAGTAAAGATGAGAATACTGATAGAGTAGAATTTTCGTCTAGAGCTAGTAGTTCAACAGGAAATAATAAGTTAGCTAAACACAATACAAAAATAGTTGCAAATAAAAGTAATACGTTGAGGGTATATTATACAAATTGTAGGAGTTTATGTAACAAAATGAACGAACTTAGAGCACTCGTTAGCACAGAAAATATAGACATAATAGCGCTAACTGAAACGTGGATTAATACAGAATCTAGGCATTTTTTAGCAGAATTTGATATTCCAGGATACGGTTTGTTTAAATATGACCGAACAAGTAGGAGGGGCGGGGGTATAGCAGTGTTTGTCAGGAGTACATTAAAAAGCTGTATTAAATCAGGTATTAGACTAAATAATGATAATGAAAGTGTTTTGGGTAGAGGTTGTTGTTGTTGTTGTTATTCCCCAGGCTGCCTGGCCGAACAGCTTCAAGGTCCCGAGCAAGGCCAAGGCCATAGAGCACCCCCACAAAACACTCCCTGCTTACCACTAACAAACCCTAACCCTATCTTTCCCCTAACTCTGCCAACTTTCCCAAATTCTTTGACTATCTAAACTCTACAGTGGAACACATTCTATCCATTTCTCCTTTCTCAGAAATCTCCATCTTAGGAGATTTCAACGTTCACCACCGCCAATGGCTCTCCTCTCACACTACTGATCCACCTGGTGAACAAGCCTATGTCTTTTCTATCCTAAATGACCTAGAGCAGTTAGTTCAGCAACCCACCCGTATCCCGGATCGCATCGGCCCAACATTCTTGACCTGTTTCTAACTTCTAACCATTCTTCTTATACTGTCGATCTTTTCTCTCATTTGGGCTCCTCCGACCATAAACTTATCTCTGTCACCTGTCCTATCTCTCCAGTACAGCCACCCGATCCTCCTAGCCGGCGGCGCTTGTGGCACTTTGGCGCTGCCGACTGGGAGGCTCTTCGGCAGTACTTCTTTGATTTCCCATGGAATTATTTCTGCTTCCATGGCCGAGGACCCTCGGAGAGTGCTGAACGCATTACCGAGGTAATCCTATCGGGCATGGAAACATACATTCCATTCTCTTTCTCTCAGTCTAATGGTAAAAAATCTTGGTTTACTCACGCCTGTTCTACTGCTGTCCGCAATAAGGAGGAAGCATTCAAACGGTACCGACGCCTTAAAACTCAAGACTCTCATTCTTCATATGTTTCTGCCCGGAATCAAGCCAAATCTGTTCTTCGACTTGCCAAACACTCTTTCATCAATAATAAATGCACTGAACTATCCAACTCTAGCTCTTCCCAAGCTTTCTGGCATCTAGCCAAAAACCTCTCCAACAATTTATCTTCCTCGTCTTTCCCTCCCCTTTCCCACTCTGATGGCACAACCATCACTTCTTCCTCTGACAAAGCTAAACTCTTCGCTTAAACTTTTGCTAGAAACTCCACCTTGGATGATTCCGGTGCTATTCCTCCCTCTCCGCCCTCCTCTCTCTTACTTATGCCTAATATCCTAATCTCTTCTAAAGATGTACTTTCTACCCTCTCTGGGCTTAACACTAATAAGGCGTACGGTCCGGACGGTGTTCTTCCTGTTGTTCTCAAAAACTGTGCTTCCGTGCTGACTCCCTGCCTAGGCAAACTCTTTCGTCTCTGTCTATCCTCTAACGTCTTCCCTTCATGCTGGAAGTTTGCTCACATTCAACCTGTCCCAAAGAAGGGTGACCGCTCTCAACCCTCCAACTATCGTCCAATTGCTCTTATCTCTTGTCTTTCTAAATTTTTTGAAACTATTCTTGCTTCCAAATTTCTTAAGCATTTCTCTTCTCATAATCTGCTCTCAGATGGCCAGTATGGCTTCCGTAAGGGTCGCTCTACTGGTGATCTTCTTTCGTATCTTACTAACTCTTGGTCATCCTCCTTTCGGGACTTCGGTGAGACTTTTTCTATTGCACTAGACATATCGAAAGCCTTCGATAGAGTCTGGCATAAATCTTTAATTTCTAAACTACCCTCCTTCGGTTTCTATCCCTCCATCTGTGCCTTTGTCTCTAATTTCCTTTCCGGCCGTTCCATAGCTGTGGTTGTGGACGGCCATTGTTCACTTCCTCACCCTATAAACTCCGGTGTTCCTCAGGGCTCTGTCCTATCTCCTATTCTATTTCTAATTTTTTTAAATGATCTCCTTAACTGTACCTTAATTCCCATCCATTCATACGCAGACGACTCAACTTTACACTACTCCATTAGTTTTTCAGAACGCCCCAGCCAGCAATCCCTCAACGACAAACGTAATGAAGCCATAGAACTCTTAAATTCTGATCTAAATACTATTTCCAATTGGGGCAGAGAAAACCTTGTTAACTTTAATGCTTCCAAAACCCAATTTCTCCATCTATCTACCCGTCAGGATCTCCCAGCGGACTATCCCTTATTCTTCAACAATACGAAAATTGACCCTTCATCTTCTCTCAATATTCTTGGTGTCTCTTTTTCTTCTGCTCTCATTTGGAAGGACCATATTACCAGTCTTGCTAAGGCAGCCTCCCAGAAGCTGGGTGTGCTCAACCGCCTTAGGGGGTTCTTTTCCCCTGCACAGCTTCTTGCTCTGTACAGGGGCATAGTGCGCCCTTGTATTGAGTATTGTTCACATGTGTGGGGAGGTTCCTCTCACACCGCTCTCCTAGACAAAGTTGAAAGGAAGGCCTTTCGTATCATTAACTCCCGTCCACTCACCAACTCTCTGCAATCTCTCTCTCTCCGCCGCAATGTTGCATATCTCTCGCTATTCTATCGCTACTATAATAATCAGTGTTCCTCAGAGCTATCCCAGTGCATACCACCTCCTTTACGTAGGGCACGTGGTACCCGTCTTGCAACTCAATCCCACCCCTACTCTGTGCAACTCTCCAACCCAAGAGTGAAACGTTACTCTCAAACTTTCTTCTACTCAACATCTGAGCTCTGGAACTCTCTCCCAGAATCGGTCTTTCCCTCTTCCTATAACTTAAATTGCTTCAAACTCCGTGTGTCCAGGCATTTTTAGTAATATAAGGGGACTTCACTCTAACATCAATTCTGTACACCAATTTCTTCAAGCAGAATCCCCTACTCTCCTTTTTTTGACAGAGACTCAAGTAACATCCACATCTGACACATCTAGATTTAATTTTCCAGGTTATCAACTGCTCCAAAATTTCAGACCTAAAGGTGGTGTATGTTGCTTCGCAAAATCTGAAATTGCCCTGGAGGAGGTTACTAGTTTCAATTGTCCCTATTTTGATTATTCTATATACAAATTAATTTCTGCTGGTAAATTTAAATACATATGTTGCATCTACCGTTCCCCAAATACTCCTCCAGAGCAAAGTCTTTTTGATTCTCTGTCCTCACAACTCAGTGTCCTCAACTTAAATGCTTCTTCTGAAATCACTGTGTTGGGTGATTTTAATGTCCATAATGTTGAATGGCTCACTCATTCAGCCAGGACTGATGATGCTGGTCTTGAATGTGAGCTATTTGCAGACTCATTTAATCTCATTCAACTAGTCAACCAACCCACCCGTGTACCAGATAATCCTAATCATAATTCCCACCTACTGGACTTATTTTTAACAACCAATTCAGAAAATTATGATGTTACAGTGAGGTCCCCACTTGGATCTTCTGATCACTGTCTGATACAGGCCACCTGTCTATCACCTACCACACCTTCCCACTCTGAACCTGTTTTGGTGACTAAATGGCATTACGATAGGGCAGACTGGGAGGGTCTTCAAGGTTTCTTTATTGATATTCCCTGGACCTCTTTCTTTTCTAATGATGCACACTCCACCTTGAGTCACATACAAGATTTTGTAAAAATTGGAATGGAAACTTTTATTCCTCATCAAAAGTAAAGTAAAAGATCTAATTCACCTAAATGGTTTGACCATAATTGTGCTAGAGTAACTGAACAAAAAGCAATAGCCTACAATGCATACACAAGATCAAAAACACATGAAGCCTTTAATTACTTTAGAAACATCAGAAATCATGCCAAAACTGTATTAAACCTAACTAAATCAAACTTTCTCCATAAGCAGGCAAATAAACTTCTAAATAATCCAAATGATAACAAAATATTTTGGTCTACTCTTAACTCATTCAAATCCAACTTCACTACTGCTTCATCCATTCCACCATTAAAATCTCCGACTGGCAATCTTGTAAGTGACCCACGAGGTAAAGCTAACCTTCTTGCAGATATTTTCTCCACCAACTCAACCTTAGATGAAATAAATCAAGATGTCCCTGTACTTAATTTTAATTCACCTGAAATTCCCTCACTTAAGATCCACACCAGACATGTCAAAACTATTTTGCAGAATCTCTCAGTAGATAAGGCTCCTGGTCCAGATGAAATTCCTCCAATAGTACTTAAGAATTGCTCCTTGGTGCTCGCTCCTGTATTGGCAACATTTTCCGTCTGTGTACTCATACCTCATGCTTCCCAGTACCCTGAAAAGAAGCAAACATCCATCCAGTTCCTAAAAAAGGTGCCTCTTCAGATCCATCAAACTACAGACCAATAGCTATAACTTCCACTCTTGGCAAAGTTTTTGAAATTATATTAAATAATCACATAATTAAGCATCTGGAGAATAATAAATTAATCAGTGATAGGCAATATGGTTTTAGACGATGTCGATCAACTGCAGACATTCTTTGCCTTCTTACGCATCAAATCAACCAAGCTACAGACCAACATGGTGAAACACATACAATAGCACTGGATATATCCAAGGCATTTGATAGAGTCTGGCATCAATCCTTATTGTCGAAGATGTCACACTACGGCCTTGCATCATTAGTTCCACTAATTTCTTCTTATCTTCATAACAGAAAAATATGTGTAATGGTAGATGGCCTTTATTCTCAATTTCACTCAATAAATGCTGGTGTTCCCCAGGGATCAGTTTTGGCCCCAACTCTGTTCCTCATTCATATCAATGATCTAATATCTACCACTCATAATCCAATACATTCCTACGCAGAAGACTCAACACTCCACAGTTCCTTCACATTTACCAATTCTTTCACCCAACCCGATCTTATAAATTCAAAAATAAACACTGCAATTTCTCTGAACCAGGACCTTTCTAGAATTAATGAATGGGGACAAGAGAATCTAGTTTCCTTTAATGCACAGAAAACCAAGTACATTCAATTTTCTAACCGACAGAATCTCACTGACTCCCATATATTTTTTAATGATGTAAATATTCCCACTTCCCCTAGTATTGACATTCTCGGTGTAACATTAACTACTAACTTGAGCTGGACACATTATGTTAGAAGCATTGCTAAGAATGCCTCTAAAAAACTGGGACTCCTGTACAGAGTTCGAGAATTCTTCACTGACGAGCAGTTGGCCGTAATATATAAAAGTCATGTGCGCTCTCAGATGGATTACTGTTCACCTCTGTGGGGTGGAAGTGGAGTGGTTGCATTGAGGCAGTTGGACAAAATTCAAAATAAAGCTATTAGATTAATCAATAACCCTGCAATCACACAGGACCTTCCTACATTAGCCATACGAAGAAACGTTGCATCCCTTGCATTATTCTACAGATATTTTCACAGCAATTGTTCCGAGGAACTTGCTTCAATTGTGCCGCCTCTCCACATCTTTCCCCGTAGAACTAGGGCAGCTGAGAGTGCCCATGAATTTACACTTTCTCCTCCACAATGCAGAACTTCTGCTTATCAGAATTCATTTATCCCCAGAGCTACTACTCTTTGGAATTCACTTCCCTCGAATTGCTTTCCACAAACTTACAATCAACAAATGTTTAAATCCAGTTGTTACAAACATTTTATGAATGGAGGATGCCTTTAGGCACATGGACCTTTTTGTTTTATCTGTGTGTTTCCTTCCTCCGTTCATTGTCTCTTAAAAAAAACAAAAAAAAAAAAATTGTTTTGGCTCGAACGTCCCTTGATTTTGGCCCTGTCACTCTTTCAACTATGGGGGAGGCACTCGCTATATGCAGTTATGCCTTTTGCCTCCCTCAATCACATAGAAAAAAAAAAAAAAAAAAAAAAAAAAAAGGTGACCGAAGCCACTCTAAGGCAGGGAGCTGAGGAGGGCGCGGAAACGCCCGGGAAACCGAAGCCCCATCCAAGGCCCTGTGCCCCTCAGCAATTATGAAGGGAAAGTTGAGGGGCAAGGGAAAAATGTGACGCTTTGGCTCCCATTCTGCCAACTTTTAGGTTGGCAGTAGGGAGGTCAATCCACGGAAAAGACGCCGTCACTTGAGATCTAGAAGATATATAAGTAAAAGGAACAGTCAGAGTAAGCTATGGGTATGGCAGAGATCGCTCAGCTCTCACTCTGATAGACCAGCCCATCACCACATGACTAGAACCCAATCCTCTCAGCATCAGCTAGGAAAGGCACCTTTGGCGGGGGGATAGCTCCCCTACTTCAACTCCTTTCGGAGTTGGGCACCCGCCATGAGGGTAGATGGGTAGAGGTTAACGAAGGTAGTGAGACCATAGTTATTGGAGTTATATATAGACCGCCTAATATGAGTAGAAATGGCGGAACATCGTTTTGGGAGGAAATTAAAATTGCATCAAGGTTTAGCAATGTGTGCATTATGGGGGATCTTATTTTTCCGAACATTGATTGGCAGCACCAAATAGGCGACTCCGATTCAGTAGAGTTTATTGAGGTAGTACAAGATAGTTTTTTATTTCAATTCATAGATACGCCGACTAGAGGTATTAATATTCTTGATTTAGTTTTCAGTAACAATGAACATATGATAAATAATGTAGAGATTGGTGACCACCTAGGAAATAGCGATCATAAATCTATTTATTTTAATATACAATGGACAGGGAATGCTAAAGAGAATACGACACTTATCCCAGATTTCAGAAAAGCCAATTATGGTGGGCTAAGAAGAGACTTAAGGGTGGACCCTATTGTTAAGCAATTAAGTCAGGATATGCCAGAGTTAAACTTGCCACCTACATATTACCAGTTTATTGCTTCACTCCACAATGCTCAAAATAAATATATCCCTAAAAGAAGATTTAGATCGACGCAGAACCAACCAAAATGGATGACTAATAAGCTAATAGATCTTATAGGAAAAAATAAAGGAATATATAGACAAATAAAGAAAGGCGAATATAATTTACATATATACTATCAGACTCTATAAAGACAGGTCAAAAAGGAAATCAGGAAAGCAAAAAGAAATTATGAAATATGGATAGCCAGTGACTCAAAAAATAACCCTAAAGCTTTTTACCAACTATATAAATCTAAAGTTAGAGATGTAATAGGCCCCCTAAAAACTTCAATAGGAGAAATAACAGAAAATGATTTAGAAATGTGCAGTACATTAAATAGTCAGTTTCTTTCCGTTTTCACTAATGAAAATTTGGCACAGATTCCAGAAGTCAATATGGTATATAGTGATAGTATAGAAAATATGTTAAGTACAGTTAGTATAAGTAGAAATGATGTGCTTAAGGAAATTGACAGACTGAAACCTCAAAAATCGCCTGGTCCTGACGAGGTATATGCTAGAGTATTAAAAGAATGCAGAGATGAGTTAAGTAGCCCATTAGCATTTTTATTTAACAAGTCATTAGAAACAGGTTTAGTTCCAGAAGCTTGGAAGCTTGCAAATGTAGTTCCGATCTTCATAAAAGGTGATAAATCGATAGCATCCAATTACCGTCCCATTAGTCTCACATCAATCATAGGAAAGTTGCTAGAGTCTATTATTGCTAGGAAAATTAGAAGCCACTTAGTAAAATGTAACTTAATAAATTCTTCTCAGCATGGATTTACTCAGGGACGTTCTTGCCTTACTAATTTGCTTAGCTTTTTATCAGAGGTATATGAAGCAGTAGATAGTGACAAGTCATATGATATTATATATTTAGATTTCAGTAAAGCTTTCGACAGAGTCCCTCATGAGAGATTGATGAAAAAGGTTGAGGCACATGGAATAGGAGGGTCGTTGTTGGGATGGATTAGGTCATGGCTAATTGGTAGGAAACAAAGAGTCAGCATAAATGGTACCAAGTCAGAGTGGGGAGCAGTCAAAAGTGGTGTCCCCCAGGGATCGGTATCAGGTCCCCTGTGGTTTCTTATATACATAAATGACCTAGATTTAGGTATAACTAGTAGGATAAGTAAATTCGCAGACGATACTAAAATGGGGAGATCAATTGATTCAGATAGCGATATAGAGTGCCTCCAAAGGGATCTAGATACCTTACATGAATGGTCAGTAAATTGGCAGATGAAGTTTAACATTGACAAATGCAAGGTATTAAAGATAGGGAAGATGCAAACAAATGTTAAATATAAACTAGCTAATTTAGAATTAGAAAATTCAGACTGCGAGAAAGATCTAGGTGTGTTTTTTAGCAATGAGTTGAAGCCTAGAAAACAGTGTATAAGCGTTCGTAATAAGGCAAACAGGATTCTCGGGTTCATATCTAGGAGTGTGAGTAACAGAACTGCTGATTTTATCTTAAAACTTTACTTGTCATTAGTGAGACCCCATATGGATTATGCTGTCCAATTGTGGTGTCCTTATTACAGAATGGACATAGATTCATTGGAGAGAGTACCGGTACAACGTTGAATGACAAAAATGATCCATAATATTAGAAATCTTCCGTATGAAGAAAGGTTGAAGAAATTAGGTTTACATTCGTTAGAGAGACGCAGAGTTAGAGGGGATATGATAGAGGTGTTCAAGTGGGTTAGTGGGATTAACAAAGGGGACATGACAAATGTACTAAAGCTCAGTGATAGCGAAAGAACTCGTACCAATGGTTTCAAATTAGATAAATTTCGTTTCAGAAAAGATATAGGCAAATATTGGTTTGGTAACAGAGTTGTAGATGGGTGGAATGGACTACGATGTGCTATAGTGGGATTAAAAACGGTAGGGAGCTTTAAGATCAAATTGAATAAGCATATGGACGAGAAGGGTTGGGTGTGAAGGGGGATCAGCCGGGCTGGGCCAATCAGCGCTCTGCAGACCCCCGTAATCCTGCGTTAATCTCTAACCGTTTTGGTAAGATGATCCTCAGGGTATTAGAGTGTTGAGTCTTTAATTGGGCTTTGTAATTGGGGTTGTGTGGGACAGGGATCTGCCTTGCTTAGGCCAATCGGTTTTCTGCAGACTCCCATTTTCTTATGTTCTTATGTTATGGGTTGGGTGTGAGGGGGATCTACCAGGTGTGGGCCAATCGGCGCTCAGCAGACCCCCGTATTCTTGTGTTAATCTCTGACCGTTTTGGTGGGGTCAGTACTCAAGGTATTAGTGAGTTGGGCCTATAATTGGGCCTATTAATTGGGGTTGGGTGTGACAGGGATCTGCCTTGAATGGGCCGATCGGCTTTTTGCAGACTCCCATTTTCTTATGTTCTTATGTTCTTATATATATATAGTTAACAACAGTTGACCAAAGATGGAACACTGTGGAACTCTTACAGTGACAGGGATCCATTCATATAAACACCGTTGAGTAGAAATCGTTGCTGCCTACCAGTTAGTCTACTTTCTATACAATATGTTATCTCTGTATTGATGCCAAGTGTATTGTGTATTAAGTTGAGAGAGAGAGAGAGAGAGAGAGAGAGAGAATGCGAGCAAGAGAGAGAGAGGTAGAGGGAGAGAGAGAGCCAATAGTGTTAAGGAAGTGCGAATCTGTGAAGGGACCTGCAGATCCAGATAAAGACTTCCATGATCCGACTACCGCCAAGTTGGGATGGGGGAAACTGGAAAGAGAGAGAGACAGGGAGTGTGTGTGTGAGAGAGAGAGAGAGAAAACATGTTTGTATGGGGGTTAGAGAGAGAAAGATAGTGTATGTGTGTGTCAGAGAGAAAGGGAGAGAGAGAGTTAGAGTTAGATAGATAAGAAAGAGAAAGTGTTTGTATATGAATTAGAAAGAGAAAGATGTGTACGTGTGTGTGTGTCAGAGAGAGAGAGAGAAGTCGGCCACTGAATAGGGAAAGGCATTATGTAAACAACTGCATGTTTAGATATGGAGATTGTGGAAGAAAAACAATAGCAAAGTAAACAAAGCCTGAAAAGATGAATGTATAATAAGAGAAGCAGAGAGATATATTCCTGTGTGCCAGAATATACTGTACTTACTGTATATTATGAATAGAGTATATATATATATATATATATATATATATTTTTTTTTTATTTTTTTTTTTTTTTTTTTTTTTTTTTCTTTAATACGTAGGAGGTTGAAAGAAATGGCAATTTCTGCGTTGGAAATTTTATTATTCAAAGTTTCCAGGTCTCTGATGAGTTTTCGCTGGGTGGCAGGAAGTAGATGAAGGAGATGAGCAAAATTCATGGTGGTACAGGGTTACATAAATGTAAATGATGATACAGGATATACGACGCGTTTCACTGGACAACCAGCATTATCAAGTAAGGATGGAATGATATAAAAGGTAAACAGGAAGGGTATATATAGAGGGTGGAGGATCAGAGGAGGCGAAAAACAAGGGGCAAAAATCTACTATAAGTGGAGGGGGATTCTGGAAAAGAGAAAGGGGGGAACCGCTTCACGCATGCGCACTGGATGCGGGATTGTGGTTGGTTGGTGGGGTCGAAGCTGATTGGCTGCGTGTCGAGGGGCGTGGCCTAAGTTGTGTGGCGCCTGCGGAAGACGAAGCTGAAGGAGGTAGCGCGGGGGGCTGCATCAAGGGCACCGGGGGGCGAGGGGGGGTGTTAGGTCCTGTAGGAAAGTGCCTTTTGGCAGAAGGAAGGATCTGAAGGTCCAGAGTTTGGTTGTTGATGTTGGGATGTAAGGCTTGGATATATAAAGCTTCGAGTATAGGTAATCTCCTTGGGTCACTTTCTTTATCGAGTATGGTGGTGTGTTTCTCTAATTCGTTGCGTGTGAGGTGAGGGTGGTTAGGGGTGAGATAGTGGTCTTTGATGGCTCCAGCCTGAAGGTGAAGAGTTAGCCGACGTGAAAGACGGATCTGCGTCATACCAATATAGGAATGAGGTCCACAGTCCTCATAATTACAGGTATGTTGGTAAATGACGTGATCGTCGGTCATCGGGCTCTTTATCTTGGTGGAGGCAGGTTTGTTGCGGAGAACGAGGTTGGAGGTCTTGGGGGATTTGTAGTAAATTATTAATTTGATTTTGTTTTCCGGGTTGGTTGGGTGGACATGCTTGGAGATTATTTCTTTTAAGACGGCCTCGTCATTTTTGTGTTCAGAGGACATGTAATTGCGGTAGAAGATCTTAATTTCATTGGGGGGGTCAATGTTGGGAGGGCTTTGGGTGTACCATTTTTCAAGATGGTGGTTGATGGTGCTGGAGATGTCGGAGTTGGAGTATCCGTTATTTACTAAAACTTGGGATAGTCTTTCTAGTTCCTGGTGGGTGTCGGCCCAGGTAGAGCAGTGCGTGAGGGCTCTCCTAACATAGGCGGAGATGGAGGATAGAAGATAACGGCGGGGGCATTCACTATCGCCGTTGAGGCATTGTCCTTTGTTAGTTGGTTTAATGTAGACGGCGGTCTTGAACCCATGGTCGTTCAGAGCTACGAGGATGTCGAGGAAGGGGAGTTGTCCATTGTTAGATTTTTCAAAGGTGAAGTTAAGTCCGGAGGAGGTCATGAAGCGACGCTGGAGTTCCTGAAGTTCGTGGAGGTCCTTGATTTGCACGAAGATGTCATCCACGTATCTACAGTAGACGGCGGGTCGTTGGGCAGCTAGGAGCTCTTCCTCGATGGTACCCATGAAAAAGTTCGCAAAAAGAACTCCCAGAGGGCTGCCCATCGCCACACCGTCTATCTGCTTGTACATGTTGCCCCGGGGGCAAAGGAAGGGGGCCTCCTTGGTACATAGCTCCAGTAGTGTTTTCAGGGCCTTCTCCGGGATGTCCAGTGTTGGTGTATCAGGGCAATGATAAATTCGACGTAGAATCATGTCAATGGTCCTATCCACTGGCACGTTGGTGAACAGGCTTTCTACGTCGAGAGAGGCGATTGTGTGGTTGTTGTTACGGGGGGCGTCTCGTAAAATTTCCAAGAAATCGTGGGCTGAGTTAAGGTTGAATTGGCTGGGCACACAGGGGGTGAGGAGGTTGTTCAGGGCCTTGGCGATCTGGTAGGTGGCAGTGGGGATCTAGGAGATGATGGGGCGGAGGGGGTTCCCAGGTTTGTGTGTTTTGATGGTTCCGTACGGGAATGATGGGGTGTATTCTCCGACGAGTTTTTTAAGGTGGATCCCTCCTTGTTTGGCGTTGATGGCGGTGATGGTGGTGTTGGCAGTGCGTTTGATTTCGTGGGTTGGGTTGCGGGTGATCTTTTTAAATTTGGTGTTGTCACTTAAGATGACGTCCATTTTTCTAAGATATTCCTCCTTGTCATGGATCACGAGCCAGGAAGCTTTATCCGCACGATGGATGATGATGTTGGGGTTGTCTCTTAATTGTTTGGCAGCTTGGAAGTGTTGTTTGTTGAGTATTTTGCTATGGTGAGTTCCTCTGGTTTTGGCGGCTTCAGCGAGGAGAGTAGGTTGTAGGGCGGGAGTAGTGGTGACCTTGCCATCCTTCTTGAGTCGTAGGATGTCGTCCAGGAGGATTTCCGTTTCTAGGCGTTTCCGGTGGGGGCCAGGTTTGGAGCTGTAGTGGCAGTTGAGGCCTTTGTTGAGGAGGTCTTCTTGGTCCAGGGTCAGAATGGTGTTAGTAAGGTTTATATATCCTTTTGTACTGGTGAAGGACTAAATAATTGAAAAACGAGAGCTCGCCAACAACCTTCGTAAAGAACGAGATGCTCTTCTACGGATTTGGGAAGACGAAATCCCTCCAGACCACCTCAAAGCCGAAATCAACACAGCCCTCGAACAACTCCTTCAACAACACAGAAGACAAGCCGAAAACACAACCATAAAAAAGCTTGCCCGTCTTTATGGCGGAAACTTAAAACTTCCCAAACCTACAAAAGGATATATAAACCTTACTAACACCATTCTGACCCTGGACCAAGAAGACCTCCTCAACAAAAGCCTCAACTGCCACTACAGCTCCAAACCTGGCCCCCACCGGAAACGCCTAGAAACGGAAATCCTCCTGGACGACATCCTACGACTCAAGAAGGATGGCAAGGTCACCACTACTCCCGCCCTACAACCTACTCTCCTCGCTGAAGCCGCCAAAACCAGAGGAACTCACCATAGCAAAATACTCAACAAACAACACTTCCAAGCTGCCAAACAATTAAGAGACAACCCCAACATCATCATCCGTCGTGCGGATAAAGCTTCTTGCCTCGTGATCAAGGAGGAATATCTTAGAAAAATGGACGTCATCTTAAGTGACAACACCAAATTTAAAAAGATCACCCGCAACCCAACCGACGAAATCAAACGCACTGCCAACACCACCATCACCGCCATCAACGCCAAACAAGGAGGGATCCACCTTAAAAAACTCGTCGGAGAATACACCCCGGGTTATGCGTACGGAACCATCAAAACACACAAACCTGGGAACCCCCTCCGCCCCATCATCTCCCAGATCCCCACTGCCACCTACCAGATCGCCAAGGCCCTGAACAACCTCCTCACCCCCTACGTGCCCAGCCAATTCAACCTTAACTCAGCCCACGATTTCTTGGAAATTTTACGAGACGCCCCCCGTAACAACAACCACACAATCGCCTCTCTCGACGTAGAAAGCCTGTTCACCAACGTGCCAGTGGATAGGACCATTGACATGATTCTACGTCGAATTTATCATTGCCCTGATACACCAACACTGGACATCCCGGAGAAGGCCCTGAAAACACTACTGGAGCTATGTACCAAGGAGGCCCCCTTCCTTTGCCCCCGGGGCAACATGTACAAGCAGATAGACGGTGTGGCGATGGGCAGCCCTCTAGGAGTTCTTTTTGCGAACTTTTTCATGGGTACCATCGAGGAAGAGCTCCTAGCTGCCCAACGACCCGCCGTCTACTGTAGATACGTGGATGACATCTTCGTGCAAATCAAGGACCTCCACGAACTTCAGGAACTCCAGCGTCGCTTCATGACCTCCTCTGGACTTAACTTCACCTTTGAAAAATCTAACAATGGACAACTCCCCTTCCTCGACATCCTCGTAGCTCTGAACGACCATGGGTTCAAAACCACCATCTACATTAAACCAACTAACACAGGACAATGCCTCAACGGCGATAGTGAATGCCCCCGCCGTTATCTTCTATCCTCCATCTCCGCCTATGTTAGGAGAGCCCTCACGCACTGCTCTACCGGGGCCGACACCCACCAGGAACTAGAAAGACTATCCCAAGTTTTAGTAAATAACGGATACTCCAACTCCGACATCTCCAGCACCATCAACCACCATCTTGAAAAATGGTACACCCAAAGCCCTCCCAACATTGACCCCCCCAATGAAATTAAGATCTTCTACCACAATTACATGTCCTCTGAACACAAAAATGACGAGGCCGTCTTAAAAGAAATAATCTCCAAGCATGTCCACCCAACCAACCCGGAAAACAAAATCAAATTAATAATTTACTACAAATCCCCCAAGACCTCCAACCTCGTTCTCCGCAACAAACCTGCCTCCACCAAGATAAAGAGCCCGATGACCGACGATCACGTCATTTACCAACATACCTGTAATTATGAGGACTGTGGACCTCATTCCTATATTGGTATGACGCAGACTCGTCTTTCATGTCGGCTAACTCTTCACCTTCAGGCTGGAGCCATCAAAGACCACTATCTCACCCCTAACCACCCTCACCTCACACGCAACGAATTAGAGAAACACACCACCATACTCGATAAAGAAAGTTACCCAAGGAGAATACCTATACTCGAAGCTTTATATATCCAAGCCTTACATCTCATCATCAACAACCAAACTCTGGACCTTCAGATCCTTCCTTCTGCCAAAAAGGCACTTTCCTACAGGACCTAACACCCCCCCTCGCCCCCCGGTGCCCTTGATGCAGCCCCCCGCGCTACCTCCTTCAGCTTCGTCTTCCGCAGGCGCCACACAACTTAGGCCACGGCCCTCGACACGCAGCCAATCAGCTTCGACCCCACCAACCAACCACCATCCCGCATCCAGTGCGCATGCGTGAAGCGGTTCCCCCTTTTCTCTTTTCCAGAATCCCCCTCCACCTATAGTAGATTTTTGCCCCTTGTTTTTCGCCTCCTCTGATCCTCCACCCTCTATATATACCCTTCCTGTTTACCTTTTATATAATTCCTTCCTTATTTGATAATGCTGGCTGTCCAGTGAAACGCGTCGTATATCCTGTATCATCATTTACATTTATGTAACCTTGTACCACCATGAATTTTGCTCATCTCCTTCATCTACTTCCTGCCACCCAGCGAAAACTCATCAGAGACCTGGAAACTTTGAATAATAAAATTTCCAACGCAGAAATTGCCATTTCTTTCAACCTCGTATGTATTAAAGAAAATGTATTACCTGGCTTTACTAACATATATATATATATATATATATATATATATATATATATATATATGTACGTATGTATGTGTGTTTGTGTGTTTCACCTGACAAACATTATAATTACATTACTGTATTACGAAGATTATCTCTTACATACATATGGATTACACGACCAAGTGTTTCAGACCCTACCAGGATTCGATCCAGAAACACTCCTGATTCAGTTTGCTTAACCCGCTGGATCCCAGCGACGCACGTGTTGCGTCGGCAATGTTCGATCACCAGAACCCAGCGACGCAACAGTTGCGTCGGTCCCAATTACTTCGGTCCTATGGCACCTAGAGGGCTCAGATTTGTATGGGAACTGTGTAAGTATCCCACGCAACCATGTCGATGGTTGAAAACTCTCAAAGCCAACCGCGTGTGCGTGAGCGCGCAAAAACATGGTTTTTGGGTGCCTTCAATTTTTTACTCTTGTAAAATCGACTTTCGGGGGCTCCGTAGGACCCCTTTTTGACCTTTTTGATCGTTTGTTTGTGGTTTTTCCTTCATTCCTAACCCATTCGCTATTGTTTCTGGGGAAAAAAAAATCAAAACCTGCTGGGCCCTGGTGGTACATTTATTAATAACTAGCTGGGGCTCAGTGGGTAAAAAGCCTTAAATTAACAACATTGGACACGTCATATACTGTCTCATACACACTTTACGCTATTTATTTAGTTCTTTTATTTTGTTTATGTTTTTAGTCCCTAGGTAGATGATTTATCGATAACTAGTGGCCAAATGAGGAACTATTATGTCTGCATCCTGTTATTGCCCATATTTCATAGTAAACAACATATTTGAGTCTTTGACTATTAAAACGTTGCAATAGTTGAGTGATTAATATGGAGACAGGCCAATTTCTCGCCAGCTTAGAAATTAAAAATAAATAACAAAATAAACTCACCTTCAAATGTGTCGATATAGGAGACATCTTTAGGCGGAGGGTCTTTATCCTGCTTATTTTTGTATTGTTCTCATTATTATTGTTATTTTTGTTTTGTTTACATAACAAACTGGAAAAAGCACACATAATGATCATGAAAAAGTATTCCATGCACCACATAGTGCTCTCCATTCAAGAAAACACTCTAATCTACTGTATGTTTCCTTGGATGAACATCACCTTAAGGGGATAGGGTTCAAATTTTGGTCGGTTTATATATTATATATACTGTATATATAATATACTGTATATATATTATTATATATATATTTTTTTTTTAGTTAGTTTCTTCCCTAGACCTCCATTAAGCTAAAAAAAGATCACCCCCTAGATCCCCCTTCAAGATAAATAAACTGAATAATATCATCTAGTGAGAGCCAGAATAATCTGTTGAAACGCGTAATAATCCTCATGGAATTTAATGCATGGTTCACACATGCCAGAGTCCGATCCCGAGTTTCCCTGAGTCCCCAGTTGCGGGAACTCGCGTAATGACTCCTGCATTATCACGGGAACTCGTGGGAACTCTGGGAAAGTCGTGGGTCACTCCCGGATACTCATGGGAACTCGGTTGCGTGTGTGTGTTTGTGTGTGTTAGTGTGTGTGGGTGTGTATGTGAAAGATAGATTGGAAAAATATAGATTGATAAATTTAGATATATTAATTACAGAGAGAGAGAGAGAGAGAGAGAGAAAAAACACTTATTTCGCATGATTCCATTAACCCCTCCTTTACCCGGGATGTCTTTTTAGCTTCAATCTGACTACTATTGGACGATTTTATTTAGCTTAACCCAGTGAGACCCAGTGTCGCACGTGTTGCGTCGGCAGGTTTGATCACCAACTCCCAGCGACGCATCACGTGCGTCCGACATATAAAAAACACTTACGTGGCTCGTAAGGTAGGAAATGGCGGGAGAATAGGAGGGGGAGGTACCGTAGTGTGTGTGGGAGCCGGGCCAGTAGGTGTGAGCGGGCCGAGACAGCCGCGCGGCTGGTGGTGGTGGGCTTAGTGGGGATAGTTTACACCCTTAGTTCACCGCCACTTTGAACCTTCATTACTCCGGTCGTATGGGAGCTAGAGGCTTGAGATTTATGTGAGACACTCCTTAGGATGTATGCCGTACAATGCCATACTCAGTTTTTACCCTAGTGCTCCCGGGCGGGTGGTTATGCAGGGGCGACGAACTATTGAAACCGCCCCCCCCGCGCCCCCCAAATGACCGAAATGATGTTTTTTTTTTTTTTCCTTCATTTCTCACCATTCTCTTCCATTTTGGCTCAACACATTTTTTTGAGGCCCCGCCCCCCCCAAAAAAAAATGTCCAAGGTGATTTTTTGTTTTGTTTTCCCATTTCTCATCCTTGTCTTCCATTTTAGCAAAAAAAAAAAAAAGTGATAATGGCTTGGGACTGGGGTAAACAAAATATTGTAACTAGCCGGGGCTCAACGGGTTAATAAGGGCCTCTAGTAAATAACAAGCTCGGAACCATCTCCTTACCCCTTTTTACTTGTATTGCTCCTATTGTATATAATTATTGTCTTATTGTCATAATTTGATACCAAACTCACAGTTTGGTTTTCGTAAGGGACTGGGTACATGTGATGCACTTCTGACACTCACCCATGACTTGCAATCTTCATTGGACCAGGGACATGAGTCTCGTGTCGTGGCTATTGACTTTAGTTCTGCTTTTGATTTAGTCAACCATAAAGCACTTCTGTTTAAGTTACAACTCATTGGTATTGGTGGCAATTTTTTAAGGATCTTTGAAGATTTGTTGACGCAAAGATCTCAGTCTGTGGTCATTGATGGGTGTCATTCCCCTTCTGTTACTGTTGTTTCTGGTGTTCCACAAGGCAGTGTCCTTGGGCCTTTGCTTTTATTATTTTTACTGCTGACCTGTGTTCCGAGCTTGAAAATAAACTAATCTCCTATGCTGATGATACAACTTTATATGCGTCAATTGCATCACCAATAGATCGACACGTAATTGCTACTGCTCTGAATAGGGATATAGCCAAAATTACATCATGGTGTGAACTTTGGGGCATGAAACTTAATGCTAGTAAAACACACTCCATTATCATCAGCAGATCTCGTACCTTGGATCCTCCCCATCCTTATCTACAAGTTTCTGGCGAGCAAATTGAGAGTGTGGATACTCTGCGTTTGTTAGGAGTTACTCTTGATCCCAAACTTACTTCTGAAAAGCATATTCGTTCTTTCTCCTCTTCCATTTCCCCAAAAATTGGTCTGCTTCGCAAGGTTTATAAAACATTTGCCCATGACGCCAAAGTTATCAAGTCTTTTTATGCTTTCATTTTGCCACATTTCGAGTACTGCTCACCTGTCTGGTTGTCAGCAGCTGACTGCCATCTCAAGTTGCTTGACAGGTCGCTAAATTCCATCAGTTTTATTCTACCTCATTAATTTTGTCTCTTGATCTGTGTCATCGACGTAAAGTTGGTGCCCTTAGTCTTTTATTTAAAGTTTTTAACAACCCTCAGCATCCCTTACATGGGGTTCTGCCTGGGCCCTATGTCCGGGCTCGTGCAACTAGATTCACAAGCAATTTTAATGATCTTGCCATGAGCCGTGTTAATTTTTCTACTACACAGTTTTCACGGTGTTTTGTGCCGGCCAAGGTTGACTTGTGGAATAAGTTGCCAAATTAGCTAGTCTATTCAGCTAATATTTCAATTTTTAAGTCTAGAGTTAATGCTTTTTTGCAGCATTAATTCTAATTTTAAACTTATTTTATTCTATTTTATTGTATTATATTTATGCTTGATATCCTCCACTGCATAATATGTTATCTATGTTTAATATGTGTATATGTACAGTACAGTATACAGTATATGTTTTTATTTTTTCCTAAGTTGCCGTAGTCTCTCTCCAGTGCCTCCGGGTGTTTTGTGTGGATTGATCTTGATGGTGTTTCTGCACCCTGGTTGGAGACTTCGGCATCTCATATAATAATAATAATAATAATAATAATACTAACACAAATCTTTCTTAAACTGCACAAAATCGTCTAAAAGTAGCTAGAATAAAATGAAAAAGACGTCTCCGGTATAGAAGGGGTTAACAAAGCCACGCCCCATGCTTGCGAAAACCCAAAGACGTAAACAATATAAAAGCTTTGCCCACGAACAAATCACCCTCTTATAACTGCATCAGGTTCCTTTAACCCGGCAAGCGCGATAGGCCTCACGGAAGGCTTCCTATAGGGAACGCGATAGGCCTCACGGAAGCAAGACCATAAAAAAAGCCTTCCAAAAAACAAAAGGGCCTATCAAAACAAAGGATTTTGTCTCTAGGTGAGATAATTCCCCTCTAGTACTCATCCATGTGTTTCTCACCCCTCCTCCTCCCCTCCTTCCCCACCTTATTCCCCCCTCCACCCCCTCCTCAATTATCACCTATGTATCCTCTTATTATCATCATTTATCGGTTATTTTTCTCTCCCGCGATAATGTAGCACAAGTGGGTTGCATAAAAGATCGTTATGCAACACCCAGACACCGGCACACACCGCCCCGCTCGTCTCAGTTGACTCCCAGACAGCGAGAGGGGAGGGCTGCCTGTGGCTCTCTCTCGCCTGAGATTATGACCGGGTGGCCAATATCTTCGTTTTTCACCACCCAAATGCTTTTCCCACTTATTTTAGCACTCTTGAAGGTTCATATATACATCATATATGTAAAATAAAAGCATACCGAAAACAAATAATGGTTTATATTGTAAATATAACGAATTCTGTCAGAATCCAGGGCTAGAAATGCACAAATAACTACCCTAGCACCTAGGTCTATATCGCGCTTGTCAGTTTAAAAGAGTTAAGGGGGGATGGGCAGGTTTTCTGGACCACTTTCTCTCTCATGTTTAGCCCCATTAATTTTCAGATGTTAAGATGTTTGCCCCATTAGTTAGTCAATTACAAGATCTTTTGCCCCATTTATTTGTCAATATTTAGACCTTTCGTGCTATTTATGTGTCGATTTTTTCCCTGGCGAACAATAGTGAGCCTGTAATGTTGGAAGAACCGGCCTTTGGCCGAGAAAATGTTCTACCGAAAAATGTACAAATTAATCTAGAAAGGGGATTTAATGGATTTTTGTTTTTTAATTTGATGGAGGTCTAGGGAGGAAACTAGAAAAGTAATAAATACATCCACAAATTGGCCAAAACGTGAACCATTGAGAGGGTAGTGGTTATATTTGTGATCTATTTATCTCTTTATTTATATATGTTATAGTAACCTGCTAGACCTCCTTCAAGCCTAAAACAAAAAACACCCACTAGACCCCCTTTCAAGATAGATTTGTATATTTTTCGGTAGAAAAATATCCCAGCCGAAGGCCGGTTCCTCCTAAAATTACACGAAAGGTCTATATATATTAACAATGAAATGGTTCGAAAGGTTTTAAAATCGCCAAACTAATGGAACAAACAACTAAAAATGTCAAAGCTAATGGGACTAAACATATATACAGTATATACTGTATATAATTATATACTGTATATATATATATATATATTATAGTAAACAACAGTGGACCAAAGATGGAACCCTGTGGAACTCTTAAAGTGACAGGGATCCATTCATATAAACACCGTTGAGTAGAAATCGTTGCTGCCTACCAGTTAGTCTACTTTCTATACAATATGTTATCTCTGTATTGATGCCAAGTGTATTGTGTATTAACCTCTGAAGTGCGCATGGGGGTAATTGGAAACGTCCCCCTGTGCTGACGTATTTGAGGTGTTTCCGTCACTAAAATATTCATTGTGCCATTAATAGCATTAATACTTATCCATATGCGCCTATCATTGGATTATTATAAAGGTATTAACCTGAAACAACAATAAAACGAGTGAAAACAGCGTTTGGATGGTCAAAATCGGAGATATAGCCCGCGAGTTGTATAATGTATGGGTGAGGCAATCTGCTTTCCCGCCAATTTCCCCCAAGGCCACTGAGACACAGTCGATCGATACTCTCTCTCTCTCTCTTGCACTCGCTTGCTATCAGTGATGACCACACCCTCCAATCGGATTTCTAATGTTAGCACGAAAATATACCTCAGAATAAGGGAATAACAGGGAAAATAGGTGATAACTGAAGGAGAGGAGGAAAGTGGGGAAGGAGGGGAGGTAGAGGACTGAGATTTTGCATGGCCCAGGGGCCAAAAAAAAAAAAAAAAAATACAAAAAAAAAAAATAAAAAAATATTTTTTTTTCGATGTCAAAAGTTGATTTTTTTTTTCTCTGACTCTTAAGAGTCTCCCCGCAGTGCGCCGGGGGAACTCTTAAGAGTCTCCCCGCAGCTCCCGGGTTAAGTTGAGAGAGAGAGAGAGAGAGATAGAGAGAATGCGAGCAAGAGAGAGAGAGGTAGACGGAGAGAGAGAGCCAATAGTGTTAAGGAAGTGCGAATCTGTGAAGGGACCTGCGGATCCAGATAAAGACTTCCATGATCCGACTACCGCCAAGTTGGGAAGGGAGAGACTGGAAAGAGACAGAGAGACAGAAAGTGTGTGTGTGTGAGAGAGAGAGCGAGAGCGAGACAGAAAACAAAATGTTTGTATGTGAGTTAGAGAGAGTAAGATAGTGTATGTGTGTGTCAGAGAGAAAGGGAGACAGATAGAGAGAGAGTTAGATAGATAAGAAAGAGAAAGTGTTTGTATATGAATTAGAAAGAGAAAGATGTGTACGTGTGTATGTCAGAGAGAGAGAGAGGGAGAGAGAGAGAGAGAAGTCGGCCACTAAATAGGGAAAGGCATTATGTAAACAACTGCATGTTTAGATATGGAGATTGTGGAAGAAAAATAATAGCAAAGTAAACAAAGCCTGAAAAGATGAATGTATAATAAGAGAAGCAGAGAGATCTGTTCCTGTGTGCTAGAATATACTGTACTTACTGTATATTATGAATAGAGTATATATATATATATATTAAATATAATTGTGTGTGTGTTTTTTTTTTTTTTTTTTTTCTATATTCCAACTTACTTCCTCTCGGGCATAGGCTGAGAGCCTTAACATTCACCGCTTTACAATGAACCCGTGAGGTCGTGTTCCAGTCTAGGGAGTGAGACGTGTGAAGCACCTAGAGTATAACGAGCACCTGCCATCTTGCCTTCACATGAGGCACGGTGCTCACTCATGGCCCGAAACCACATCATCTCTGAAGCCACCTCGTTCCCGTTGTTACGATCCAGGTTCTCAAAGACACAGGGCTCTTCAACATTGGACTAGATAAGGGCAAAAATGCAACAACGGTAACACTAGATCCAACCCCTGCCTTAAACACTGGAAAACAAAACACCATTACCGCCCTGAGTCGTGCCTGGACAACGAGGTATCCTATGACTCGGTAACTGGTGCACACACACTAGGCTGACGCTCGATGAAACAGCCTATTCTCAAACAGTAAAAGATTACTCGATTAGGTTACACAAAGAAAAGATAGTTAACGTGATTAATTAACGTTACGGTAGATACTCAAATAACTGGCACTCCTGTATTAAAGAAAGTGCAATGCTAGTCCTGCAACATCAACTGGAAACTTCTGAAATAAGTCTGATGCTGGGATGATGTTCGTAAAGAATCTTGAACAATTTTAATGCAGAATACGGGTCACAATAAATACTAGGACATATAGTAATAATAGGTAGGCGAATAATAAAGACTGCGCAAAGGTAGTAATGCTCGACAACTAAAGAAATGCTTCGTGACACAACGCAACAGCCTACTAGGGTTGTGCAACTCAACAACAACCTCGGCTCAAAAGTGCAGTGAATAATAATGTTGCATACATATAATAATGGGGGCTTATCTCTAACCAGTGTCTGCTCAGTTAATAAAGTCTAGCTGGGGTATCAAGGCAGGGCAACAATGGGTGAGCATGCGGCTCGTAGCTTAACGTTGTCCGAAGGTGGTATAATGAAGATTACGTTATATGACGGGGATGCTCTCTTGATAAATCTAGGTCTCTAGTACCTAGTTCTATCCTGGCGATCCCTCAGAAGTCAACACAAAGAGGCAGCACTATGTTGTGAGGGATAGGCTATGGCCCTCTCACACCACAGCGCTGTGCTCGCAAAGTAAACCCACCCGAAGACAACTTAGCCTCCCACAGTACCTGTCGATGTCGTGCAGGGCTTAGCTAACACTGCACACATCGGAGACAACGACACAGTAACCTTACCCCTAGTCTAGCTTTAGATAACCAAGCAGAATCACTCAACACCTTGCCAGGGAGACATATACCGGTCTACAACCTTCCCGAGAGAGGACACATACGGAAAAGTCCGTCTCTCCAAACCTCAATAAAGCCTAATACCTCCTTAACCTAATACATGGAAATATCTGAGAGCTTCGCGTACAATACGACTGGTCGACGGTGAACGTCTATGCTGAAACCAGAAGGGATGTTGAGTTTAATAAAGATTAGAGAATGAGAAAGGAGAAGTCGAGAGAGAGAAATAGTATGCAAAGTGGCGAGTATGGGGGACAGAATTGCAAAGGATGTAGACGATACGCGTGTCAGGCAAGCTCTGAGCTGGTAAAAAACACGAGGCCGCGATGGGCAGGGACTAGTTGACCACCCGGCCACCAACGCCGTCAGCGCCCAAGCGAGCCGCGTGATAGCTCACCCCGCTGCCAGGTGTACCCCCTCACCCTCTCTCGCTCGCCTCCCACACAAGCAACATTTATATTATAGCGAATATAAAATATAAGGCGCGGTCACAGACCAAAACAAAGACCATTTCTAGACTGTCTGTGGCAACACGACACTAATAAAAGAAAGCAGATCATTCTAGGACAACTGTAGCCCATCCCCCCATCCTGGCGAGCGCTAGCGAGCTGCAATGCCCCCACGCAACCATTCTGTCAACGCCGGGAGGCGTCACACCGTGCTTCACTGTCTCACCCCCTATACTCGGACTCTCACACTTACACACACACAACGCCACCTGTTGAGCAGATAACTCACCAGGCATTGCACCCCTATAGCATATTTTTAATATGGGAATATTCATACAGTGCTATTTAATCAGGGAACAATGTGTATATATATATATGTGTGTATGTACGTATCTATGTGTGTTTGTGTGTGTTTCACCTGAAAAACATTATAATTACATTACTGTATTACGTAGATTTGCTCTTACATACATAATTATGGATTACACGAACAAGTGTTTCAGGCCCCACCATTATTCGATCCAAACACACTCCTGATTCAGTTTGCTGAATAGCCTTAAATCAACAACATTGGACAAGCCATATACTGTCTCATACACACTTTACTAAAAAAAAAAAAAAAAAAAAAAAAATAATTTGTTTTTTGTTTTCCTAGGTAGGTGATTTATCGATAACTAGTGGGCAAATGAGGAACTATTATGTCTGCATCCTGTTATTGCCCATATTTCATAGTAAACAACATATTTGAGTCTTCGACTATTAAAACGTTGCAATAGTTGAGTGATTAAGATGGAGACAGGCCAATTTCTCGACAGCTTAGAAATTAAAAATAAATAACAAAATAAACTCACCTTCAAATGTGTCGATAAAGGAGACATCTTTAGGCGGAAGGTCTTTATCCTGCTTATTTTTGTATTGTTCTCATTATTATTGCTATTTTTGTTATGTTTACATAACAAACTGGAAAAAAGCACAAATAATGATCATGAAAAAGTATTCCATGCACCAAATAGTGCTCTCCATTCAAGAAAACACTCTAATCTACTGTATGTTTCCTTGGATGAACATCACCTTGAGGGGATAGGGTTTATTACATTTTGGTCGGTATATATATATATATATGTATACAGTATATATACAATTTTTTTCTTCCCTAGACCTCCATTAAGCTAAAAAATAAATCACCCCCTAGATCCCCCTTCAAGATAAAATAAACTGAATAATATCATCTAGTGAGAGCCAGAATAATCTGTTGAAACGCGTAATAATCCTCATGGAGTTTAAAGCATGGTTCACACATGCCAGAGTCCGATCCCGAGTTTCCCTGAGTCTCCAGTTGCGGGAACTCGCGGGCACTCTGGGAAAGTCGTGGGTCACTCCCGGATACTCGTGGGAACTCGTCTCGGGAACCCAAAATTTCATCACTGCATGACCATCTGGCACCGAGTCATCTCAACTTCAAGACGCTAGTGTTAACTCTCAGTGACTCATGAATACTCGTAATGACTCATAACTACCTGTAAACGACTCGTGAACACTCGCAGCAACTCGCAATTACATAAACTTAATATTAAAATGTCAAAGATCATACCTAACTAAAATATAACTTGAGAAATGATACAAGAATCATAGAAAATGAGAAATAACAAAATAATAACATACACAAATATATAAATATATATGATACAATGATAGATCATAAAACTCAATATATATATATATATATATATATATATATATATATATATATATATATATATATATATATATATATATATATATATATATATATAATTATATATATATATATACATATATATATATATATATATATATATATATATATATATATATATATATATATATATATATATATATACCAATATAAATAATTTATACAGTCAGGTCTCGATATGTTATTTATGCATCAAATGTCTGTCTGTCCATCTATCTAATGCATCTATCTCCCTTATACATTAATATAACTATGTCTTATTTGGTCTTTTTTTAATCTATGAATCATTTGTAATGTGATGGAATTGAAAAATATATTATCCTTCCATCACACAAATAATACAATTAAAGAGAGTCAATAAAAGTTTCTCCTTTGTCTTTTCATAAACTTAAATCTGTCTCATTTATGTTCACATTTGATCGATCACTTGGACCTAGCAAGTCTCTGTCTATCTATCTATCTATTGCATCTATCCATCTCTCATATACATTAACGTAACCATGTCATATTAAATTTTGGTCTTTTTGTAATCTATGAATAATTTCTAATGCGAAGGAATTGAAAAATATAATATCCTTCCAGCACATGGATAAAAAAAGAAATAATAAAGAGTCAACAACAGATTTTCCCTTATCTTCTCCAGATCGACACTCAGCTAATTGGTGTGACCCTTCGACCTAGGAAGATTCGCCTTATATATATATATTTTTTTTTAGCATGGTATATTTTGCCTTGAAAGTGTCTAAACAAAATGATAGGAGAAATATTTTAATCCGTTCAGTACCAGCGACGGCAGAGAGCCGTCAGTAGATAAATCCCTCCCCAGTCCCAACAACGTCAGAGAGCCGTCAGTAATATACTTTCCTTGTAACTGCCAGTATCAGGCAGTGCCTGGTACCACAACCGTTTGAACACTGCTCTAGAGTTGGCAACACTTCTCAGCTTATATCCAAGCCTCTACTGGCTGGGAGAGCCAGTATTCCTCCATCTTTTGAGGTGGGAGGTTGCTATATCTTTCTATTTTGGCCACATTGCTTGGGACTAGGGGTGACTTTTATTACTGTACCCTATGGTACAGTAGGGGTAAACATGTTTTTAATTGAAATATGTGTCATTTTTGCTATTTATGAGTTGGTGGAAAATGTATTCTTTAATTCCATCATATGGGAAATGATTCACAGATTATATAGATACCAAATAACATGACTGTAGGTGTGGCATGGGAGGGAATGGGGCACCGTATATACTGTATATGCCAGGGGCACAATGGGACGCATTCCCAGCATACTTTCAACGCACTCGTGGGCATACTCGTGAACACTCGTAACTCGTAACTACTCGTAAATATTAATGTCGCACTCGTGATAACTAGTAAATACTCGCAGCTACTCATGATCCGAAAATGACCGTTAGAATTTTAATTTCCCCACACTCTCAATACACTCGCAGCACACTCGTAATGACTCATAAAGGACTGCGAGTGTCCACGAGGGCACTCGGGGCTACTCGACTTAACTCGTGGACACTCGAGGCCACTCGTGGCTACTTGACGTAACTCGTGGACACTCGAGGGCACTCGTGTACACTCGTGGAATTTGAACACTCGGGCTTATTTCTGCCCGAGTACCCGCGACTGGTGACTCGTGGAAACTCGGGATCAGACTCGGGCATGTGTGAACTAAGCTTAAGGGGATATGTGTCAGTTTTCTGGTCCCCCTTCTTCCTCATGTTTAGCCCCATTAGCTTTCAGAGTTTATGACATCGCAGCTGAAGGCCGGTTCCTCCTCAAATTACAGGCTCGCTGTCGCTCGCCACAAAAAAATCGACACCTAAATGACACGAAAAGTCTTAATATTGTCAGAAAATGGGAAGAATGGTCTTAAAATCGCCAAATTAACGAGCCGAACGTCATAAACTCTGAAAACTAATCGGGCTAAACATGAGGAAGAAGGGGGACCAGAAAAGCGACCCATCTCCCCTTAAACCCCCTTGAGGATTATGACGAGTTTCAGCAGATTATTCTGGCTCTCACTAGATGATATTATTCAGTTTTGAAAGGCCCTCTGGTAATCAAAGGGCTAAGACTATCCCAATTGTCCCTCTGACGTCCATAATTCCTTCCTAAGCTGAATAAAGTCGTCTACAATTAGCCAGATATAAAGGAAGAAAGCTGTCCTCGTTTCTCGAAAGGGTTAATTGAGTTTATGACTAGTAGAGATCCCGATCTATTAATGGGAAGATATTTTTGGCATGGAATTTGTGCTGTACAGTCTCAATCCCTATAAGTAAGCCACCCTCGATGCTAACAATAAACTTTGCTAGGGTCTTTTTGAACGACGGGTAAACTTGGGAATGCACAAACGAACACTCTCCGCTAAAGCCTTAAATGAAACAAAAGCTCGAACAACCATATGAACCTTGTGTGTTTGACTGCAACTATGTTGCTTATTTTCGCAGGATGTAAATTAGTTCAAGTTGTATAACTGGACACGGAATTATGCACCCGGCCTACTGACCCAAACGAGGCATATTGATTATGGTTCTAATTGATTAGGAGTAGTCATTTAAATCATTGCAGATTGTAAGAAATGTGTTAAGATCGTGAAGTTATTTATGTCTGTGAATCAATAGACAATACAATTACTTATATTCACTGCATTGAAGCAACTTTAGTGGTCAAATATTATTGATGACATTTAGAACAACTGGCAACCGTTTTTCAACTTCATGCTGTATTCCTCTCTATTGATGGGAATAAATAATGTCGATATTCCTGTGTGCCCTGCTAAACTACTCTCTTCCGAACCCCCTTTTACATAATTTGATATTATTTTAGCTTCTATTGCTCTCTGACACTAGGTAGAGATTACCATGATTCTATAAGATCTTACCCTCCTACTATGGGTTTCAGAGGCCGTGTGGCAAAAAATATGTATTTTTGTATATATTTTTAATTGATATTGACAGACAACTTGAATGTAAAGGCGATAGTAGGGTTGAGTGGTAGTTGATAACTACCCTGTTTGATGGAGGAGCAATAATGGTTTGGTGGTTTCACAGGTACGCCACGGTAGCCTTGTACGTTTCCTAGTCATTCAGGTGTAACTTTAACCTCACGACACTGGGACAGCTGGCTTAATTTTCGACTTTTAGTAATGCACTATATTGACGAAAATTAGGGGACGATGTGAAACAAGCTCTGGCAAAATATCATACTGATCCAACTGTTTGTTAATAAGTTATTCCCGAAAAACGATGCCACACGGCCTCTGAAACACATAGACCGGAAAATGCAAAACTCACTCTGTTCAGGCATACCACCATATATCTGGGTAAAGTGTGTGATCTAAATGCACAACTCACTCTGTTCAGGCATACCACCATATATCTGGGTAAAGTGTGTGATCTAAATGCACAACTCACTCTGTTCAGGCATACCACCATATATCTGGGTAAAGTGTGTGATCTTAATGCACAACTCACTCTGTTCAGGCATACCACCATATAACTGGGTAAAGTGTGTGATCTAAATGCACAACTCACTCTGTTCAGGCATACCACCATATATCTGGGTAAAGTGTGTAATCTAAATGCACAACTCACTCTGTTCAGGCATACCACCATTATATCTGGGTAAACTGTGTGATCTTAATGCACAACTCACTCTGTTCAGGCATACCACCATATATATGGGTAAAGTGTGTGATCTTAATGCACATCTCACTCTGTTCAGGCATACCACCATATATCTGGGTAAAGTGTGTGATCTAAATGCACAACTCACTCTGTTCAGGCATACCACCATATATCTGGGTAAAGTGTGTGATCTTAATGCACAACTCACTGTTCAGGCATACCACCATATATCTGGGTAAAGTGTGTGATCTTAATGCACAACTCACTCTGTTCAGGCATACCACCATATATCTGGGTAAAGAGTGTGATCTTAATGCACAACTCACTCTGTTCAGGCATACCACCATATATCTGGGTAAAGTGTGTGATCTTAATGCACAACTCACTCTGTTCAGGCATACCACCATATATCTGGGTAAAGTGTGTGATCTAAATGTACAACTCACTCTGTTCAGGCATACCACCATATATCTGGGTAAAGTGTGTGATCTAAATGCACAACTCATTTTGTTCAGGCATACCACCATATATCTGAGTAAAGTGTGTGATCTAAATGCACAACTTACTCTGTTCAGGCATACCACCATATATCTGGGTAAAATGTGTGATCTAAATGCACAACTTACTCTGTTCAGGCATACCACCATATATCTGGGTAAAGTGTGTGATCTAAATGCACAACTCACTCTGTTCAAGCACACCACCATATATCTGGGTAAAGTGTGTGATCTAAATGCACAACTTACTCTGTTCAGGCATACCACCATATATCTGGGTAAAGTGTGTGATCTAAATGCACAACTCACTCTGTTCAGGCATACCACCATATATCTGGGTAAAGTGTGTGATCTAAATGCACAACTTACTCTGTTCAGGCATACCACCATATATCTGGGTAAACTCACTCTGTTCAGGCATACCACCATATATCTGGTAAAGTGTGTGATCTTAATGCACAACTCACTCTGTTCAGGCATACCACCATATATCTGGGTAAAGTGAGTGATCTTAATGCACAACTCACTCTGTTCAGGCATACCACCATATATCTGGGTAAAGTGTGTGATCTTAATGCACAACTCACTCTGTTCAGGCATACCACCATACAACTGGGTAAAGTGTGTGATCTTAATGCACAACTCACTCTGTTCAGGCATACCACCATATATCTGGGTAAAGTGTGTGATCTTAAGTTTTCAGCTCTAGGAATAGTAAAATAGTTTTGACAAACTTTCACTATACATAAGAGCTTATCATAAATATGAACTAACTTGGAAATCATTAACAAAATAATCACAAAACTCGACAACAATATATGTTGGTAGAAGTGGAGAACCAAGCCAATTCAGATAGGTAGCCGAGAGAGAGAGAGAGAGAAAGAGAGAGAGAGAGAGAGAGAGAGAAGTACAAAGGAGTACAAAGGAGTACAAAGGAAATCAAGCAACAACAGGTCTAGTGACCCTTCTAGGCTTCTTGTCCTCCAAAACACTGAGGATCAAGTGTCCAAACAGTGGTTTAGAGTGGGTAAGGGAACATTGGAAAGGGAACTACTGCCCTGGAACTAATGTCCGTGGCAGGACTAGGAAGTTAGTAGGGGACATATTGGTTAGTAACTGAGGGGAGGATAAAATAAAGTTATTCATTTACAAACGCAGTCAGTCGCGGGTTTGATGCGAGATATTTGTCTAGGCGGAGTTTAAATGAATCAACGGGTGCTGCAGTCTATAACGTCTTGGGGAAGCCCATTCCACAAGTTGACAACTCGATTGAAGAAGAAATTCTTAGATTCATGTCAGTTAAAAGATTTACCAATAATTTTGCAACCGTTTCCCCGCGTGTAATTAGATTGGTCGATAGTGAAGTACTTACTACAGTTCATATTGTCGATGCCTTTGATGATTTTGAACACTTGAATTAAGTCACCTCTTAATCTGCGCTGGGTTAAAGGAAATAAATTTAATTCTCTAAGACGCTCTTCGTATGGTTTGTTCTTCAGGCTAGGTATCATTTTGGTAACTCTACGTTGAACTCGTTCTAGCTTGTTTATGTCTTTTTGGTAATACGGGCACCAACATTGAACGCAGTATTCCAGAAGAGGGCGGACTAAGGAATTGTAAAGGGTTAGGATAACGTCTTTGGATTTATGCTCAAATGACCTGCCTATAAAGCCAATTATTTTGTTTACCTTCTTAACAACTTCTGAACATTGTTGACTCGGTTTTAGGTTACTCGATATTGTTACTCCCAGATCGGTTTCTCTGTTTACATTCTTAAGCTGAGTGCCATTCATCGAATAGTTTGCTTTCTCATTTAGGTATCCGATATGTAGTACTTTACATTTATCCGCATTGAAACTCATTTGCCAAATTTGGGCCCAATGTGACAATTTATCTAGATTGTGTTGCATATCGTCAACTTGTTCTTTTGAGAGTACGCTATTTGCAATTTTTGTATCGTCAGCAAATTTTGAGATTGTACAGGTGAGACCCTCATCTATGTCGTTGATGTAAATTAGAAAGATAATTGGTCCTAGTACCGATCCCTGGGGTACCCCGCTACTTACATTGGTCCATTTAGATGCCTTATCGTTTATGACTACTCTTTGCTTTCTGTCGCTGAGCCAATTTTCTATCCATTTCAACACACCGTCTTGTATTCCATGCGCTTTTAGTTTTAGCAGTAAACGTTTGTGGGGAACTTTGTCAAAGGCCTTTAGAAAATCAAGGTATATAATATCTACAGCTTTACTCTCATCGTAGAGGTTGAGGATATCGTGGAAGAAGTCTAAGAGGTTTGTTAAACAGGAACGTTTTTTACGAAAGCCATGCCGTGTTGAGTATCTTTAAGTATGTTATTTTCCTCTAAGTGATTTACGAGTCTGTCTCTTATGACCGTTTCTAGCATTTTACATACAACTGAGGTTAAGCTTATTGGACGATAGTTACTGGGTAGGGATTTGCTGCCTTTTTTGAATATCGGTGTTACGTTGGCTAGAGAGAGAGAAAGAGAGAGAGAGAGAGAATGGAATTATACTAGAAGTTGTTGAATAGTAGTAAAAAGATTGCATATATAAATATATTATTTCAGCACAAAATATTGTTACATTTAATATTGATATTTCAAACTTTTCACCTAGCTCAGATTTAGATCCTCATGATTCAATAATCCCCTATTTTTGTGACGCTATCTACTTTTGAATACAGAGTTCGTGGCAGAATGAAGTAATTTCTATGAGGAAAAAACTAAACACTGGTGTTATCCAATTATCTTATTTACTTATTAATAGCATCGGAATTATCTCCATAATATCCCCGTAATTGCAGCATGTTCAAATGCTAGATGAAAGTGATGTAATGACTGATGTGAACCAATCGGCTTCATAATAACTTTGAAATAAGTATATGTGTAAAGAAATCCCATTCTCGGCTAACTTAACTCTTTGAAGATAACGATGCATATTGACCGTCTGTTCTTGTTATCATAACTCACTTTTATGCAGCGTGTGGAAGATATGTGGGTATTAAATGGAAAAGACTCTCAACATAATTATATCCTTTGTCTTCCATGCTACTCATCAAAGTATAAGCAGAATAAACTGTCACAAATGCGTCGTATTCCACAAGGGGATAACTTCTAAGGTATACAGATTAACGTTTATTTATATGCCATCAACTTCCTTTAACCATCCGTTCATGAGCATATACTGTACTCTGTCCAACTCTCCAACTCAAGAGCTAACCGATATTTCCAGTATTTGTTCTATTCAATAGGTGAGCTCTGGAACACTCTCCCTGAACCCATCTTTCCCTCATCCGATGACTTAACCCTTAACTGGCGGCGCGCAACATATGTCGAGTGAAATAAATTTGGACTAAGTGGCGGTGCACGACAGCTGTCGAGCGCCATTTTCAGCACGTAATGTTGCTGAGAGAGAGAGCTGAGCGGTGGGACGAGCGTAGTAACCTTATGACCGCTCCCCACGACCACCGTGGACGTACTGAACTGTATTGCACCCTTCTCCCCCCTTTCTCACTCGCTACACAGGGAATTATGTGCGGAAATTACCTTATAATAGGGTTTTTGCACTCGTGTTGCACGATCGTTGCAAAAGAACCAGTGGTCGTACAAGGATGGTTCGGGTGTCATTGGAAAGCTCTGTTTACGCCCTTTCAGGAATAGATACTTGTTTTACGCTCTGGGTCTTATTTAGGCATTAAAATTATCACGTAACAACCCTCTTTAGGGTTAAAAAAAACGCTGTGCGGTACGGTCAAATAGACCGCCTAGCCCGCCAATAAGGTGTTAAATGCCTTCAAACTCCGTGGATCCAGGCATTTGGGCTTGTCCGTTCCTTGATATTGGCTCTAACACCATTTTAACTCTGGGGGAGGCACTCGTGATAGGTAGTTCTGCCTTTTGTCTCCCTCATACACATATACAAATTACGTATACAATATACTTCACTACATATTATGTTAGATTGGATAAGTATTAATGGTATTTTTGCAACACTGCTGTGCTAGAGAAAGTGAGAGGGATGGATAAAAAAGTCGATACGGTGATCAGGTAGCGTGCAGGAATAATTAATCATGAATGGAGTTGGAAAAAACTGTGTTGAGTGCACATACATTTAAGCAATATGTGACATGTCGTTTTACCTGTGATAGTCAGGTATTGCCGAGGTTTTGTATTGTCGCAAATAGTAGACATGTGCTGCATGATGGATTATGTTTATTCAGAATGTACTGCCATATTATTAAACCTCACAAAAAGGCTTCCCTAATCCCTCACGGACGAAATTAGCACAACAAACAGTGCCCTTTCTGATTATGAATGGACTAAGCCCATTTATAACACATTAAAGCTGTTTAAATGTATTTAATTATATATTTAGGAAAGCACCTTAGCAAGGTTTTAAAATACGAAATAGAATTACCCGGGGTATAATAATCAAGCTTTATATTTCGGAAGGACTCGACTCGAGCTTGTGACTTCGGGTTGCAGTATATTGTAGCTTGGATTAATTATAGTTGGCCAATCTTTATTCCTATCCGTTGTATTATGGCCATCGTTAACAAATAGTGTCTTGTTTACTATAAATAGTATTGCTTCAACAGTTTATTCTATTTTGAACTTGTAGGCTTCGGACACTTTGAAAGTTTGAGGAATTTGTTTTATTTTGTTTTTGAATTTCATTCGCTTCAAGCGAAATATAGCCGTATGATATATATATCTGTGAAATATTGTTTACACGCAAATATTTGTGCAATATTTTATTTGGCTGACCTTTAAAGAACTGATTGCAATGGAAAGCAAAAACTAACGTTGATACATCAAAACAATCAAGGGTTCATTTTGCTGTTCGAGCCACCTGTGCTAAATCGGAGTGGAGTGTGTTCGTGTGTGCGTTGCCACGTTTACCAGTCATCCAGAAAGACCCTGGATACCAATTACCAATGTTTCTTGAGTGGAGGGGTGGGGGGTGGGGGCTTATTTTTAGGTATTGCGACTGTACGTAGTATCAGTGAATTACCACAAAACTCACCGAAACGCCAACAATACCCTCATTGTTCCCCGATTAGATAGCACTGTATGAATATTCCCATATTCAAAATATGCTACAGGGAGTCAATGCCTAGTGAGTTCATTGCTCAATAGGTGGCATTCTGAGAGTGAGGATCCGAGTCTTGGGGGTGAGACACTGAAGCACTAGGGTGAGGCAGCTCCAGAGAAGGGGCTGCTTCGAGCCGTGGGTGGGCAACCGGGCCCCGTGTATCTTGCGAAGGCAAGATAGTGGGGGTTGGTTGCATCTCAAAGTGCTTCACATGTCTCACTCCCTAGACTGGAACGAGACCTAACAGGCTTCTCCGTTGAATGTATGATTGAATGTATAGGTTCTCGACCCATTTCCCCATACACAAAAATAATACACATGTGGTAATATTGGTACAGAATATATTGCATAGTTTGGTCTTTGGGTATACAATACACATGTGGTAATATTGGTACAGAATATATTGTATAGTCTGGTCTTTGGGTATACAATACACATGTGGTAATATTGGTACAGAATATATTGTATAGTTTGGTCTTTGGGTATACAATACACATGTGGTAATATTGGTACAGAATATATTGTATAGTTTGGTCTTTGGGTATACAATACACATGTGGTAATATTGGTACAGAATATATTGTATAGTTTGGTCTTTGGGTATACATTTGAATTATCAAACCTAAAATAACACCACTTACAGTCGGCCAGATAACTTGTGTCTCCGCTTTCATTATGTTTCGCTCGCTGTGTGCTGTATTAATATATGTCAGATGTTGAATAGCCTGTGTAAAGGTAAGAACATGTTTGTATATCTCACTCTAAACGATGAAATAATGTTTAGATACCAATCATTGATCATAATATATTTGGTGCTGAGACATCACTTATTTGTCGACTGTACCTTTGATAATTAAGGTACCACATTAGCGTCCAAAGAAAGATATGGCCACACTCTCATAGTACAGGATTGTTTGTATTCATATATTTATTAATATTATTTTGTATTTATTATTTACCAATTGTGTATTTATTAATTTTCTATTCTTTTGTATTTATTATTTACGGATTAGTTTATTGTTTTTGTACATATTATTTACGGATTTTGTTATTATTTTGTATATTTTATTTACGTATTTTGTTATTAATATATACGATTTTTTGTTTATTTCATCACCCTACTCTTTCTAAAAAAAATCGAGGATATAGAAAGGGTTTGAACAAGTTGTGTCAAGGTTATTAGGTATATTGATGGTGGAGATTTAACTACCTCTCTAGTTGGTATTATGAGATGGGTTTATTACCATCAACATATTTATGAATAGGTAGATTATTATGGTCTCTCTCTCTCTCTCTCTCTCTCTCTCTCTCTCTCTCTCTCTCTCTCTCTCTCTCTCTCTCTCTCTCTCTCTCTCATTGGTGGTTTTTTTTTAGTGTACCACTTTAACCCTTTCTGTACCGGGGACATCCTTTTCATTATATTCTGGACATTAATGGACAATTTTATTCAGCTAAGGAAGGACGTCTACCCATTAAAAGGCTACAGACTATCTCAATTACTTTTTTGGAGCCACCAGATATCCTTCCTAAGCTTAATTAAAATCGTCTAAATGTAGCTATATTAAAATATAAAAGAGGTCGCCAGCACAGAAGGGGTTAATGCTGCAGCCAAATATTCAACATGTATATATCACTGTAAAGAAGAATTGGGTGGAACTCTACCTACAGATGAACGTGAAAATGGACACTATGTGGGTATGAATATGGTATGTAAAATGGACACTATGTGGGTATGAATATGGTATGTAAAATGCCCGTAATAACCTACCCATTTAACTCCTTCTGTACCGGCGACCTCCTTTAAGGGGAGGCAGACCGTTTTTCTGGACCCCCTTCTCCTTAATTTTTAGCCCCACTAGTTTTGACATTATAAGACTTTCGGCCCATTAGTTTGGCGATTTTAACACCTTTCGCCCCATTTCGTTGTCAATTTTAAGACATTTCGTGCCATTTAGGTGTCGATTTTTCCTGGCGAGCGAGAGCGAGCCTGCAATTTTAAGAGGAATCGGTTCTACCGAAAAATTTACAAATTTATCTTGAAGGGGGGTCTAATGGGTGTTTTTCTAAGCTTGATGGAGGTCTAGGGTGGAAACTAAAACAAATATATGAATACATGAATTAATAGACCAAACAAACGGTCAGTCTCCCCTTAACTTGAATCTGGCTACTATTAGACGATATTAAACAGTTTCAAAAGGGCCTTCAGCAATTAATAGGCTTCGAACTATCGCACTTAATTGTTTTCATTACCACAGATCCTTCTTAAGCCACACAAAATCGTCTAAATACAGCTAGGATAGAATATATAAGATGTTGCCGGTACTGAAGGGGTTAAGGGGGCAAAGGTATATTTATTGGTCGATTTATTTATTTATTTATTATTTTCTTTTTAGTTTTCTCCCTAGACCTCCACTAAGCTTTAAACAAAAAAACATCCCCAAGATGTTTCTAGAAAAAATGTGTAAATTTTTCGGTAGACAAATGTTCCTCCTAAATTACCGGCTCGCTATCGCTATCGACACGTAAATGGCATGAAAGGTCTTAATATTGACAAAAAAATGGGGCAAAAGGTCTTAAAATCGCCAAACTAATGTGCAGAACGTCTTAATATCTCAATACTAATGGGGCTAAGCATGAGGTAGCTGGGTGGTGGGCAGACAAACTAATCACTCCCCCTTAAAGGTATATTAGAAGTGATAAACCCATCTTACACCAATTATAAAGGTAAATCGCTACCAATGTACCCCAATGATCTTCTATACTTTGCTGATACCATTCTCTGTAAGCCGAAGACAGACTACAGGAGCAACATCTATAGTGCAGTTTATTACAGTGGGTCAACACATATATGGGAACAACAAAGAGAGTTATAGTGAGAGAATGTGTGTGTGTGTGTGTGTGTGTGTGTGTGTGCAAATGTATAGGCAGAACAGAGACAGTTATAGTGAGAGAATATGTGTTCGTTCGATAGCGTGTGCGTGTGTGTGTTGGTGTGTTGGTCTTGGCGGTGCCCGGTGTGAACAGTGATCCCGCACTCCTTTATTTTCATCAATATTTTCGAAAGTAGTGAAGTTACGATACGCTGACTTTACCTAGACAAACATCGATAAAACCGCGGCGGTTGTGAAGCTGCCTGGAAGGAATTTAGGCCAGTGATTATTGATATATTAGCGAAAACATGATACCCTATCCTGCCGTCTCGGCCTGACAGTCAGCACCACCTGCCGGTTACCAAACTAAGTACCATTCACACAACTACCACTACCGGTACCCTTATCGCTAGTTTATAATTATCAGTGACTTGCATTTGTACCTTAAGTAGTATAGGCATGTGCAGGTAAATTAGTGAAACAGGAAAATATACAGTGCAACATGAGTAAAATACCCGAAAGTAACTTGCCTCCTGCAGACAAACTGTTTAGCATGTAACAACCAGTGCTTGTTAGAGTGTTTGAAATGCCGAACGTGTAAAAAATACGTACAGTACAGTCAGAAAACACAATTTCTGAGACACTTTGATAGTGCCCGGACATGTGGAGTGCATTGTTTCTGGACGACAGCCCACTTTAACTAACCGCATACCTATGAACACACGTTTCGAACCAATAGATGCTTCACTCAGTCTGCTATGTAAAATTATAATGGATAATTCTACAGTTATACTAACCCTATTTTGTCGCTATTATGTTGGTACTAATAGGTTAATATTATTAGTAGTAGACTTAGTATGGTCTGATGATGCGCGGAAATGTATATTTGACTTAAAATAGATACATTGAAGTATTACAAACCTTCGGCAAAGTGAGACTCGTCCGCCGTGGTTTCTTCGTCCGCGGTTTGTTTACCTGGGTGTACAATTGGTTGGGCCACGGCGTACTTGTTTTTTGCCCCCTGCTGTCAATATATATGATGATGACAATAAGTCATGGGGGGTGAGGGGGGGGGGGGGGTCAAAACCCCCACTCAATGATATTTTTTCTTTCTTCAGAGGCTTGTAATTACTTCCAAACAATATATATTGATGAAAATTAACACAGAAAACTATATAAATCCATGGGAAAATTAGTGACATTAATATAAAAAAAAATCAGTTTCCGCGTCTGCTGAACCATCCAAAAACATGCTAAAAGGGGTGTTTTGAAGGGAGGAGGTGTGTGGGGTAGTGGGGAGGGGTAGTATAACTGTAGATTTACCGCATAACAACAGCACAATAATTTCACATGGCAGACTGAGTGAAGCATGTATTGGTTCGAAACGTATGTTCGTACGTGTGCGACATTGTGATAGTTAAAGTGGGCTGTCGTCCAAAAACAATTCGTTTTCTTACCTGGTATTCTTACCTGGTGGGCTTCCCAGACCCCAGAGCTAAGTAGTAGGTCAGGGTCCACGGAAGCCACACACTGCTGATGCGCCAGCCCAAAGATAGTTTATAGTTTGTAGCAAAAACAGGAAAGTATAGAGATCTATGGACTGGAAAGTGCATCATAAGCAGTTAAGTTAACAAACAAGGTATAAGTATAAGTGGTTGAGGAGGCCAGAAGGTGTGACATCGATAAAAAAAATCATGAATATTCATATAAGACTCCTGCAAGATAGTCGGAAAGGGCAGCCTTGAAAGATAACAGGTTAGTCAGGGATACCAAATCTGTGGGCAAAGAGTTCCACAGAGACACATATCTAAGATTATTTTTTTTTTTTCTTATTTCAAGCTGGCATCTCGAGTGAGCAATTTTATATGGGTGACCCCTGGTTGCAAAATATTGGGGACGATCAAAAACATCTTCAGGAGTAATTGAGCAGAGACCGTGAAATATTTGCCAGTACTTAATTATGTCATGCCTAAGAAGTCTACCCTTAATGGAAAATAGGTTTAATATCCTCAATCTTTCACTATAATCAAGATTCTCGAGACCCCTAATAGATTTAGTCCAGCGTCTCTGAACAGACTCCAGTAGTCTTAGGTCCCCCAAATACCCAAGGTTCCACATGTCCCAATGTCCGGGCCCTATCCAGGTGTCTCAGAAACTGTGGTTTCTGACTGTACATGCAAATTGCACACACCTACCTGTCCATGCCATTGTGAATTTCCTGAACGCAAGGAGTGAGTACACCTGTGAGGGATGTGTTAGACAACAGCTGGGTGAACAAGGCGACTGGCAGTTTGAGCTCGTCTATACCCTACTGGACAGTTAAAAGGAAAAGGAAAAGGAAAGCGAGGTTAAACAGACAAAAAAAGACAAGGAAATTGACAATGAAAACGCCACTAAAAACGGTGGTAAGTGTGATGACATTTTAGTAAGATCCTGTGTAGCGGGAGGAACTGTTTTTCAGATGCCTATTTACTAAGAAACATTGCACAATATCTTTAACCTAACCTAACCAAAACCTAACCTAACCTAACCTAGTATATTAGTGGGCTATTTATTAATGTAAATTTGTAAACAAATATTGTAACATTACCAAATTATTGAGGTATATGTACAGGTCCACCCGCTACACAGGATTATACCGAAAATTTTCCCGAAGAACAAAGTGGCACTTCACCCATAACAAATAATAAACATCTTCAAAAAGACTAACGGGAAACCAAATTATGCTACTACTACAAAACTAATCAGTGTAAATTTGGCCGAAACGGACGTGACTGCCCTTTTGCTCACCCAAACCTATGTAACAGGTACAAGATAAACGGTCATGATCCCATAAATGGATATAAATATAGTGATAAGTGCAAATACTTGCACCTATCTATATGCAATGGCTCATAAAGGAGGAGGGAGTGTTTAAATTTGGAGTACAAAAGACTCCATTTGAAGGGCACTCGTCGATATCCATCTGACCAGTGTAGATATCAGCAACAAACAACCACTTACCCACCACCACCTACTCGTTCAGCCATTCCTGCACCGAATTCCCAAACACAGAGTGAGTGGTTAAATCGACCCCGACGAAACAAAATACGTGGGTTAATCATCCTCCCCAAAATAATTCCATGTTACATTTTTTTAGTGCAACAGATGCAGAAAATTTAGAAAGTGCGACAACAAATAATGAAGGAACTGAAAATCCATCCAACTCAGTGGTGCATCCCTCCATCACAGGGACTACAGTAACAAGAACAGAGGTCAACAGCAGTATCCTACACACAATAATTACACTCAATATAGTGGGCCTATTACCTTACAAATTCAGAGGCAAGTAAAGCTACTTGCAGAAATAGCACAAGTAGATAATGCTCTCATACTTTCCCTAACAGAATCACATCTTACCCAAAGTATAAGAGAAGCAGAAATAGATATAGCAAATTACACATCCTTTAAAACTGATAGATCTGGCCATAGAAAAAAGGGGTTATTATCACATACGAGAAAAATCACTTTGCAGATCTCACTAAAGTTCTATTCTCTTAATTTAATCCCTATGCAGAGGTCCAGTTACTAAACATTACATCCATTAATATGATCTACATCACTATATATAGACCCCCAGCATGTTCAACTAGTAAGTCTATGCATCAACTAACAAAAATTAAAGATATTTTAGACAATTTACCACCACCCACTAGGGGAGGTGTGGCAGAGTGGTCTTGCCACTGGACTGGTAATCCAATGGACCCGGGTTTGAATCCCAATATGTCAATGGGAAAATATTATTGGGATGGAATTTGTGCTGTACCTAGTTTCAGTGCATTACCACAGCACACCGAAATGCCAAAAAAATACCCTCATTGTTCCCTGATTAAATAGATTTGTATGAATATTCCCATATTCAAAATATGCTACAGGGGGGCAATGCCTAGTGAGTTAATTGCTCAATAGGTGGCGTTCTGAGAGTGAGGGTCCGAGTCTTCAAAATGAGACGGTGAAGCGCAGAGGCGGAGCAGCTTCAGAGATGGGATTGCTTCGAGCCGGGGTGCTTCACATGTCTCACTCCCTAGACTGGAACAAGACCTCACAGGCCTCACCGTGTTCAGCGGTTGAGTGTGCAGGCTCTCAGCCTATGTCCGAGAGGGAGTAGTTGGAATATAGAAAAAAACAAAAATCATGCCAATCATTGTGCTCACTGGAGACTTGAATTTCCGGCTAATTAACTGGGCTTCAGAAAGCATCTATGGAGGAGCATGGCAACAAACATAGTTACCAACACACAGCATATAACTCTCAGCCCTGCAGAGCCCATAGCTGTGAACTTCAATCAACTTAATTTTTTCAGTGAATCTATATGCTGGGAAGACCTTAAAAGGGAACATAATGAAATGGATTGAGCCACACAGTTTAAGGAATCTGGTCCCGAGACCCAATTTTACAAACTACTGAAAATATGCCTGGAAGTTAATGAAAAATACATACCCCTTAAAAAATTGTCGGTACTTATTACCGAAACTACCACTAATTGTTTCTCAATATTTGAAGGTTATTATAGAATAAGGATGTTGCAAAGATCACATTAAAATGTGTTTCAACCTCCGGAGATACATTTTATGTACACTATATAAAGTACTGTACAAACAAAAAACTCTCCCTATAATTCTCCCTATTGACAGCAGTGAAACTCTTATGTAAGCCCCTTACTGTTAAAATAGATGCTGATTTCAATCAATCATGGGGGGTGAGGGGGGCAAAGCCCCCCTCAACCCATTCTGTATCCAAAGGCAAACACAAATTTATATTTACTCTGAAAGTGACTTACATCTGAGTGTTTTAAGATCGTTGGATAACAGGAGGAAAAACATTTGCTGGGGATTTTAACTAACTTCAACTACTGTATAATGATGAAAACTACCTAAAACCAAAAAGAAAAACCATGGGAAAATTAGTGGTAGTTTCGGTTATATTTTATAAAATTGTCATCACAGAATATATATATCACATGAACGCAGTATGATGATGCGCAAGTAAATGAACCTACTAAAGAAGCTGAAGCGTAATTTCAGCATACTCTCGCTAAGGCAGCCTCCCAGAGGCTGGGTGTGCTCAACTGCCTCAAGGGGTTCTTTACCCCTGCGCAGCTACTTGTTCTGTACAGGGGCACAGTGCGTCCTTGAATTGAGTATTGTTTACGTGTGTGGGGAGGATCCTCTCACACCGCACTCCTAAATAAAGTAGAAAGGTAAGCCTTTCGTATCATTAACTCCCGTCCACTCACCAACTCTCTGCAATCTCTCTCTCTTCGCCGCAATATTGCATCTCTCTCACTATTCTATCGCTACTGCAATAATCTGTGTTCCTCGGAGCTTTCCCAGTGTATACCACCTCCTCTACGTGGGGTGCGTGGTACCCGCCTTGCAGCGCAATCCCACCCCTACTCTGTGCAACTCTCCAACCCAAGAGTGAAATGCTATTCTCAGAATTTCTTCTATTCAACTGCTGAGCTCTGGAACTCTCTCCCAGAATCAGTTTTTCCCTCTTCCTATGACTTAAATTGCTTCAAACTCTGTGTGTCCAAGCATTTTAGCTCGAACGTCCCTTGATTTCGTCCTTGTCACTCTTTGAAATCTGGGGGAGGCACTCGCTGCAGGCAGTTATGCCTTTTGTCTCCCTGATTCACATAGAAAAAAAAATAAAAATAAATAAATAAACAACGAATTGAAGCCAACATTACCTCTATTGATGAAAAACTCAAGACATCGGTAGAAATAAAAAAACACAGAATAGAATTTCAAGCCGTGTCATGCATTAAAACAAATTCAAAATACTTTTATATGTATGCTGCAAATAAATCAAACGTAAGGGCAGGTTTTGGTCCACTGACAGATGCGAACGGCCAAACCATGAATGAACCCGAGGTGATTGTCGATATACTATGACTCCAGTACGAGGGCGTCCTTAGCCACCCTCGTACTGGTGATAAAATAGTAGACTCACCGACCAACTTCTTCCACAAAGTATCCATGCAAAATCTGATGGACATTAAATTTACCACAAATGACATAGAAAAAGATATAAAGGAAATTGGTATCAATGCAGCAGCAGGCCCGGATCAATTCCCAGCCGCACTTCTCTAGAATTGTGAAGCAGAGCTTAGTGCTCCACTACAGCCTTTTTTAATGGAAACCCTCTTGATACTGGAATTATACCACAACAATTAAAAAAAAGTGTTAAAATTACATCAGTCCACAAACGGAGTTTGAGGGGTGAAGCAAGAAATTATAGACCTATTTCTTTAACCTCGCATGGCATCAAAATCCTCGAAAAGCTAATAGTTAAAAATATGTCCATATACCTTGAAGTAAACAATGTAATAAACAAGGACCAGCATGGGCTTCGGGCGGGCCACTCGTGCCCCTCGCAACTGTTAGCTCACCATGAAACAATTATAGAAGGGCTAGAAAATACAAATAATATCGATGTGATCTACCTTGACTTTGTAAAAGTATTTGACAAGGTCATAGACTCCTCTACATAAGGACTGGCGTCGGCCATACTCGGGTCCCGGAACTTGGGTCCATTGTCAGGCCCACAAACTGAGGTCTTATTTTAGTTTTACTGGATATGGGACTTTTTGTTTTTACTCTACAACATCTTATTAACTAGAGCAACCAAGTAAAGGAAAATAAAACATTTGTTTTTGGTTGATTGACTCATAAGTCTCTTTCGTGATTGAACATAATAGGAAAATATACAGTTATAATGAGATAGTTTATAAGAACATGTATTATACAAGCAAAGCATCATACCATGACTTACATTAATTAAATATTAGAAGAAATTAAAGTAAAACCTTTGCAAAATATTACTTTACACATAATTTTACATATATCACAAGTCACACAACACAATAATTAACTTAAACATTAGAAAGTTTCTCTTGTCGCCTTAAGCAGCCTAGTGTACACTCCCGATCGCTTGTATTAAATACAAAGGCCTTAAACAACACATTACACAATGTCTGGCATGCTCCTGAATGGCTAGCTAAAGGAGCATCTACATAAGACAAACATTGTTTCAAGTAATTGCGACAACACTTTTTCAAGTCTTGAAGAGACATTTGAAGGGTGATGCCACTATGTACAAAGAAGACAGTAGCCAGTGTAGGCATACTCAGCCCACCTCGATTGAGCGCAGTCAAAAACTCTGATGACAAGCATTCCCCAGAATCTACTTCCTGTTGTCCATGTTTATGAGCTAAAAATCCCCCAATGTAGACAATTTTATGTTTTAAAGTATCATCTGAATCTAGAAGTAGTTGAGTGTCTTGTAATGTCAGCTCTTCCTGAAGTTGTAAATCACCATCATCTATTGCTGCTGTACAAAATTCACAGCTTACTTCTTTGGCTCGGTCAGGAACGATGTCACGTTTCAACAGCTGATGCAACTGCTGTACTTTGGATGCTGCTTGAACATCCCCAATGTCAATGTAAAAATTTCCTCCACTACGTTGTCTTGCTTGACCAAAACACTTTTCTAGGGGATCTTGTGAAAAAACAGCAGGTAGGATGTAAGCAAAATCATGGGTTTCAAAAATATATTGTGCTGCTTCTATGTTATACCTTGTTGTGATGACAAAGGCATCTGCTGTTGACTGTGTTAGTTTCTTCTCTCTGCCATGCCCACCAGTCCACCGACAGCTGGATACAACTGTACACATTTCCTGCAGAGCTTTGAAGTTTGTACAGTTTAATGTCCAAGGTTCACGATATTGGTCTCGTAAATGAACTGCGCTGTACTTGCTTTTAACATTCATCATTTTAAACCAATTGGTTACCAGTGTTATGTATATCACTGTTCCATCCTGAAATTTAACAGTTCCTTTAAGACCTTCAAATGCAGCAATCGTTTTCTCATTGAACACTTGGCAAACTAAGGGCACACTCTGACGTTGCAATGGTTTAGGAAATACTGATGAGTATGTGAGTTTTGTCAGACGAAGTGGTGTCTTCTGATCTTCATTGTAAAGAGCTTTAACATCACTCCAACACGCCAAATATTTTGTACAGTCCTTGCTAAAATGTAATTCTTGACATTTCTCTGTGATCCAGTTGTTTCTCATATTCTTGAGGATGTGAACATAATCATAGACAAGGAAAACATTTATGCCATCTGGTGCTAGTGTTACTTTTCCAGGACCCCCAAGCATTCTGTAAACAGCTTGATTCAGTGGACAGTTGTCACAGACGAACGATACTGGATGGCCACCACTAGCTTTAACAACATATACAGCCTCAAGTAATATTTCCTTCAGTTGAATAACATTCAGTTTTGATACAGGATGAATTCGTATGATGTACCGTGGTCCTCCATAGTGACAAACAACTTCAATAGCAAGAGCAGATGTTGCTAGATTTTCTGGTCCGTTTGTTGCATAGCCTACTATATGCTCTCCTGTAAATCTAAGGGCCTGCTTAAGCTTGACTTCATCAAACAATATGTTAACTAACCGCTGTTTTGGCTTCAACTGATCAAAAAGGATTGGGAGACACTTGTCAGCAAAAGTGCGAGATAACAATTGGCGAATCTGTTTCTCACAAGGAAGACTAATTGCTTTGGAGTTTCTAAGCATTCTATATGCTGCGGGTGATATACAAAACAGTTCTGCTGCAAGAATTAACATATGCTTTGTATATCGGCGATTTTTAGGAGGAATAAGAAGGAGTTGTAACTGTGCTTGAATGAACTGAAAACCTTCAATTTCATGAAATTCTGTGATAGAGTCAAGTTCTGAAATTATTCTTTTTAAGCGGTCAGTATTAGTCGCTTCATGAGTGTTCATAATGTTCACTAATTCTTCAATTTGAGACCACTTACTTACCAAGCTATTTTTTTTAAGATTCAGTTTACTTTTTGGTATCTCCAAGCCACTTTTCTCTGCTACTACCAGCTGCAGAAATCCAAAAGGAGACTGTACCTCTTTAAAATGAAGAAACTTATCAACTGCTCTACCATTACCATCTGTCTTAAACATTGTCAGTTCTCTACCATTTTGCATTATATAAAACTCAGGGAAGTGTTTTCCAATCTCTCCTGCAAATTTGTCATAACTATGCATTTTGTCTTGTTCATTTTCAAATTCAGTTTGTTTTTTAAGTCTTGCTTCACTTGTCACTGTTTTAGTTAACCAAGGAGCTGACGTAAGTTGTTTGAGGCAAGACTTGGGTACACCTTTAAAAACTGTAGGAGGCCCAGCTGGTCGTTTTCCTCCCCGAACTGTGACCCAATCGCAGTCGAAGTGTGATGCACAAATCCATAGTTTCGACCTGTCTCTCAAACTTTCTGGACTATTTGGCATAGCACTAATCCATGCATGTCATTCTTGTTCTTCATTCGGGAAACACACCATAGGACTGTATGGCTCTCCCCTGTAGTTTCCACGACAATTGAATGCAGCACATATTTTCGGCATTGTTCCTGTAAAGCAAAAAAACAAGAATAGTTGTAAAATGGTTATCAGTACATATCAAAGCAACCCGTTGACATCAGCTCAATTATAATATTTATCAGCTAAATAAGTTGTTAACACAGATCCTTTTGTGACTGGTAAGTATTTATAAGAAAATTACTACAATAAGCTGAGAGATAACGAACAACAGAACAAAAATGTGTTGCCTCTAACGTGTCTCGTGGGTGACTGGCGTCTGGCATCGTCCTGGGCTGTTCGTTTTCTGGCGAGACATTATGTCGCCAATATGGCGGGGATATGGACGATTGCATGTGAAATTACATGCATTTATATGTAAAGTTGTGTTTGTGTACATATTTTTGTGTTTAAGAAAGTCGGAGAGACCACTGCTTTCATGATACTGCTTTTAAGCAATGGACCCAAGTTTCAAACTCCGAGAGTGCTCGTTTCCAGTCCTTATGTAAAGGGGTCTATGGACAAGGTAGACCATGGCATACTCCTCCACAAGATACAAGACTCATGAACCTCAGGAAAACTTGGGGTATGGCTGCACTGTTTCCTCACCGACAGGGAACAAGATGTAGCGGTTGGTGGTGCAGTGTCCAAGCCATCCATCGTCACTAGTGGGGTGCCACAATGGTCAGTTCTTGGACTTATACTCTTCTTGATGCACATACCAGACATAAATAAAAATTTCATGCATTTGTCCGTCGCCTCCTTTGCTGACGACACTCGTGTATTAACACCTAAAGAGCAGCCTAGGCGGTATAAAATATGTAGCCACCAGCGGGGTGTTTTTAGCCAAAATAGGGCTGTTTACGTGATCATTTTCATGCCTAAATAAGACCCAGAGCGTAAAACAAGTATCTATCACTGAAAGGGCATAAACAGAGCTTTCCAATGACACCATAACAATCCTTTTATGACGGCTAGTTTTCTTGCAACAACCGCGCAACGCGAGTGCAAAAAGCATGTAATTCGGTACTTTCCCAATACAATTCAGTATGTAGCGAGTGAGAGAGGGAGGGAGGAGGTGGGATTCGTGTCAGTAGGTTCGCCGCGGTGGCCTGGAGCAGTCATACGCTCGCTACTCTCCTGCCACCACTTGTCTCTCTCTCTCAGCAACATTACGTGCTGAAATTGCCACACGACCTATGTCGCGCGCCGCCAGATAGTCCAGATTTATTATACTCGACTTATGTTGCGCGCCGACATTTAGGGGTTAAGGGAAGTGTCTTCTACAACAGATGCTGATTTACTTCAAGCAGATCTCGCTACAATTTACTCATGGGCAGAACAAAACAACATGTCCTTTAACAATAACAAATTTGAACATATGAACTAAATTACAGACCGAAATATGAATATCCACACATATGCAGTACATGGCGGATCTTACATTGACACAAATGATCATGTAAGATATCTCGGTGTTGCACTCAACCGAGATGGTACATTTGGAATACATATAACCAATGTTGCAAAGAGGGCTCAAAACCAAGGTGGATGGTTCCTACGAACCTTCCGAACACGTGACACAATCCCCATGCTGACGCTCTACAAGTCATTGATCATTCCACTGTTGGAATATTGCTGTCAGCTATGGAGCCCATGGGAGGTAGGAGAGAAGCAATTACTCGAAGCAGTTCAACGCTCATTCTCTAGTAAAATCTTTGCCGTCCAACACCTAGACTACTGGGGAAGGTTGGAAACACTCAAGCTTTTCTCATTAGAAAGACGTAGGGACAGATATGCCATCTTATATGTCTAAAAACAAATTGATTGGCATCACAACCAACAACCTTAATATACGTTTTCACATCCATCAACGACTGGGCCGTCTCTGCCACATACCGTGGGTACACCCCAAAGCGGCCACCAGAGTTAAGGCGCTCAAAGAAAACGCCTTTGCGACACGAGGGCCTCTTCTATTTAACCCTTAATTAGCGGCGAACAACATAAGTCGAGTTAAAAAAAGCTGGACTATGTGGCGGCGCTCGACATAGGTCGAGTGGCAATTTCAGCACGTAATGTGGCTGAGAGAGAGAGACAAGTGGTGGCAGGAGACTAGCGAGCGTATGACTGCTCCAGACCACCGCGGCGAACCTACTGACACAAATCTCAGCTCCCTCCTCCCTCTCTCACTCGCTACATACTCAATTATGTACCGAAAGTACCGAATTACCTGCTTTTTGCACTCGCGTTGCACGGTTATTGCAAGAAAACTATCCATCATACAAGGATCGTTATGGTGTCATTCGAAAGCTCTGTTTATGCCCTTTCAGGGATAGGTACTTGTTTTACGTTCTGGGTCTTATTTAGGCATGAAAATGATCACGTAAACAGCCCTATTTTGGCTAAAAACACCCCGCTGTGCGGTACATATAAATAAACCGCATAGGCCGCTCGTAAGGTGTTAATGCCCTACCCTGATATCTGCGTGACTCAACTGAACTAAGTCTCGAGAAATTTTAAAATCAACTGAAGACATTTCTTTGGACACTACCTGATCAACCCAAACTGCCCCAATACCACCTCCGTGCCGCTAGCAACAACATCATGGACCAGCTGGCACAGAGAAGGGCAGATGGAATGTACTAGTGGTGGCGCATCAGCGTGACCATGGGCGGACAACACTGCCTGCAACTACTACCTACAGGTATGTGTTTTTTTTTTTTTTTTTTTTTTTTTTTTTCTATGTGATTGAGGGAGGCAAAATGCATAACTGCCTATAGCGAGTGCCTCCCCCATAGTTGAAAAAGTGACAGGGCCAAAATCAAGGGACATTCGAGCCAAAATGCCTGGACACACGGAGTTTGAAGCAATTTAAGTCATAGGAAGCGGGAAAAACTGATTCTGGGAGAGAGTTCCAGAGCTCAGCTGTTGAGTAGAAGAAAGTTTGAGAGTAATGTTTCACTCTTGGGTTGGAGAGTTGCACAGAGTTGGGGTGGGATTGAGTTGCAAGATGGGTACCACGTGCCCTACGTAAAGGAGGTGGTATGCACTGGGATAGCTCTGAGGAACACTGATTATTATAGTAGCGATAGAATAGCGAGAGAGATGCAACATTGCGGCGGAGAGAGAGAGGTTGCAGAGAGTTGGTGAGTGGACGGGAGTTAATGATATGAAAGGCCTTCCTTTCAACCTTGTCTAGGAGAGCGGTGTGAGAGGAACCTCCCCACACATGTGAACAATACTCAATACAAGGGTGCACTATGCCCCTGTACAGAGCAAGAAGCTGTGCAGGGGAAAAGAACCCCCTAAGGCGGTTGAGCACACCCAGCTTCTGGGAGGCTGCCTTAGCAAGACTGGTAATATTGTCCTTCCAAATGAGAGCAGAAGAAAAAGAGACACCAAGAATATTGAGAGAAGATGAATGGTTGATTTTTGTATTGTTGAAGAATAAGGGATAGTCCGCTGGGAGATCCTGGCGGGTAGATAGATGGAGAAATTGGGTTTTGGAAGCATTAAAGTTAACAAGGTTTTCTCTGCCCCAATTGGAAATAGTATTTAGATCAGAATTTAAGAGTTGTATGGCTTCATTGCGTTTGTCGTTGAGGGATTGCTGGCTGGGGCGTTCTGAAAAAGTAATGGAGTAGTGTAAGGTTGAGTCCTCTGCGTATGAATGGATGGGAATTAAGGTACAGTTAAGGAGATAATTTATACAAATTAGAAAGAGAATAGGAGATAGGACAGAGCCCTGAGGAACACCAGAGTTTATAGCGTGAGGAAGTTAACAATGGCCGTCCACAACCGCGGCCCGTGTGTGTGTGAAAATATATAGGAACGACAGAGATAATTATAGTGAGTAAATGGGTGTGTTTATTCGATAGCGCGTGTGTGTGTGGTTATTCGCTTTTCTGTGTTTTGGGTGTTTAAGAGAGATATGAGAGAATGTGTTAGTATATTCGATAGTGTGTGTGGGTGTGAGTGGATGGGTATTCGTTTTTGTGCTTTAGGGTGTTTAAGAGAGATGTACAAAGAAGTACAAAGGAGTACAAAGTAAATCAAGCAACAACAGATCTAGTGACCCTTCTAGGCTGCTTGTCCTCCAAAACACTGAGGATCAAGTGTCCAAACAGTGGTTTAGAGTGGGTAAGGGAACATTGGAAAGAGAACTACTGCCCTGGAACTAATGTCCGTGGCAGGATTAGGAAGTTAGTAGGGGACAGATGGGTTAGTAACTGAGGGGAGGATAAAATATAGTTATTCATTTACAAACGCAGTCAGTCGCGGGTTTGATGCGAGATATTTGTCTAGGCGAAGTTTAAATGAATCAACGGTGCTGCAGTCTATAACATCTCAGGGAAGCCCATTCCATAAGTTGACAACTCGATTGAAGAAGACATTTTTAGCTTCGTGTGAGTTAAAAGATTTCCCAATAATTTTGCACCCGTTTCCCCGTGTGTAATTAGATTGGTCGATAGTGAAGTACTTACTACAGTTCATATTGTCGATGCCTTTGATGATTTTGAACACTTGAATTAAGTCGCCTCTTAATCTGCGCTTGGGTTAAAGGAAATAGATTTAATTCTCTAAGACGCTCCTCGTATGGTTTGTTCTTTAGGCTAGGTATCATTTTGGTAACTCTACGTTGAACTCGTTTTAGCTTGTCTATATCTTTTTGGCAATAAGGGCACCAGGATTGAACGCAGTATTCCAGAAGAGGGCGGACTAAGGAATTGTAAAAGGTTAGGATAACGTCTTTGGATTTATGCTCAAATTACCTGCCTATAAAGCCAATTATTTTGTTTGCCTTCTTAACAACTTCGAACATTGTTGACTCGGTTTTAGGGTACTCGATATTGTTACTCCCAGATCGGTTTCTCTGTTTACATTCTTAACCCTTAATTAGCGGCGAGCAACATAAGTCGAGTATAATAAATCTGGACTATCTGGCGGCGCTCGACATAGGTCGTGTGGCAATTTCAGCACGTAATGTTGCTGAGAGAGAGAGACAAGTGGTGGCAGGAGAGTAGCGAGCGTATGACTGCTCCAGACCACCGCGACGAACCTACTGACACGAATCCCACCTCCTCCCTCCCTCTCTCACTCGCTATATACGGAATTGTATGGGGAAAGTGCCGAATTACATGCTTTTTGCACTCGCGTTGCACGGTTGTTGCAAGAAAACTAGCCATCATAAAAGGATCGTTATGGTGTTATTGGAAAGCTCTGTTTATGCCCTTTCAGGGATAGATACTTATTTTACGCTCTGGGTCTTATTTAGGCATGAAAATGATCACGTAAACAGCCCTATTTTGGGTAAAAACACCCCGCTGGGCGGTACATATAAATAAACCGCCTAGGCCGCTCGTAAGGTGTTAAGCTGAGTGCCATTCATCAAATAGTTTGCTTTCTCATTTTGGTATCCGATATGTAGTACTTTACATTTATCCGCATTGAAACTCATTTGCCAAATTTGGGCCCAACATGACAACTTATCTAGATTGTGTTGCATATCGTCAACTTGTTCTTTTGAGAGTACGCTATTTGCAATTTTTGTATCGTCAGCAAATTTTGAGAATGTACAGGTGAGACCCTCATCTATATCGTTGATGTAAATTAGAAAGAGAATTGGTCCTAGTATCGATCCCGGGGGTACCCCGCTACTTACATTGGTCCATTTAGATGCCTTACCGTTTATGACTACTCTTTGCTTTCTGTCGCTGAGCCAATTTTCTATCCATTTCAACACACCGTCTTGCATTGCATGCGCTTTTAGTTTTAGCAGTAAACGTTTGTGGGGAACTTTGTCAAAGGCCTTTTGAATATCAAGGTATATAATATCTACAGCTTTACTCTCATCGTAGAGGTTGAGGATATCGTGGAAGAAGTCTAAGAGGTTTGTTAAACAAGATCGTTTTTTACGAAAGCCGTGTTGAGTATTTTTAAGTATGTTATTTTCTTCTAAGTGATTTACGAGCTGTCTCTTTTGAGTGTTTCTAGCATTTTACATACAACTGAGGTTAAGCTAATTGGACGATTGTTACTGGGTAGGGATTTGCTGCCTTTTTTTAGTATCGGTGTTACGTTGGCTAGCTTCCACTGATCAGGCATAGTTCCAGACTGCAAGGATTTATTGAATAGCAATGTCAGTGGTTTGGAGAGCTCATCCTTAGCTTCCTTTAGGACTCTAGGTGAGATTGTATCAGGTCCAGGCGTTTTATTTACCTTGAGTTTATCTAAACAATTCAATACTTCTCTCTCTGTAATGGTGATATTGCTTAGAACATCTGAATTATCAATCTGAATTGGCGATGGTGTAGGGATATCACTGAGGTCTTCCGTTGTAAAAACTGATGCAAAGAAGGTATTGAGGGCATTACTCATTTGTACTTCGTCTTTGGTGTATTCTCCATTTTCATCGACTAACGGTCCTACAGTTGAACATAAGAACATAAGAACATAAGAAAATGGGAGTCTGCAGAAAGCCGATTGGCCTAAGCAAGGCAGATCCCTGTCCCACACAACCCCAATTCAATTACAAAGCCCAATTATAGGCTTCACACTCTAATACCCTGAGGATCATCTTACCAAAACGGTTAGAGATTAACGCAGGATTATGGGGGTCTGCAGAGCGCTGATTGGCTTAACCCGGCTGATCCCCCTTCACACCCAACCCTTCTCGTCCATATGCTTATCCAATTTTATCTTAAAGCTCCCTACAGTTTTAGATCCCACTATAGCACTTGGTAGTCCATTCCACCCATCTACAACTCTGTTACCAAACCAATATTTGCCTATATCTTTTCTGAAACGAAATTTATCTAATTTGAAACCATTGGTACGAGTTCTTTCGCTATCACTGAGCTTTAGTACATTTGTCATGTCCCCTTTGTTAATCCCACTAACCCACTTGAACACCTCTATCATATCCCCTCTAACTCTGCGTCTCTCTAACGAATGTAAACCTAATTTCTTCAACCTTTCTTCATACGAAAGATTTCTAATATTATGGATCATTTTTGTCATTCTACGCTGTACTCTCTCCAATGAATCTATGTCCATTCTGTAATAAGGACACCAAAATTGGACAGCATAATCCATATGGGGTCTCACTAATGACAAGTAAAGTTTTAAGATAACATCAGCAGTTCTGTTACTCACACTCCTAGAGATGAACTCGAGAATCCTGTTTGCCTTATTACGAACGCTTATACACTGTTTTCTAGGCTTCAAATCATTGCTAACAAACACACCTAGATCTTTCTCGCAGTCTGAATTTTCTAATTCTAAATTAGCTAGTTTATATTTAACATTTGTTTGCATCTTCCCTATCTTTCATACCTTGCATTTGTCAATGTTAAACTTCATCTGCCAATTTACTGACCATTCATGTAAGGTATCTAGATCCCTTTGGAGGCACTCTATATCGCTATCTGAATCAATTGATCTCCCTATTTTAGTATCGTCTGCGAATTTACTTATCCTACTAGTTATACCTAAATCTAGGTCATTTATGTATATAAGAAACAACAGGGGACCTAATACCGATCCCTGGGGGACACCACTTTTGACTGCTCCCCATTCTGACTTGGTACCATTTATGCTGACTCTCTGCTTCCTACCAATTAGCCATGACCTAATCCATCCTAACAACGCCCCACCTATTCCATGTGCCTCAACCTTTCTCATCAATCTCTCATGAGGGACTCTGTCGAAAGCTTTACTGAAATCTAAATATATAATATCATATGACTTGTCATTATCTACTGCTTCATATACCTCTGAGAAAAAACTAAGCAAATTAGTAAGGCAAGACCGTCCCTGAGTGAATCCATGCTGAGAAGAATTGATTAAGTTAAATGTTTCTAAGTGGTTTCTCATTTTCCTAGCAATAATTGACTCTAGTAGCTTTCCTATGATTGAAGTGAGACTAATGGGACGGTAATTGGATGCTATTGATTTATCACCTTTTTTGAAGATCGGAACTACATTTGCAAGCTTCCAAGCTTCTGGAACTATACCTGTTTCTAATGACTTGTTAAATAGAAATGTTAATGGGTAACTTAACTCCATCTCTGCATTCTTTTAATACTCTAGCATATACCTCATCAGGACCAGGCGATTTATGAGGTTTCAGTCTGTCAATTTCCTTAAGCACATCATTTCTACTTATAGTAACCGTACTTAACCTATTATCTATACTATCGCTGTATACCTTACGGACTTCTGGAAACTGTGCCAAATTTTCATTAGTGAAAACGGAAAGAAATTGACTATTTAATGTACTGCACATTTCTAAATCATGTTCTGTCATTTCTCCTATCGAAGTTTTAAGGGGACCAATTACATCTCTAACCTTGGATTTATATAGTTGGTAAAAAGCTTTAGGATTATTTTTTGAGTCATTGGCAACCTTAATTTCATAATTTCTTTTTTCTTTACTAATATCCTTTTTTACCTGTCGTGATAGATTCTGATAGTAAGCAAGTAGGTGAATTTCGCCTTTTTTAATTTTTCTATATATTCCTCTCTTTTTTCCTAGAAGATCTAATAGTCTATTATTCATCCATTTGGGTTGGTTCTGTGTTGATCTAAATTTTCTTTTGGGGATATATTTATTTTGCGCATTGAATACTGACTTGATAAAATTATCGTATGTATCTACCAAGTTTGACGTCTCTTCCTGACTTAAGATGACAGGTGCCTGAGAAAGGATACACTCATTTGGACACCTGGATCGACTTAATTTTTTTACCATAGGGTTCGCTAACAGGGCTTCTCTTAACCAACCATAATTGGCTTTTCTGAAGTCAGGTATTAATGTTGTATTCTCTCTGATATTACCTTTCCATTGTATATTAAAATACACAGAATTGTGATCACTATTTCCTAGGTGGTCCCCGATGTCTACACTATTTATCATATGTTCATTGTTACTGAAAACTAAATCGAGAATATTATCACCTCTAGTCGGCGTATCTATGAATTGAGATAAAAAACTATCTTGTACTACCTCAATAAACTCCTTTGAATCAGAGTCGCCTATTTGTTGCTGCCAATCTATATTAGGGAAATTAAAATCCCCCATAATGCACACGTTGCTAAGCCTTGATGCTATTTTAATTTCCTCCCATAATGATGTTCCGTCATTTCTACTCATATTTGGCGGTCTATACATAACTCCAATAACTAAAGTCTCACTACCTTCGTTAACTTCTACCCAAACACTTTAATTTTCATTATTTACTCTAATACCTGATTTAGTACAGCTTTTTAATGAACTCCTGACAAACACTGCTATACCGCCGCCCCTCCTACTTGTTCGGTCATATTTAAACAAACTATATCCCGGTATATCAAACTCTGCTAAAAAATGCCTGGTTTCTGTATTAATCCATGTTTCAGTTAGCGCTATTATGTCTATATTTGCTTTGCTAACCAGTGCTCTAAATTCGTTCATTTTGTTACATAAACTCCTGCAATTTGTATAATAAACCCTCAAACTATTACTTGTATTTGCAACTATTTTTCTATTGTTTTTAACTAATTTATTTTACCTGTTGAACTACTGGACCTAGACGGAAAAGCTACGCTATCAGAATGTTCGTTATTACTATCAATTTCATGTGGCTGGGATTCTATTTTACTTACACACCTATGGTTTATTAACAAAACCCCGCAACAAACTTGAGTGAGCTGGCTAAGGTCGAAACTCCTAGTCGAGAGAGATGTACTCCATCCTGGGCATACAGTTCATCCTTACCGTAGAAGAGGGTCCAGTTATCCAGGAATGGAATAGTATTTGCCTTGCAATACTTCTCCAGCCGGCTATTTACACCAATAGCCCTGGAGGACCATTCCTTCCTTACCCCTCTTCTTGGTAGGATACTGTGTACCACAGGAACTCCACCCATCTCCTTGGTCCCCTACAATTAAAATAGACTTAGCTGTTTTCTGTTGCCGGCCTGTAGCAGAAGTAGTAGCAGCAGAAGTAGCTGCAGATTTCCTCCCCTCCCCTCTCACTGCCCCGCTGTAAGACGGGTCATCTCCTTCCTCCTTTCCCCCTTCACTGCCATCACACTCGTCATCCAGGGCGCTATACTTGTTTTTAACAGTCACATACTGCTTCTGGAAGGTTAATTTCATTCCTCTTGAAGATGCCACCTTCCAGGAAGAGTCCGGGTTTCCTACACCAGTGGCATTTTTTTTGTCCTCAAATGCCATCTTCAACGCTAAGTTCTCGTCCTTGAGAGATTGGACCTCGAGCTCAACATTCTCCAGCCTCTCTTGCAAAGCAAGACAAAGCTGGAGAACATGGGAAGAGGTGACAATCTCATCAGCACAAGCCATCACTAAGAATGTTCACCTCACTAGGGGATAAACAGGTATGTCACGAGCGGTCACTGGGTACGTCCTCACTGGTCAAAGGTCAGGAGCCTACTGAAGTAACTGAAGTAACTACTCTCTTCTTTCTGATATAACTATAAAATTCTTTTGGGTTTGTTTGACTTTGATTCGCAACATGTAACTCCAGGGTCTTTTTACTTTGCTTAACACCTAACGAGCGGCCTAGGCGGTAATTTATATGTGCCGCCCAGCGTTTTTTTTTTTTAACCCTAAATAGGGTTGTTTACGTGATCATTTTCATGCCTAAATAAGACCCAGAGCATAAAACAAGTATCTATCCCTGAAAGGGCATAAACAGAGCTTTCCAATGACACCCCAATCATCCTTGTACGACCACCGTTAGTTTTCTTGCAACGATCGCGCAACTTGAGTGAAAAAACCATGTAATTAGGTACTTTCCTTACATAATTCCCTGTGTAGCGATTGTGAGGGGGGAAGGGAGGGTTGTTTTCACTTCAGTTGGCCCACCGCGGTGGTGTGCGTCGGTCATAGCCTTACTACGCTCCTCACACCGCTCAGCTCTCTCTCTCTGCAACATTATGTGCTGAAAATGGCACACGACGTAAGTTGTGAACCGCCACTTAGTCCAAATTTCTTTCACACGACATAAGTTGCGCGCCGCCAATAAAGGGTTAATTTACCTTTTGGCTTTGCGTCGTAGTTCTACAAATTTCACCCGTTCTTCGTCATTTTGTGAGGATTTTAATCTAGCGTTAGCAAACCTTTCAGCAAGCAGACAGTTTGAAATATCTTTATTCCACCATTTGGGCTTATCATTATGGCCTGTACGCCGTGTTTTCGATGGTATGCAGTCTTGCACTGCTTTTAGGTAGGTGTTTGCGAATGATTCCCAAGATGTATTTATGTCATTATTGTTAATTAAAAAGCTCCAGTCAGTTTCTTTAAACATTGCTCTAAGTTTACAAAAGTTTGCTTGCTTGAATTTAGGGAATTATGTGAGAGCATGTGTGTGTTAAGGCTATTTGCAAGTGTGTGTATGGGTGTATAAAATATATGTAAGATAATGTGTATGTGTGCGTGTGTCAGAGAGAGTTATTTCGAGAGGAAAGATAAATTGTTTGTGAGTTAGAGAAAGAGTGTGTGTGTGTGTGTGTGTGTGTATCAGAGAGAGAGAGAGAGAGAGAGAGAGGTTGAAGCCACGTTTGTAATAAACACATAAATAACACACATTTATATTAAGTGAAAACGTGGAACTGAAGCAAAGGAAAAAATATAAAAACAATATAAAAATACACGAAATAAAACGAACCAAGCCGAGTTATCAGTAATAAGCAAAATTCAAGCTTGGCCGAATACAATTACAAGAACGTCTCAGATTCTCTCTTTCATTAAATTTTTCCGTAAAAATAATAATTATAATAATAAATTAACAAATAAGAACGTCAATTTAAGAAAGTGAGTAAAAAGAACGTCAATTTAAGCACGTCTGTTATAAGAACGTCACTTTAAGAAAGCCAGTTATTAGAATGTCAATTTAAGAACGCCAATCATAAGAACGTCAATTATACATACATCAATTTAAGAACATCAATTTAAGAACGTCAACTTAAGAACGGCAATTTAAGAACGAGAATTATAAGAACGTCAATTATAAGTACATCAATTTAAGAACGTCAATTTAACAATGTCAATTTTAGAACACCAACTTAAGAACATTAATTTAAGAACGCCTATTCAAGAACGGCAATTTAAGAACGCCTATTATATAAACGTCAATTATATGAACGCCAAATTTAGAACGCCAATTTAAGAACACCAATTTAACCCCTTCTGTACCGGCAGCAGCCTTTTCATAATATTCTAGCTATATTTAGGCGATTTTGTGGAGTTTGAGAAGGAACTGTGCTTGTAAATATGGTTAAGTGGGATATTAGGAGCCTGTTAATTGCTAGGGGCCCTTTTTAAACTGAATAATGTCGTCTAATAGTAGCCAAATTAGAGTTAAAAGGATGACACCGGTACAGAACGGATTAAGAACGTCAATTTAAGAATAGACTATAGGTTCTCATAACAATAAGAAAAGAAACCCATTTAACTGTAGGTGGCCAAGTCTGTATGTTAGCCATTGGTAGGAAAATGTGTATATACCTCTCTCTCTCGGTTAGGTTAGGTTAGGTTAGGTTAGGCTCTCTCTCTCTCTCTCTCTCTCTCTCTCTCTCTCTCTCTCTCTCTCTCTCTCTCTCTCTCTCTCTCTCTCTCTCTCTCTCTCTTTCTCTTTCTCTCTCATTCCAGCTCATTCCTATTCCCCCTTCTTTCTATTTTTCCGGAATCTTTTGTGCTCTTTCAGTTCTGTGACCAAGAACATCCATTTCATCGTTCAGGCAAAATCAAGTTTGCCAAAACCTTTACTATCAAACTATATACTGTCTGTAGAGTTCAAACTGTATACTGTAAACCCCAAGCTGTAAACCTCTTATGTATACTGTAAATCTCAAACTGTATAATGTAAGCCACAAACTGTATACTGTTCGGCCCATTAGTTTGGCGATTTTAAGACTTTACGCACCATTGATTTGTTAATATTAAGGCATTTCATGCCATTTAGGTGTCAAATTTTCCCTGGCGAGCAATAACGAGCCTGTAATTATAAGAGTAACCGGCCTTCGGCCGTGAAATTTATCTTGAAGGGAGATCTAAGGGGTATTTTTTACAGCTTGATGGAGGACTAGGGAAGAAACTAAAAAAATATTAAAAAAAAATCCAAACACTAAGCAAATATATAAGCCCATCTGCCCTTAACAGCCTTGTGTCAACACAGAGCATAACAATAACAAGTGTAGGTTTATATGAAAAGTTGTACGTACACAACCACATTCATCTACACACTTACACACACACTCTCACTCACACACACACACACACGCTAACTCACTCACTCACACACACGTACACACACACACACACACAAAATATGTCAGTTACATTTACATAAACACACATAAACACTCACACAACCACATACCATTACACAAACACACACAGAGCCACATACCATTACACACACACACACACACACTCACTCACACACACGTACACACTCACACACACACAATATGTCAGTTACATTTACATATACACTAATATACACATATAAACACACACACAGCCACATACCATTACACAAACACACAAACTCTGTCACTTACATTATTTTACACACACACACACACACAGCCACATACCATTACCATTACACACACACACACACACACACACACACACACACCAAAACTCTCCCTCCTACTAACTCACCACACCAAAGTTTGTGGGGATGTTGGGGCTTGTATCCCTGTTAGCGAGTAAAGAACAACATATGCACACACCTCCACTGGCACACACACTCTCTACTTAAGGGGGTTGTACTCGCTTTTTCTGGACCACCTTCTCCCTCGTGTTTACCATATTACTTTTGAGGTTTTAAGACGTTCGTTCCGTTAGTTTGATGATTTTGAGACCTTTCGCCTCATTTCGTTGTAATTATTATGACCTTTAGTGCCATTTAGGTGTCGATTTTTTCCTGACGAGCGATAGCGAGTCTGTAATTTTAGAAGGAACCGGCCTTCGGCCGGTCCATTTTTCTACCGAAAAATGAAAGGGGTTCTAGGGGGTGTTTTTTTAAGCTTGATGGGGTCTAGCGAAGAAACTCAAAAATATATAAATACACAAATATATAGACCAAAAAAACAAGCACTACCCCGTTAAATGTGGAAGGCAAAGGCAGAACAGCACCCAAGTATTTTAGAGTAATATATAACAACATTTTGAAGGAATAGTATTAATGGAGAGAGAGGGGGAATGGTAAAGCTGACGTGGTGGAAACAAGGGGCACAGAGAGAGAGGTGTTTCGTACAAGGTTACCAAATCAAATCCTCTAGATACTAAATATACTCCGAAAGTAGCTAGAATAATGCCCAAAATCTCTGCAATATCACTCAAAAATGGTTCACATCTCAAGAATATCGTTAGAATTCATGTCGCTAGATGTAAAAATTGGCCTCTAGATCGAAATACATACCTCTAGATCTAGCGGGAAAGGTAGCTAAATTGGCAACACTGGTTTCGTATATTGTGTAAAGCTGGTGTCACACGAGCCCTTTTTAGAGCAATTATGGTCTGGAAGCATACAAAAATACACTTCATCAGAATTCAGCCGCCTAACATAATCTACCTTCAGTTTTGTTGCCGATACGAGTGTGAAAAAGTCCCGAAATAATACGGGGAAAAACTAGTTCATGGAAAATTTACGGAAAAAGCGCTCGTGTGACAGCGGCTTAACTTTGGTACGTGTTGTGTGGGGGGGGGGGGGTTATAATGTATTTTAATGTAGGGGAAGGTGTATGATATAAAAGAGTGAGAGAGAGGGAGCGTGTTTGTGTTTGTGTGTGGTACATCGAGTTACATTGATACACAGATTGCACAGACCTTGCGCTCCCTACTGGGCAGACCGGACTTTATCTAACATAAAATTGGCTACTATGTGGATGAACTCTACATAAACACCTCTGTACCTGTACAGTACCTTAAAGTGAACTCATGCTAACACAGATATTTGAAAGAAAGAGAGAGAGAGAGAGGGGGGGGGGAGAGAGTTACAAGGCCTAGTTAATATCTCAAAGACTTTGCGGTCCATTCCGGGGATATACTCGAAGTGGAAGGAGAGAGATTGTTTAGTGCACTACACTTATTACAGAGTGTGCAAAATACTCTTCTTGAACTTCTCTATTGAAGAACTGTTTACAATTTCTGAGGGCAGTTTGTTCCTGGCAGAACAGATCGTATATGTGAATAAGTTTCCACAAATACCAGTGCTGAACCTTTACAAATCTAATTTCCAGCCATGGTTGCGTGTTGTATTCATATTGAGGGTAAACATTTTGCTGTAATCCACATTGTCAAACCCATTAATTGTTTTAAAAGCTTCAATGAGCTGACCTCATAGTCTACGTCTTTCCAATGAAAATAGGTCAAAGCTCTCAACCGGTCCTCATAACCCTGTCTTCAGTCTTCTAATTGACAGAATAACTTTTGTAGAGAGAGAGAGTGTGTGTGGGAGAGTGAGTATGAGCGAGTGTGTGTGTGTGTGTGCAAGCGAGAGAGAGAGCTGCCTGTATTCCTTTGTCAACGTTATCTCCGCAGACAGGATAAGAGGCACAATAGGTTGAAGTGCGTGGGAGAGGGAAATGGATGTAGGCCCGCACTACACTAATTTTTCTAAATTAATAAATAGATAAATAAATGTAAAAAATAAATAAATTAAAACATTTAATTATTATATTTTGATGGTTAACATGGTATGAATGCCGAATTAAATATTTGAGTCTCTTACTGGGAACAAAAATGAAAGAGAACAACAGAATATATAACACAACTATGATGAAAAATAATTCCAATAATTATAGGAGTATATCCCACGCAAGCATTAAATCGAGCAAGGGAGTCACATCAAAGATAATCCCGACAACAATGTACTGTACTGTTTTGGGACGCTATCTATCTATCTATCTATCTATATGCTCAGGCCCAATCCCCATTTTGGGGGTAGCCGACTCAAGACAGAGCAAGAACAGGGAAAACACAAAAACAACATAAAACAAAAATAAACACAGATAAAAAACACAAACTCTCACACATCCAGGTCACCCAGGAGAAGACCCAGAGACCAGGGTTACCAAGGTCGCTCCAGCACTCCCCCGGCCCCTGACCACCCGGAGAGGTTCCGATCTCGGCAGGCAGACATGCAGCGGAGCCAAAGCCACAAGCCCTCCCACCACTCTTCCAGGCACACCCTTCATATTAATCGTCTCCCCGGGCCAGGCGCCTGATGGACTATTATCTTGTCCAACTTGCGCCCGACCCCTTACTCCAAATGACCACGTGTTCACTCAACTATTCACAAGCATTCTCAATTCACTCCTGTCCACCACCACTTCCCATGCCTGATCTATAGTCATTCCTCTATCATCCAAAGCCTTTCTTACACAGTCTCTCCATCTCAATGGGGGTCTTCCTGCCCTTCTATCTCCCCTTGTACCTGACTCACATATTCTCTTTGTAAGCCTTTCATCTCCCATTCGTTCAACATGACCATACCAGCTCAGCACCCTTCTGTCCACTCTGGCTGACAAATGTTCCTGCTGCCCCACTCTCCTACGTATCTCTTCATTCCTCAATCTGTCTCTACGAGTAACTCCACACATACTCCTCAAGCAGCTCATCTCCATCACATCCAGCCCTCTTTTCTCCTTTTTCTTCAGAGCCCATGTCTTAGCCCCATACATCACTGTTGGCACAACAATTCCTTGATACAGTGCACTTTTTACTTTCACTCCGAGATTTCTCGTCTTCCACATACTTCCCATTGCTCCGAAAACCTTCCTTCCTGGGACGCTATGCTTCAGTTTATTCTGACGGCGAGAGGCTGTCAGAGCGCGCTGGCAAGAGGACATTGTCGTAGTGTCCGACAAATGTTTTTTTTTCTTTGGGGACGTTCTAGTCAGCCTCAGTGATTGTCTCCTGGGTCGGCGGTCCTGTGGCCTCTCCCCGAGTCTTCATCACCTTCCTCCATGCTGCCCTGCTTAGTCTTCGTCATTTTCTGTTCATCCATCTGTGCCAACTTCTGTACCCTGTGCCATCTTTGATCTTCTCTGGTTGATGGGATCCATCACCTTCCTGGACCTGTGACCTATGGAGATTACCCTCTGGAGGGGCGTGGCCTCACGATTGTTGGCACTGGGCCCTGCACAATTTTCGTCTTTCTTCAGGGTGCCTTCGTGGGCCTCAATCCCCATCTTCCCCATCGGTGCTCTGGGTTGCTTTCAGCCTCTGGGGGCTGTGTTGGTTCCACCATCCTAGTTTCTTCTCCTCACCACACATCTTCCTACCGGGTGTCATCATTCATCGCATCACCTCCCCATTCCATCCTTCACATCCTGAGAGGGCTGCTGCCCCTGTGCGGGTCGTCGTTGACGTTTGGGCCTCCTGTTTCCAGAGAGACCGCTGAGACTTGACCCACACTTTGGTAGAATAAATGGAGTATTCTTCCCCACCCTTTAACTCAACAACATCATTCATGCTGGTGACCATCTGACGATTTTATTCAGCTAAAGAAGTACTTCAGGCAAGCAAAGTAGTAAAATAAATATAATTTATAACTTTATCTCCTACACTCACTTTAGCTTCATAAAATTAAACAAATTACCGCAATAAAAAGAAAGACTGCATCATGGTATACTGTAAGGGTTCTAATGGTACTTTCTCGAACTTTCAAAATACTTTATCTTATTCAGTCCAATTGCAAAAGAGGAAATAGCTTCAAAATTGTTGGAAAACAGTTGAAGTCCGATCAAGCAAAGCATTTCTTTGTCATCTGTATCAGGGAATATGATACCATGTGACATAGTAATGTTTGAGAGTAACCTTTTAAAGCACGCTTAGATAGGTTTAAGTAAACTAACCCTCACCTAGTACATTTGAATAGCTGCCAAGGTAATTTAGTCGTTCACATACTGGTTCATGTGCTTCTCTTCCTTTTGCATAAAATAACAGCCTCGTTGGGACTAGCTTGTCTCCTGCTGTTCGCATTTCTTTGTACCTGCTTTTCGGCGAATATGGCTGTGAATTACTTAAGACTCCCGAGTGTTAATATCAGTCTGAACTATCGTACCCAGCTATGCGGCAGTTCCCTCTCATAACCATTCATTTAGTTGCGTGCTTTCTTTGTTTCTGTTGTTTGCCTGGTGTCTGCTCAACTGATTACCTTAACCTTCTGACTAGCTGGGAGGGGGGGGGGGGGGGGGGGGGGAGGAAGGGGTTGTGTGATGGGTGAAATTAAGAGGGGTGGGGTGAGGTGGAATGAAGAAGGAGTTGGGGTTGGGCGGAATGAAAGGGTGGTGTAATTGGGTAGAATGAAGAGAAGGGATGGGGGTTGGTGTAAAGAGGGGGTGGGGTGGAGTGGGATGAAGAGGGGGAATGGGGGATTGAAGAGGGAGCGGGGGTCGATTGGAAAGAAGAGGTGTTGTGAGGGCGTAGAATGACGGGGTGGGGGTCGGGTGGAATGAAGAGGGGGGAGGGAATGAAGCGGGGTGGAGGTTCTTATTTGCGTTACATCAATGGGGCACGGAAGCTGCTGTTGTTGTTGCTTTGTCTGTGTGTATGAGAGAGAGAGAGGGAGGGGGGGGGGGGGGGACGAGGGGACATAAGACTTAATTGTGTTGTTTGTTTATACGTCGTTAGCGGATAAATAATGGATATAGAAAGTGTGCATTTTTGTCATATTGTTAATGTGTGTGTGTGTGTGTGTGTGTGTGTGTGTGTGTGTGTGTTGTACCTCTTACTACACAATGTCCTCCTTAAGCAGAATAAAAATCGTCTAGAGATAAAAGTAACTCTCAGTAGAGAAAGAACTCTAGCCTACACTCTAAAAATAGTGGGCATGAATAAGGTGTGTAAAATGTCCATAATGATCTACCCTTCTATTGGTATAAGGGTAGTAATAAACATATTTTATAACAGTTTGAATGGTAAATCACTCTCAATATACCCCATGATTTTATATACATTTTATATACCCTTTTATTGGTATATTAGTAGTAATAAACTCATTCTATACCAGTTGGAATGGGAAATCACTCTTAATTAATATACCCATGATTTGTTATACCTTGATAGCGTAATGCATAAGTGCGCGGAATTTAGACGTGAGTATCCTAGGTTCGAGTCCTTGGAGTGCCACATGTATTTGTTGATTTAATTAATTGAGTTTAGAGGTGAAATTGGTTGGTGGAAAAAACATAATAATATACCCTTTTATTGGTATATTGGTAGTAATAAACTCATTATATACCAGTTGGAATGATAAATCACTCTCAATACACCCCATGATCTGATATACCTTTTTCATACCATTTCTATATCCTTACTTTTTGACAGAGTATTGCCTTCTTGTTTCATGATCTCTAGCACTATACTCATTACGACCAGTATGTTCATTATAGGAAGGCCAGAAATCTCGAACACTAACCTCTGTAACTCAAAATGGACTAGAGAAATTGGGATGTACATTTCCACACCCATTCACTGGCTAACTCTCCCCAAATGTTATACATAGTTTGATTACTCTATAGTCTATTCATTATAATTAGGCCAACAATCCTGACCACTAACCTCTACAACTAAAACACGACTTGAGTAATCGAGCTAATAGTTCTATCATATGGGAAGGGTAAGCCAGAGAATAGGTGTAGATATTTACAACCCATTTGCTCGTGCCCTTATTTAGTTACAGAGGTTAGAAGTTACAATGTCTCGCTTATATATACTGCATGGACTATAGCCCTGTTTGAGTTACAGAGGTTAAGGGGAAACTGGCCGTTTGTTTGGTCTATTAATTAATTTATTAATATATTTCTTTAGTTTCCTCCCTAGACCTCCATCAAGCTTAGAAGAAAAAAAACCTAGACCCCCCTTTCAAGATAAATTTGTACATTATTCGGTAGAAAAATGTCCCGGCCGAAGGCAGGTTCCTCTTAAAATTACAGGCTCGCTATCGCTCGCCAGGAAATAATCGACACTTAAATGGCACGAAAGGTCTTAAAATTGACAACGAAATGGGGCGAAAGGTATTAAAATTGCCAAACTAATGGGCCGAACGTCTTATCATCTCAAAACTAGTGGGGCTAAACATTAGGGAGAAGGGGGTCCAGAAAAACGGTCTGCCTCCCCTTAATAGTAAACAAATTCTGGCCAGTGTATAGCAAGGTATCACAATTCACCCTATAAATGTTGCGCCACATGGCGTCTGTGTAAAGCAAGGCATCATAATTCATCCCTTAACCCCCTCCGACTAATATGACGCGATCGTGTCATATGGCGGTTCTGCCCAAATACTCATATGACGCGATCGCGTCATATGAACTTATCTTAATATCTCAATAATAAGTTATATGATGCTCTAGCGTCATTTTGGCCTCAGTAAGTTAGGTAAGTTAGATCAGAATCTGTCGATTGATGGCAACCCCAAATTTCTCTGACTCCTAACGGTCCCTCAGTGTGATTTTGACTGTTGTGGGGAAAATACCGGGCGGTCTGCCTCCTCGTCAGTAAGTTAACTATTCCTGTCTGAGGGGGTTAAATGCTTCTCTCCACCAAAGTAAGCTATCACAATTCACCCTATATATAAATGCTGTTCCCTCAAGGTGTCTAAGTAAAGTAAGGTATCACAATTTACCTTATACACTGTTCTCCCTCAACGCATCGATTTAAAGTAAGGTATCACAATTCCCCCTATAAATGCCTTTCCCCCCAAATGCGTCTGAGTAAAGCAAGGTGTCACAATTCACCCTATAAATGCTTCTCTCCCCCATAACATTTGTGTAAAGGAAGGGATCACAATTCACCCAATAAATATTTCTTCCAAGTAAGGCACCTGTGTAATACATGGGATCATAATTCATCCCATAAATGTTTCTCTCCCAAAAAATCAGGTATCACAATTCACCCTATAAATGATACTCCCTCAAGGCGTCTGTATAAAGGAAAGGATTATAATTCACCCTTTAGATATTTTTCTCCCCAAAGTCCAGTATCATAGTTCACCCTATCAATGCTACTCCCTCAAGGCGTCTGTGTAGAGCAAGGGAATACAACTCACCCTATAACTGTTTCTCTCCCCAATGGTTGCCAAAGCGAACATCAGATTCCAATTAGCACCTGAGGCCTGCCCAACATTCAATATTATACCATTAATTCAGGCTTCACATAATATCCGATAATTGCCTGCACAGTGACGGTGTGCAATATTTCATCAACTGTAGTATAATCAGATATGTACATGTGATTAAGTGACTGCCCTTACTTGGGTGTTACTACTACTACTGCTACTACTGCTACTACTACTACTACTACTACTACTACTAAAAATAATAACAACAATAATAATAGTAATAATAATAATAATTGATTAAAGTTGCAAGCAACGTTGTGCGGGGTTCGAGCGGGGTTGCACGCAGGGTATTGTGTTGGATACAAGGGCTGTGTCACATATATTAAAATATCATGTATCTTATCGGGCATGGAGGAAGTACAGAAGGAATATAGTGTAGCCATTTTGGCTATGGCCACTTAGACCATTAACCCGGCAAGTGCGGCAAGACTGATATAAGTTTTACTGGTGGGCTGCGGGAAGCCTTATATAATGCAAGGCCTAAAAAAAAACATTTTTTTATAATTGCCCCTTGGCCATGCCAAATATCACTCCTCCACATCCCCTCCTTCCACCCTCCCCCCCCCCCCCCCCCCCCCCCTTCAATTACCATCTTTTCTCCCTGTTATTCCCTTATTCTTAGGTATATATTCGTGCTAACATTAGCGAGTTGCTAGCAGGGCGTGGTCATCTGTGTTACCAAGCGTGTGAAAGAGCGAGAGAGAGACTACCGCGCAACAGTGTCTCTCCAGCCGTCTTCACGGCTGGCTGGCTGGCAGGCTGCCTGAGCCATACATTATGTAACTCCCGGCCTCTATCGCCGATTTTGACCATCCAAACGCTGTTTCCACTTGTTTTATTGCTGTAACAGGTTATTACCTTCATAATCAACGTAAAATAGGCGCATATGGATAAGTATTAATGCTATTTATGGTACGATGACGATTTGAGTGTAGGAAACACTCTAAATACCTCTGCACAGGGAGGGGTGGCCACTTACTCCCCTGCGCACTTAAGAGGTTAAGGAGTGTGACCATTTTGGTTAAAGCTATTAATCCAGTACGAGTAGGCATAATTGACCGAAATTGCCTTCATTCCCTGGTCATTTTCATGCATAAGCAAAAGCCAGAGCGTAATACAATTATGTATTCGTGAAAGTACGGTAATAGCTTTCAAATTACTCCTGAATCATCCCTGGTTTTCTTGTAACAATTTTGCCAACGAAGGGCAAAATTGCTAAAAATTACCAAATCCGATAGGCAAAATCGCTAAAGATTACCAATTATTTTCTGTTTTCGGTATGTGTGACGCTGCACATAAGTGAGCTCTCTCTCACACAAACCTCAGTGTCGTGGCGGGGCCTGTAGGCTCCGGCTGACGTCCATCCGTGCTGCTTGCAAAAGCTGGCCTGGCTCACAGGCTACAAAATAGCCGGAAAATCGTCTCCGTTATATGAGGGGCCCCGCGGAAATTGGGTTAAGAAGTGTGGTTGTTTTGATTATTTGATAGGGTCACCATAAGGGTAATGGTGTGTGGCCTTTTTTCTGTAAAGATGCTTGGCCTTTTTGGTTGGGTCTTTTTAGGAATGTGACCTTTTTGTTAGCCATGGAGAAAGTACAGAGGTACAAATTATTAAAAGCAACCTCATGTTAAAAATATCTTATATATTTTTGTTTAGCTTTGCTTGGCATTCCTCTTCCTCTATGTATCTAGCAATTTAACCCCCTCAAACTCCTTATGACGCGATGGTGTGGTAATTACTCCGAGCCAAAAAGCTCTAAAAGACGATCGAGTGATAACTCAAGCGAGCTTGAAATACGCAGGCGTTTCGTTCGTGGTCACCCCTTCGGGGATCAAGGTGTCCAGCAATATATACCGGTAGGCTATAGATAAATTAATTTTTGGGCTATTTGGGCATTTTATTTATCCTGTTAAAGTGCTTGATTGATTTTTGTGCTAATGTAGTTAGTATTTGGTGTAATTTTACATATTTCAGCTAAATCTGAAGAGCACATGCAATTTATTTGTGCATGTTCAGTAAGTAGTGCTGGGGAAAGGGTAAACGTATTCATCTTTTGGGGTATTTATTCTATGTTTTTATCCTGTTTCTGTGATTGATTGATTTTTGTGCTAATGTAGTTGGTATTTGGTATAATTTTACATATATTAGATAAATCAGAAGAGCTCATGCAATATATTTGGGCATTTTCAGTCAGTATTGCTGGGGAAACGGTTAACATACAATATTCATCATAGGAAGGGAAGAGGATGTGTAGCTCAGATCTTTGCCCTGAAATATGTTGTGGAGAAATATCTTGAGAAGGGACAAAAGTTGTATGCTGCCTTCATGGACTTGGAGAAGGCCTATGACAGAGTTGATAGAGAAGGTACTGGTATGTAGAAAGTACTTGGAATATACGGAGCAGATAGCAAGTTGCTGAAAGCAGTGAAAAGCATGTATGAGGGTGCAAAGGTGTCAGTATGTGTTGTGAATGAACAGAGCGAGTTCTTTGATCTGAATTTTGGGTTAAAGAAAGGGTGTGTGATGTCCCCGTCGTTGTTCAATATATACTGTATATGGATGGAGTCATAAAAGAAATGCATGGATGAGCAGTGGATGTTGGTGTACCACTAATAAGGGAAGGCAACGAGTGGAATAACAGAGTTGATAGAGAAGGTATGTGGAAAGTACTGAGAATATACAGAGTAGATGGCAAGTTGCTGAAAGCAGTGAAGAGTATGTATGAGAGTGCAAAGGTATCAGTACGTGTGGAGAATGAACAGAGGGAGTTCTTTGATCTGAAAGTTTGGTAAAGCAAGGGTGAGTGATGTCCGGATGGTTGTTTTATATATACAGTATATGGATGGAGTCATAAAAAAAATACAAGGAAGAGCAGTGGATGTTGGTGTATCGCTGATAAGGAAAGGAAGCATATACGGAGCAGATGGTAAGTTACTGAAAGCAGTTGTTGTTGATATTGTTCCCTAGGCAGCCTGGCTGAACAGCCCCGGCTGAATGTAGTGTGGAGTATATAATTATGAGGGTGCAAAGGCGTCGGTATGTGTGGAGAATGAACAGAGCTACTTCTTTGATCTGAATGTTGGGTTAAAGCAAGGGTATATGATGTCACCATGGTTGTTAAATATATACGAGTATATATATATATATATATATATATATATATATATATATATATATATATATATATATATATATATGCAATAAAGTCACAGCAAACGTGTCTATATTGATATGTAATAATCACGAAAGCGCTTGGGATTTTTCCTGCTGTATGTATATATATATGGATGGAGTCATAAAAGAAATCAAGGAAGAGCAGTGGAAGTTGTGTACTGCTACACGATATGAATGGGAGTGCAGGGTGTGGTAATATGTTGGAACAGTGTGCGATGGAATCTGTATATATATATATGGATGGAGTCATTAAAGAAATTCAAGAAGAGCAGTGGAAGTTTTGTTTACTGCTGGTGATATGGGAGTTGCAGGGTCTGTTGTATGGAACAGTGTGCAAAAAATGGAATCTGAAGGTAAATGCGAGGAAGACCAAGGTTATGGTCTTCGAAAGGGGTGAAGCCACAGAGTGTGAGGTGAAGTTGAACGGTCAGGCTATGGAGATTGTCAGCTCATTTAAGTATCTTGGCAGTGTACAGAGTAAAGATGGGAGTATGGATGAAGAAGTGTGGGAGAGGGTGTAACAGGGGAAGAGGGTTGTAGGAATGCTGAAAGCAGTAACAAGAAATAGGGTGGTCAGCATGGAACTGAAGAAGTCCTTGCATGATAGTGTGGTAATCCCGACACTGACTTACGGAAGCGAAGCATGGACGTTGTTGGAGAGATTCAAACCAAGAGTGAAAGGGATGGAAATGAGTTACTTGAGAAGTGTGTGAAGAGTTACATGGAGGGATAGACAGACGAATGAGGAAGTACGAGAGAGGTTGGTGTGAATGTACTGGAAAGTGCGAAAAAGAACACCTTGAGATAGTTCGGCCATGTGGAACGTATGGGAAGCGAGAGAATAACTAAGAGAGTGTACAAGTGAAATGGAAGGACAGAGGGAGACACAAATCGAGAGAGAGGTGGAAGGATGGAGTTAAAAGTATATGCGTGGAAGCGGTGCTGGATGGGAGGAGGGGCGTCGACTGACTGGGGACAGAGGTGCATAGGGGTGTTTCGTTCGTGGCCAATCCTTCGGGGAACAAGGTGTCCGTCAATAGATAGATAGATAAATTCATCTTTAGGGCTATTTCTAAAATTTTCTTTATCCTGTTAGTGTACTTTATTAAATTATTTGGTAATGTAGTTGGTAATTGGTGTAATTTTACATATTTCAGATAGAGGATGTCAACAGACTAACAAATGATGAGCTGAGGAGACGTTTAGGTATAGAGAGTATTAGCGAGGAGATGTGTACAAGTAAACTGGGATGGTATGGACATGTGGAGAGAATGGATGAACAAAATTGGGTGAAAAGATGCAGGTCAGCGATTGTGGAGGGAGCTGCACCAAGGGGTGGACCGAGTAAGACCTGGGATCGGACTATACGTGCCGATCTCAAATCCAAAAACTTGACAAGTAAAGCATCCCTTAACAGGGTTGCCTGGAACGCCGCCATTAGGATAAGAGACTGAAACTGCACATCTGTGTGGAGCACTCAGTCTTAAAATGTTATGTATGTATGTATAAATCTGAAGAGCACATGCAATCTATTTAGGCATTTTCAGTCAGTATTGCTGGGTAAAGGGTTAACATATTAATCTTTTGGAGCATTTCTTCCATTTATTTATCCTGGTAGTGTGTTTTATTGATTTCAGTGCTACTGTAGTTGGTATTTGGTGTAATTTTACATATTTTAGATAAATCTGAAGAGGACATGCAATATATTTGGGCATTTTCAGTCAGTATTGCTGGGGAAACGGTTAGCATACTGTAGTCATCTTAGGAAGGGAAGAGGATGTGTAGCTCATATTTTTGACCGGAAATGTGTTGTGGAGATATATATGGAGAAGCGACAAAAGTTGTATGCTGCATTTATGGACTTGGAGAAGGCCTATGACAGAATTGATAGAGAAGGTATGTGGAAAGTACCGGTACTGAGAATATACGGAGTAGATGGCAAGTTGCTGAAAGCAATGAAGAGCATGTATGAGGGTGCAAAGGTGTCAGTATGTGTGGATAATTAACAGAGCGAGTTCTTTGATCTGAATGTTGGGTTAAAGGAAGGGTGTGTGTGATGTCCCCATGGTTGTTCAATATATACCGGTACAGTATATGGATGGAGTCATGAAAGAAAGACAAGGAAGAGCAGCGAATGTTGGTGTACCGCTGATAAGGGAAGGAAACGAGTGGAAGTTGCCTCAACAGTACAGTGCCGGTACTACTGTTGCTGACAATACAGTTCTGATGAGCGATAGTGAATGGGAGTTGCAGGGTCAGGTAAATATGTTTGGAACAGTGTGTGAAAAACAGAATCTGGAGGTAAATGCTAGGAAGAGCAATATTATGGTCTTTGAAAGGGGTGCACCCATAGAGTGTGAAGTGAGGTTGAACGGCTATGAAGAATGTCAGCTCATTTAAGTATTTGGGCAGTGTGTTGAGTAAAGATGTGAGTAGGCCTATGGATGAAGAAGTGTGGGAGAGAGTGCAACAGGGGAAGTGCGTTGTAGGAACTCTGAAAGCAGTAAGAAGAAATAGGGTGGTCAGCATGGAAGTAAAGAAGTCCTTGCATGACAGTGTGGTAATCCCGACATTGACTTATGGGAGGGAAGTATGGACGTTGCTGACTGGGATTGATTATTGATAATCATCGGTTATGCTAGTTGGAAAATTAGTGGGGTAGAATGTAGAGTTCAGGCATACCGCCAGCCTTGTTTACACTACGCGGAGTGGCGGCGGACGCTGGCCATCATGTTCCCGTCTATTTGACTGCTTTTGGATACAATAATATGTTGAGAGGGGGGGCACCCCACCATGACATATTGTCATCATCATATATATTGCCAGCAGGGGGCAAATAACCGAAAAAAAACGCCTTCAAAATAGACGCGAACTTAACCACGGTGATCGACATATGTAAACATGACGGCGGCAGTGTCTGCATCGGACGCTTGCGATAATGTTCCCGTCTATTTTGAATGCCATTGGATACAATAATATGTTGAGGTGGGCTTTGCCCCCCCTCACCCCCCAATGACATGTTGTCATCATCATATATATTGCCAGTAGGGGGCAAACAACCAAAAATATTGCCGCAAAGCCCTCCCCTCAACATATTATTGTATCCAATGGTAGTCAAAATAGACGGAAACATGATCGCAAGCGTCCACCGCTGCCGCCGCCGTCATGTTTACATGGTCGATCGCCGCAGTTACTGTAAGTTCGCGTCTATTTTGAGTTTTTGACAACAATTTTTTTTGGTTAGGCCTCTTTGCCCCCTGCTGGCAATATATATGATGATGACAATATGTCATGGGGGGGGTTTTCCCCCCTCAACATATTATTGTATCCAATGGCATTCAAAATGGACGGGAACATGATGGTAAGCTTCCGTCGCCGCTCTGCGTAGTGTAAACAATGGTGGCGGTATACCCGAACTCTACATTCTACCCGGCTAGGCCTATATTATAGGCTACACGATACAATAAATGAGTAGGCTAGGCTATTATATCTATAGGCTAGGCCTAGTCTAATATTACAATTTAAGGTAGCATTCAAGGAGACTACAGCAGGACTTACCTTTGACCGGGTATAGGCTATCCTAGTGTTTACTAGGCCTATACCCCTTTGAAAGGACATTAGCCTAGCCTAACCTAACAACCTTACTTAACCTATCATATTAGGCTATTATGGGTGGGGGCTGCCTCCCCCCACACCCCGATTTTTGGTGTATTTGTCTATTTTGTCTGTGAAGTGGGTATTTTTTCAATTTGTCGATAACGAAAATCCTCGATGCAGACTATAGCCTATGGAGAAAAATATGGCGAATCTATTGTTGCCTATTAGGCCTATCTCTAATAAATTGTTTCTCATAATGCTGCAGTAGTGTCGTTTAAAATAATCTATTATTGTAGCTGTTTTATATATAGCCTAGCCTATATTTTTTGTTTGTGATCTACATGTATTTGTGTGTTTGTATGTATGTATGATAAGAGAAAGCATTCTATCTTACCTGGTGGGGCCACCCGACCCGGCGTCCAGCCAAAATTCTGACTGGAGGGAGGGGTGTGGCCCAAAACAATAGTCGGTACGCCAGTCAAAAGTGCAAATTAGCAGTCTAGAAAAATAACGGTACTATATGCAGTTTATATGATAACAATATGTCATGGGGGGTGTTTGACCCCCTCAACATATTTTTGTATCCAACAACCTCTAACCTCTGTATCTCAAAAAGGGCTAGAGCAAATTGGCTGTAAATTTCCACATCTAGGCTATTCCTTGACTGACTCTTCTCAAATGGTAGACATAGGCTATTAGCTTGATTACTCTAGTTGTTTTTTTAGTTACAGAACAGTCGAATTGCTAAATTCGTACTAGTAGCCTATATTTGTTGTGATTGGTATGGACGATGGTTTAAAGGAGCGACCGTCTATGGTCCTATGTTTAAATAATATGTAATAGCGCTGCCAATATATTTTTACGATAATCACTTATTTAGAATCAATAAAGGCATAATAATAGTTTGGATGAGACATTTATTTACATTTCTCAGCTGACTATAGTTCGCCCTTGTGATTGGTAGGTAGTTGAAAATGCAAGAATAGCAACTCCCTGTGATTGGTGGAGCTAAATACGGTGAGACTCGAAAGCGACACAATTTCAATTACGTATTTTCATATACTATATATAGGTTTGTATCACAAACCTCAAATACATACATCATATTTGGATATACTTCGAATGAGGAATCTCTGAGTTTAATAAGATAAGCTTTATGTGTACGATTACATCGAATAGTGAAGTATATACGAAATATTCAAAGACACGAAAGCGATAAATATGTAAGTCAGTGTTGCCAATACAGCTACTTTAACGCTACATCTTAAAACGCTACATACTTCAATTTAGCTACCATTTTCCCATAATTCCCAGGGATACTATATAAATATCTAGAACCATTATACATTGTAAAACATGCAAAACAAACCAACAAAAAACATTCCAGAGTTGTGGCATCATTCTAGAGATGGTTTGTATTTATTCAATATCGAGACGATAATATTCTAGCGGCTTTTGAGAACGGATCTAGCGATACAGTCACTCCCTCTCTCGCTAACTACACACGCAAAGGGACTCAAACCCGGACTTGTTATATAGTCTATATTTGAGCTACACTTGTCCAAACTAGTTATATTAAGTTATGGCAGTGAGTTATGTGTTGGATGGAGTAGGATTGAAAGCCTAAATCATAATTATTATGGGCAGATAAGGTTTATGTCAGCATTAAGTTTGTAATAGCAGGGTCAAGGCAAGGAAAGGAGCATTAGGAAAGGATTGTCCTCTTCAATAGGCTTAGGTGTATTTTCCCGACACCCAGCGCCGCCAAGCAGCTCATAGGTACAAACAAAATCTGCCAGGCATTAACTGAATGGGGAGGAGGCGTTTTATTTTTTAGAATTCACCATTGTTCGTACATTCACACACTGTGTACATGCAAGTGGTCTTCAGAGTATCATCTTAGTTTGTATAAACAATATAAAGAGGGAAACAAATGGCTTGTTCAACATGGTATCACCTATTGGCCTCTAGAGGTGCCACCGTCGCTGTAGAACAGATTTATTACATTGAGTGGGCTCTCCTCTTTTACACTACCATATCCCTTGGTGAAGGCTGTCACACGGGCAATTGTCAAACTCTGAAGGTCCATATCATTGTTATTAAACAAAGCATTTGGCAAAGGGAGGAATTGTTAAAAACCTTAGCCAATACTCAGCTGCTATTCACCAAAAATAAATTTGAATTATCATTATTATTTCGTAGGGTAGGTATGTATAGGTAGGTTGGCTAAATAATTGGTGGGATTCGTAGGGACTCCAACTGTTTTGAGAGAATTAAATTAAAAAATAAATTATAGATCTGAATAGTAAATCGACTATGTTATTAAGCAAAACTGGGGGATGCGTGGAAGCCTATAGACTGTAGACGGTAAACTTTGTGTGGGTAGCGAATACGGTTTTAAAGTCATTTAAGAATAGACAGTTTTCAATGCTGCGGCCAAACTATTCCACCCATTTATATTCTTTTGGTATCAAAACGTTCGGAATCGCGAGCCTCACCCAACTACGCAAACATGGCTTTGATCATCGGCGTAGTTTTCAAGATGTGGAATTCGAGGTTTTTTCAAGATTGCCGGAAAAAAACCCACGTGCAAAAGCAAAACCTTCTCTATAACATTTGCGGAGCATTAGTATAGTGGAGTCCATATGCCAAAGCCCAATAATTTCCTATAAGTGGGAGAGACGGTATTTAGGCGTCAATTTTTTCGGGAAATCGGCTGCCACGGACCTATTTGGCTGCCATGCCAGATATTTAGCATATCAAAAGTTGCCCAATACAAAAACGCACCTCTTGTGAAAGTTTGATCCCGATCCAAAAAGCGGTTCTGGAGTTATTGCGTCAAAACCGGCGTGTAAGAAGAATTTGGATGAATAACCGGGTTTAATGATTACAATAGGGGTTCCCCGTAGGGGTCGAACCCCTAATAATAATAATAATAATAATAATAATGCAAATAATAAAAAGGTTTGTTATCGCATGTTTTGTGAGGATATGCTAGGTTAAGGTTAGTCAGAAATAAGGTAGGTTAGGTTAGGTTAGGATCGTAAACGTTAAGGTTAATCAAAAATGTGTTAAATTAGGTTAACTTAGGCTTAGCTGAGACAAGTCAAAATAAGTTGTGTTAGCTTAGGAAAAGTTATGTGAGGATTGGCTTGGTTGAAGCTAGTCAAACTTAAGTTAGGTTAGCCTAGGTTAATTTTTGTGAGAATAAGCCATGTTTAGGCTAGTCTACGTTAAATTAGGTTAGCTTAATTGGTGCTATATTGTGTAATGTAAGGATAGGCTAGACTATAGCTGGTCAATGTTAAGCTAAGTTAGGTTAGGTTAGCTGAGGTTAAGATATGTGAAGATAGGCTAGGATAAAAATGGTCAATGATAAGTTAAGCCGGTGTCACACGAGCGCTTGTTATGGCAATTTGTTCAGGCAATTGTGGTTTGGCATCTAAATTAAAGTTATGTATTCTTTCCGCCTCTTAAAATCATATACATTCAGTCACGTTGTCGGTTCCAATGCAAAAATACAAAAATCTAATATGAGAAAAACAAAATTGCTCATCGGAAATTAACGGAAAAAGTGGCTGGGCTAGGTTTTCTAGAGACGTATCCTTAACCCGTTCAGTACCGGTGACATCCTTTTGGTTGTATCCTGGCAATGATAATGCGATTTGTGTCAGCTTAGGAAGGATCTCTAGCAATAATAAGGCTTCAAACTCTCTCAACCAACCCTCTTAACTACCACAGATACTTCTTAAGCTGCATAATATCGTCTAAATATAGCTAGAATAAAGCATAACACACGTCGCTGGTACTCAAAGGGTTAATATGTGAGCGAAAAGGCGTGAGGGCGAAGGGACTGTACATTGTGTTGACCTTTTCATTGTACTTTGACCTATGACGTTTGGGCAGTATTTATGACACCAGTGTATTGTGGTGTAAGGGTGTACTATAGTGGTGGTGTTGGGGTGTCAGTAGTATGGGGTGGTTATGGAAATTTGATGTGTACTGGTGTGTGTGTTGGGAGGGGGTATGGAGATGAGAGAGAGAGAGAGAGAGACTAGGAGTACACAGCGTTATAAGAGATTCAGTGTGTGTGAGAGAGAGAGAGAGAGCGAGAGGGAGAGGTGGGGCTTGGGCTAAGTTAACTAGATTTATGCTATGCGTGCACAGGGGTATATGGGGAGAGAGAGTGAGATTGAGAGACAGAGAGAGACTGTGTACACAACGTTATAAGAGATTCAGTGTGTGTGTGTGTGTGTGTGATAGTGAGAGAGAGAGAGATAATAGCATGACACTTGTGTGCGAGCAGTTATGAGATTATGTAGAACAGATTCTGGGAATTCATACTCGGTGCATATGTTGATATTTCCATGTGCTTGTTATGGGGAGATGGGCCGGTTTTCTGGATCACTTTCTCCCTCATGTTTAGCCCCATTAATTTTTAGATGTTAAGATGTTTTCCCCATTTAAGTTAGTCGATTTTAAGGCCTTTCGCCCCATTTCTTCGTCAATATTTAGACCTTTCGTGCTATTTAGGTGTCGATTTTTTCGCTGGTGAACGATAGTGAGCCTGTAATGTTGGAAGAATCGGCCTTCGGCCGGGACATTTTTCTACCGTAAAATGTACAGATTAATCTAGAAGGGGGATCTAATAGATGTTTTTTTTAATTTGATGGAGGTCTAGGGAGGAAACTAAAAAAATTATGAATACATGCAAAAATCGCCCAAAAAGTGAACTATCCCCCCTTAAACGTGCATGTAGTAGGGTCATTTGCTTGGAATCCGTGACCATTTTGTTCCTACCTTTTTATCTCGATGGATTTGACAACCTGAACCATTTTAAAGGAAAATTAGCTCCTAAGCCCTTCTGAAAAATGACGGCTAACTCTGCTAGAGCCCAATATTCAAAATGACCGCCAACGCCATCTTGAAAAACATGAAATGTAATATCTCTGGCATCAGATGAGCTACAAGGACGAATGAGGTGTCCTTTTTCACTAATTCTGGCATTACAAATCCACTGGAATGGTTATTGTATTGTATTGTATTGTATATTGTATTGTTATTGTATTGTATTATACTAATTGTACATACTAATCTGCCACTTCACTGTCACTACATGATTCACTGTATGAGCCACTATCAGAATCACTGTCCTCACTTTCGCTGCTATCATCACTGTTGTTCTCTGCCTGCGGATTTGTAGGTAGTGGTATGGATGGGGGAAGTGGGGGCTGGGTTGAAAGGACAGGCAGACATAGGCCATTTACAAGATGCCATCCATGGCCGATCGGTGAGGGGTGACTTTGGAGCTGGTAATGCTTTTGCAAATATGCAAGATAGTTTGCACGCTCCAAGTGTGGACGGAGACTGTCCAAGTCAGGCACAAGTCGGATATTGCTTTTTTTCTTCTGAGCTCTCCACTTCGCTGCCCTCGCATCTCCCAGGGTCTTGCTTTTGGTATCACCATAGACATATCGAATGACAAACCGCTCCAAATCACTGATGACCTGTTCTGTGACTAGGAGCTGTGTACCACATGCTGCTAGCAGGTTGTGTGCCTCTTTAGACTTCTCCAGACGATCTGTGATGAGCTTCTTGCTTGCTCCATAGAAGCCAGAGTTGTGGTCACACCCAGTGAGGACATGAAGTGGTATGATGGATGCAGCCATTGCCTCACTGCACAAACATCGGCATCGATAAGCTGACGTTTGCGTTTCACACACAGGATTCCTGTTGTCTTCTGAGCAACATATGCCGCTTGCACGTAGTTGTCTGTGTCCTCTGTGTCAACAACGACAGCTGCTGTGTAGCTGTCTGACCGGAGCACACTATATAGGGTGAGCATTGCCGTATCTGCCTCTGCATGGGAGCATGTGAGCTCTGGCACAAGCTTGCCTGTGGTGAGATTCTTTGCAGTGCTGCCAACTATACAGTAGATGATCTCGGTGCTAGTTGTTGCTGCTGTTCTCTGGAATTCCGTTTGAAGAAATGCCTGAAGGCGGATTTTGTTCTCAGGTTTACCCAAGAGAACATGGAAAACTTTACTAGAAGGAAATTTATCTTCTGTCTTCATGAAGACATTGCTGATTGGCATTTTTTTTTTGGCGCAGTATTCTCTCACTGTCCTTGATCGTGTAATTCTGATCATATGAATCATTGACGCAAATGATGCGCTCAGCATGCTTGTGTCTCGTTAGAACGAAGTGCACCAACTTCTCTGCATAATCTCCCCAGGTATACTTGGTACCATCTCCCTTCTCTCTGTCTTCAATGGTAGGAGATGTTAGGTGCCAGATGAGGCCCATATCTATAATAGACATGTATACATCAGGCTCTGGAATGACAGTCATAGTTAGTTTTTGTTGAACCTTGCTTTTCTGTGCCTTACGGATGGTTCCATTGACGTTGAAGATGGAAAGGCACTCGGCTGTAACACGATGCTGCAGGACTTCTTGAAGTTTGAGGGCACCACTCGTTTCAACCAGTCCGAGAACAGAGGCCAAGGCATTACGCTCCATTTCCTCAGTCTTTCCCTTCAGGTTCTCACCATCTGCTTTCTTCAATTCCTGAGTTGAAAAGTTCAAACGCTTGCTACGGGGAACTCTGTCGTTGAGAGACTTGGTCTTGGAATACACTCTCTCATTCAAGAACTGCTTCAGTTTGCTTGTGCCATCCTCCTTTGCCGATTTCAAGTCGGCAGCGAGAGCGTCTGAGGCTGGGATTCCTGACTGTAGGGATCGAAGTGTCTTGTTTGTATGGTCAAATGGATCACACTTGATTTTGCAAGCTTACACATCACATCATTGAGAATTGTCTTACTGGGTGGGTTGGGATAGGTCATGTGGTATATTGCTCGACTCTTCTCATCTGCATTTGACATCCAGGCCTGAAACCCTGAAAACCCAGGCACAGTCTGTTCTTCTGGCTTAGGTCTAGTTCGATCATCTTGCGCCCTGGCCAATGCATGGATCACACCACAAATTCTTTGCACCGATGTGTCAGGAGGAGGAGTACTTTGATCAGCTGGTGGCTTCCTGAGAGGTGGTTCCCCACACTTCACTGTCTTGTAAGGGTTGACTTTTTGCATTTCACTTCCGAGCTCTTTGAGAGTTGTCGAGAGGTTTGATGCAAAGTTGGCACCGGGAACTGGTCTATCCTCGTGATTCTCGGAAGGAAGTTCTGTATCAAATGATTCTGGCTGCACAAACATGACATTAGTGCGGTGTGACTGGCCAGCACCGGTCAGTGTGTCGCTCTTGAAGTCATCATTGTCGACTATAGCGATAGCAGGCTTACCCTCAGCTAGTTTGAAGGGGCAATTAGATGAGCACTTGAGATCATTGACCACCCAAAAATCTTGCAGCATAAGTACGTCATTGTAACTGATGCCCAGTCCATCTTTGTGCATTATGTCGACTATCTCCCTACTCTTGGTCAGTCCATGTAGCAAGACAGAGAGATATATCTCAAATGCAGTGCGTTTTCCAGTGATGTAGCTTGTGAGGATAGATGCAATCGATAGGACGGATGGACTGTCATCAATTGCAGACTTATATGGGTGTTTCAGCCATGTGAGCAGCTTCAGTAGGAGCTCACTGAGGTCTTTTTCTCTCTCCAACTCGTGTATATATGGGAGCCAGGGAATAGTATTTGTCCTGATGACTTGCTCTTTGAGTCGTGCCGCAACATTCATCACCAACTGATCATTGCTGACACCCAATGAAGATATTGCCGCCTCGATGTATGTACCTGCTGCTGTTGTATCATATACCAGTTCACTCACATTTTTTTGAATGCGTTCATGAAATCTGATGTCTTCCCCAAATTCATTGACGAGAATTTCCTTTAAGTAGCTGGATTTTACTACTGAGTTATGTCCTTGATTTGAGATAATGCGCTTATAGTCCTGCAGCAGGCCTTGCAGTGTGCGAATTTCATGGTCTTTGAAGATGACTTGACGAATATGATGAAAGAAGAGAGCTTGGGCCTCTCGGATGTTTACACGCTGCAGATGTTGAGTGCTTTCATCTGAAAGGGGCTTTCGGTCGCTTACATATTTGCGCCAGCACGCACGATGGTAGCGGATTTCCAACCCAAATGCTGTTTGACTATCTGGGATAGATGCAATCAGAGTGGCAAGTCTCAATCTCATGACCTCATCTTCCAGACGGACAGTATGTAACTTGAATTTAGTCCAGGCATCTACTGTTGATAGGAGTAAAATCTGCTTGTCACAATCACTACTCTTGTATGCCCCTTTCATGCACCACACACATAGAGTCTTATCGTGAAGGACACCCATACTGGAGCGGAGCCTTTTAGGTGCACTGGCCTCTGGGGAAGGGTCTTGTTGATCTGATGCTTCATCTCTTTCAAGACGTTCCTCGGATTTGTGTTTGCGTTTTTCGGCTTGAGAGAGCTTGCGCTTGCTGGATAATGATGCGTAACAAATGCTATGCATGTGGTGACAGTTTGGTCCCTTCTCCCAATCCACATTTTCATGTATATGTTGAAACTTATCAAGTTCTTTCCATTGTAAAGACTTTTCCCGGATGGATTCCCACTTCTTAGGTATAATGTTTTCCAAACGATCATCTGCGGTACATCGCTTACCACAGAGTAAAATGCACTCGTATTCATTTAATGTCTTGTCTGGTAACTCTTCACTCTCTCTTCTATTATCCATTATTTCGGTCACTTCACAAGTCGGCGATTTTCATCAGATGGGCATGCGATCCATCTGAAACAGTAAAAAAGTAATATTAGATATACACCGCAGGTAGAGAACAACAGTGATGATAGCAGCGAAAGTGAGGACAGTGATTCTGATAGTGGCTCATACAGTGAATCATGTAGTGACAGTGAAGTGGCAGATTAGTATGTACAATTAGTATAATACAATACAATAACAATACAATATACAATACAATACAATACAATAACCATTCCAGTGGATTTGTAATGCCAGAATTAGTGAAAAAGGACACCTCATTCGTCCTTGTAGCTCATCTGATGCCAGAGATATTACATTTCATGTTTTTCAAGATGGCATTGGCGGCCATTTTGAGTATTGGGCTCTAGCAGAGTTAGCCATCATTTTTCAGATGGGCATAGGAGCTAATTTTCCTTTAAAATGGTTCAGGTTGTCAAATCCATCGAGAGAAAAAGGTAGGAACAAAATGGTCACGGATTCCAAGCAAATGACCCTACTAATGTGTAAGTCGAGGAGTGGGAGTAAATATAATATACACAACTAGTGGAGGTTTACACACACCGAGCCGTGGCATAGTCAGTAGAGCGTCGGCTGCTGATCAAAGGGTCGGCGGATCGAGCCCTCACTTTCAAGATGTTAATGGTAGATGTTAAGCCCAGGCAACTTGACCTAGCGATCGTGACAAACGCCTAATGTTCATGACCACCCCTTCTCGGGAATTACGGGAAAAAAGACACAGTCATACACACACTCATCCTGACACACATATACTGTACAGTATATACACTCAAACACATATATATATACACACACACACTCTGACACCTACACACCTACCCACGCACGCACACATACTCTCAAACAAGCACCCACACATTTATAAACAGTATATATATATATATATATATATATATATATATATATATATAGAGAGAGAGAGAGACACACACCACGCTGGAGGCAATATCTTGGTGTGTTCTATTTGCATGACATTATTGCTTCTCGTTCTCTCTTCATTACCCATGAGTAGGCCTATGCCTCTCGCTCTCTTTCTCTCTCTCTCTCTCTCTCTCTCTCTCTCTCTCTCTCTCTCTCTCTCTCTCTCTCTCTTGTGAACGAGGCTGTAATCTTATCTCAAGAAATAGTGTTGTCGGTATTGATCTTATGATGAGTAATATAGGCCATGTTGAACGTGGCCAAGAAAGTGATATCCTGTGCTCCATTAAAACGAAACTATTTCATCTTTAAGAACCCTTGTATCAAAATGTATAAATGATTGCTGGCATCCATATTGTGAGGCGGTAAATTAAGGTTACTAAGTCAAATCAAGTCTCTCTTGCACTTCTAGCTAGGGTTCAGAGAATACATTCTTCTAGCATTGTTCTAAGAACGCGCGTGTGTTTATGTTAACACACACACACACACACACACACACACACACACACACACACACACACACACACACACACACAAACACCCACACACACTAGGTAACCGTCACTGTACTTGGAGTGCTGGCTCTGGCGAGCAATTATTTGTAGTTTATCTCCTAGAAAAAATATATAAAATAGATAGATAAATAAATAAATAAATAAATATACAACATGAGAGAGTAGGGGCTCCAGAAACTACCCCCTCCCCTTAAAAAATAAATCCCAAAAGTTGCTATGTATTTATTTCTCCGTCAGATATTAGAGCCACATATAACGAGAGTTGAAATATATAGAAGACAAAAAAAACACACACACACACACAATCTCTATCTCTCTCTCAGAAACAACATAGCATACACACACACTGACACACTCACTCACGCACCTAAATCATATATCTGCACGGATACACAAATTGACAATTTTACAGATCACACATTTTAAAAACTATAACACTTTGCTTACAAACACTACCACAAATAAGCATACACTTATAAACATACACACACACACAAACGCACACACACACACACACACACACGTACGCATACATAAGTATATACATTCATGCACACTCACAAAAAAACACACACGCAAATTCGCACACTCATAAACAAACAAACGCAAATTCACACACTCACAAGCTCACACACACACACACACACACACATCGTAAATAATACAGAGCTCAAAACACACACACACACACACACACACACACACACACACACACACACACACACACACACGAGGGGTCGGGGGTTCACACGAGGGGTCGGGGGTTCAATCCCTCGGCTGGGCGGAGACAAATTGGGCTGGTCTCCTTTCATGTGTTAGCCTCAGTTCACCTAGCTGTAAATACAGTAGGTACCTGGAATAAGTGGACGACGTTGTGACGTCCCATCTGGGGTTGGCAAAAATGGTACAAGGCGAGATGGGTATCATATGGTTCACCTAAGCTGATGACTACCTAAGCCTTCGGGTGAGACGGTACCGTCTATAGTGAGAATGGTAGAACTAGGGCAGCTGAGAGCGCCCATGAATTTACACTTTCTCCTCCACAATGCAGAACTTCTGCTTATCAGAATTCATTTATCCCCAGAGCTACTACTCTTTGGAATTCACTTCCCTCGAATTGCTTTCCACAAACTTACAATCAACAAATGTTTAAATCCAGTTGTTACAAACATTTTATGAATGGAGGATGCCTTTAGGCACATGGACCTTTTTGTTTTATCTGTGTTTTTCCTTCCTCCGTTCATTGTCTCTTAAAAAAAAAAAAAAAAAAAAAAAATACAGATCCACCCTAAGCTTTCGTTTCCGATGTCGCCAATTGGCTAAAAATACAGACTACACACACATCCACAGCCATTCCAACGATACATATAACACCTACACATATAGGAGGCGGGAAATAACGAGCATGCTCACTCCCGCAATACAACTAGAGTAAGTACAACTAGAGTAAGTACACACACTAATCAACGTTTTATTGAATTATGTGTTGTGGAAATAAGTTGGGTACAGAAAAATGAACTTAATCAATTATTTTTATCAATGTAACAACCCAAGATTTTGTTCTCCAGTGTTGCGACCTTAGTAACGCGGAATATTGACATAATTATACCCGGTACGTAAATAATAATAATAATAATAATAATAATAATAATAATAATAATAATAATAAAGATAATACTAGCAAGGGCAATAGTATATATATATATATATATATATATATATATATATATATATATATATATATATATATATATATATATATATATTATTGAGAGGGTTTTTCCTTTTATATATTTATTATAAATGGGTATAATAAAGGTATATAAAATAATTGTGGGCTATTGATAGTGACATTACTTTCTATCTTTATATTAAATAGGTATAATAATGGCGTCTATCTTTATATATGGTATATTACTGTCAATATACCAACATGATAAGGGTATATTATTATGGTATATTACTGTCAATATACCAAATTGATAAGGGTATATTATTATGGTATATTACTGTCAATGCACCAAATTGATAAGGGTATATTTGTTGTGGCATATTACTGTCATTATAACTTATTGATAAATGTATATTATTATTACCTTGATTACTCCGCTATTACGAAGAATGTGTAGGGAAATATGGTGTTGAATCTGAATACTTGGCTATATTATGATTCAGAGACAAAACAGTTAAATTTGTTTCCCATTAAGTATCTAGAAATCAGCAGCCAAGGGATTCAATTTACCGCCAACTGGATAAAAACAGACTATATTACACAGTCATGGACTTCACACAATACACTCAAAAATATATAGGGTATACAAAGGGTATAAATAAGGATATATACGATCATTGAGTAATTGAGTAATCATTTGAGTAATCATTGAGTAATCATTGAGTAATCATTGAGTAATCATTGAGACTGTGTCAAGAGCATTGCAACGTCCCAAAGCTGCTTGTCAGTACAGCTATTTCTTTAGTAATATAAGGGGACTTCACTCTAACATCAATTCTGTACACCAATTTCTTCAAGCAGAATCCCCTACTCTCCTTTTTTTGACAGAGACTCAAGTAACATCCACATCTGACACATCTAGATTTAATTTTCCAGGTTATCAACTGCTCCAAAATTTCAGACCTAAAGGTGGTGTATGTTGCTTCGCAAAATCTGAAATTGCCCTGGAGGAGGTTACTAGTTTCAATTGTCTCTATTTTGATTATTCTATATACAAATTAATTTCTGCTGGTAAATTTAAATACATATGTTGCATCTACCGTTCCCCAAATACTCCTCCAGAGCAAAGTCTTTTTGATTCTCTGTCCTCACAACTCAGTGTCCTCAACTTAAATGCTTCTTCTGAAATCACTGTGTTGGGTGATTTTAATGTCCATAATGTTGAATGGCTCACTCATTCAGCCAGGACTGATGATGCTGGTCTTGAATGTGAGCTATTTGCAGACTCATTTAGTCTCATTCAACTAGTCAACCAACCCACCCGTGTACCAGATAATCCTAATCATAATTCCCACCTACTGGACTTATTTTTAACAACCAATTCAGAAAATTATGATGTTACAGTGAGGTCCCCACTTGGATCTTCTGATCACTGTCTGATACAGGCCACCTGTCTATCACCTACCACACCTTCCCACTCTGAACCTGTTTTGGTGACTAAATGGCATTACGATAGGGCAGACTGGGAGGGTCTTCAAGGTTTCTTTATTGATATTCCCTGGACCTCTTTCTTTTCTAATGATGCACACTCCACCTTGAGCCACATACAAGATTTTGTAAAAATTGGAATGGAAACTTTTATTCCTCATCAAAAGTACAGTAAAAGATCTAATTCACCTAAATGGTTTGACCATAATTGTGCTAGAGTAACTGAACAAAAAGCAATAGCCTACAATGCATACACAAGATCAAAAACACATGAAGCCTTTAATTACTTTAGAAACATCAGAAATCATGCCAAAACTGTATTAAACCTAACTAAATCAAACTTTCTCCATAAGCAGGCAAATACACTTCTAAATAATCCAAATGATAACAAAATATTTTGGTCTACTCTTAACTCATTCAAATCCAACTTCACTACTGCTTCATCCATTCCACCATTAAAATCTCCGACTGGCAATCTTGTAAGTGACCCACGAGGTAAAGCTAACCTTCTTGCAGATATTTTCTCCACCAACTCAACCTTAGATGAAATAAATCAAGATGTCCCTGTACTTAATTTTAATTCACCTGAAATTCCCTCACTTAAGATCCACACCAGACATGTCAAAACTATTTTGCAGAATCTCTCAGTAGATAAGGCTCCTGGTCCAGATGAAATTCCTCCAATAGTACTTAAGAATTGCTCCTTGGTGCTCGCTCCTGTATTGGCAAAATTTTTCCGTCTGTGTACTCATACCTCATGCTTCCCAGTACCCTGGAAAGAAGCAAACATCCATCCAGTTCCTAAAAAAGGTGCCTCTTCAGATCCATCAAACTACAGACCAATAGCTATAACTTCCACTCTTGGCAAAGTTTTTGAAATTATATTAAATAATCACATAATTAAGCATCTGGAGAATAATAAATTAATCAGTGATAGGCAATATGGTTTTAGACGATGTCGATCAACTGCAGACATTCTTTGCCTTCTTACGCATCAAATCAACCAAGCTACAGACCAACATGGTGAAACACATACAATAGCACTGGATATATCCAAGGCATTTGATAGAGTCTGGCATCAATCCTTATTGTCGAAGATGTCACACTACGGCCTTGCATCATTAGTTCCACTAATTTCTTCTTATCTTCATAACAGAAAAATATGTGTAATGGTAGATGGCCTTTATTCTCAACTTCACTCAATAAATGCTGGTGTTCCCCAGGGATCAGTTTTGGCCCCAACTCTGTTCCTCATTCATATCAATGATCTCATATCTACCACTCATAATCCAATACATTCCTACGCAGATGATTCAACACTCCACAGTTCCTTCACATTTACCAATTCTTTCACCCAACCCGATCTTATAAATTCAAAAATAAACACTGCAATTTCTCTGAACCAGGACCTTTCTAGAATTAATGAATGGGGACAAGAGAATCTAGTTTCCTTTAATGCACAGAAAACCAAGTACATTCAATTTTCTAACCGACAGAATCTCACTGACTCCCATATATTTTTTAATGATGTAAATATTCCCACTTCCCCTAGTATTGACATTCTCGGTGTAACATTAACTACTAACTTGAGCTGGACACATTATGTTAGAAGCATTGCTAAGAATGCCTCTAAAAAACTGGGACTCCTGTACAGAGTTCGAGAATTCTTCTCTGACGAGCAGTTGGCCATAATATATAAAAGTCATGTGCGCTCTCAGATGGATTACTGTTCACCTCTGTGGGGTGGAAGTGGAGTGGTTGCATTGAGGCAGTTGGACAAAATTCAAAATAAAGCTATTAGATTAATCAATAACCCTGCAATCACACAGGACCTTCCTACATTAGCCATACGAAGAAACGTTGCATCCCTTGCATTATTCTACAGATATTTTCACAGCAATTGTTCCGAGGAACTTGCTTCAATTGTGCCGCCTCTCCACATCTTTCCCCGTAGAACTAGGGCAGCTGAGAGCGCCCATGAATTTACACTTTCTCCTCCACAATGCAGAACTTCTGCTTATCAGAATTCATTTATCCCCAGAGCTACTACTCTTTGGAATTCACTTCCCTCGAATTGCTTTCCACAAACTTACAATCACAAATGTTTAAATTCAGTTGTTACAAACATTTTATGAATGGAGGATGCCTTTGGGCACATGGACCTTTTTGTTTTATCTGTGTTTTTCCTTCCTCCGTTCTTTGTCTCTTAAAAAAAAAAAAAAAAAAAAAAAAAAAAAATGATGGTGATTTATCTTTCAAACTGGTATAAAATGGGTTTATTACCACCAATGTACCTTATTAAAATGGGTAGATTATTATGGACACTTTATATATATATTTGTTTTTCATATCCATAATGTTTGAGAGTGTATGCACAATATGGGAACCCGTTAACCCTTTTTTACCCATTATTCAAGCTAACGTTAGACGCGATTAAACATTTAAGAGGGACCAATATTAGGTAGATGGTTTATGGAAAAATTACTTACCCCTTTGAGTCCTAGAGCTAGATTATAAGTTAAGGAAAATCATCTAATGGTAACCAGAATGGGACCAATAATAGGTAGATGATTTTTTGTAGTCCTATAGATAGATTATAAGGGCAATATAATCATCTAATGGACGAATAGTAGGAAGATGGTGTATGGAGAAATTACTAACCCATTTGAGTCCTACAGATAGATTATAAGTTAAAGAAGAGTCGTCTAATGGTAACCAGAATACAACCAGAAATACGTCACCATACTGAAAGGAATAACAAAGGCTTTAAGGGGACCTATTTGTTTTCTGAGCCTCCTTCTCCTTAATGTTTAGCCCCATTAGTCTTCACATTTTGACTTTCGACCACTTCCTTGTCAACATTCAGACTTGTCCTGCCATTACGGTGTCGATTTTCTCCTGGTAAGCGCTAGCGAGCCTGAAATTTAGGAGGAACTGGCCTTCGGGGACATTTTTCTACCGAAAAATGTACCAATATATCTGGAAGGTAGGTATTTTCTATTATTGTTTGAGCTTGATAGAGGCCTAGAGAGCAAACTAGAACAAATATATATACCGGTAATAATAGCAATAAATAAATACATAATATAACGTCCCCTTAATCCAGCCGACCACTTCATCTGATCTCATGATGCAATGTGTTAGGGTTATATTGAAGCACGTGTTCTCTCTCTCTCTCTCTCTCTCTCTCTCTCTCTCTCTCTCTCTTTATTCACCCACTGGCAATTCCTACATTTCATTCCTGAGCGGTATTTATTTTTTTAACTTTTTCTTGACGCGACTCGGTTTTATTTCTATTGGCTCGGGGTGTATTTGTTTTTCTCTCTCGCTCAACCGTTCTGCGAAATTATTCTTTGTTTTTGCGCTTGCTTTTTTTCTTTTTTGCTTTGTTGCTTTGTTTTGCTTTTTTTTTTTTTTTGCTTTGTTTCTTTTTTTGCCGTTTGATTTGTTTCTTTGATTTTCTTTGTTTCCTTGTTTTGATTTGTATTTTTGTTTCTTTGTCGTTTGCTTTGTTTTGCTTTGTTTCTTTGTTTTGCTCTGTTTTTTGTTTTTTATTTGTATCTTTGTTTTGTTTTGTTTCTTTGTTTTGTCATTTGCTTTGTTGCTTTGCTTTTCATTTGCTTTGTTTCTTTGTTTCTTTGTTTTGTCGTTTGCTTTGTTTCTTTGTTTTGTCGTTTACTGTGTCTTTGTTTTATCGTTTGTTTTGTTTCTTTGTGTTGTTGTTTGCCTTGTTTTTTCGTTTGATTTATTTATTTGTTTCACAGTATGACGTTACTTTAATTGTTAACCCCTTTATTTGGATTACCTTGAGACGATTTTCTTTAGCTTATATAATAATCTACCTCTAGGACTCAGAGGGGTAAATAAGAGCTCGATAAACCCGCTGACTAACATAGGTCCTTCTCAAAATGCATAAAATCGTCAAATGTTAGCCAGAATCAAAGGTAAAAAGGCGTCATCAATTTGTGTTACTGTTTGTATTTCTTATAGCTACATAATTGTCTTAACAGTTTTTGTTTGGCCAAGTATAAATGTTGTGGTTGTTATGGTAATACTGTTATCTTTCATTGTTCTTTAGATTATGTGAATCAGTTAATATTTGCTGTTTTTATTTATATCCACTTTATTGGGGCATTATTTCTTTATGCAGGTCTAATTATACGCCAATCAAACTTGAACCTCAAATTCTAGTTTTAATTATTTGGTTATGTTACTGTTTCTATTTATTATATTTAAATAATTTCATTAAAACAAAATTTATCACAAGTATAAACGTTACTACTTTTATGCTTCATTGTTCTTTAGTGTATGTGAATAGGTTTATATTTTCTGTTTTTATTTGTATCAACTTTATTTTCATATGACCTTCGATGTTTAGATAAACGCCAATCTTAGTGTTCAATTGTTTTGTTAGGTTACATCTTTGATTTATTATGTTAACATATGTTCATTATTAATTTTTTCCCAAGTTGATTTTTTCTCAAAATGATACTGGTTTTATCTTTCATCGTTTTTTTTATTTTTAAGGTTCATTTTATATATATATTTGTACTTATATTGCTTTTATTTGCATAGGTCTTTCCATTATTACATAATTTATTAGTAGGAAATATCAGACATTAAAAGTACAATACATTTATTTATAAAAATACAAAATAAATGTCATATGTTTGTGTGGGTGTCCTGGTGTCTGTATAATGCGTGTATGTGTACATGTGAAAACTTATTATAGAAAATTGTTGGAGCCCCAATCCAGGAACCTCTCAAAGGAAGGCAGGTCACCCATTCTTTGGCTTGAGTGTGTTGAATCAAGGTTGACAGGGGTTGCCTCAGGACGCACGTAGTTTGGGGTATTCGATTTCCAGCTGCTCCTATGGGTACTAGTGCTATGAGTAGCGAGGTTGAATCCAGATGGCCCTGCCACGTTCAACGACTCGTATGTTGGCTGTGGTGGTGCTGGTGTATGAATGGGCGCCTGCTGCGGTGGACACACCTCAGAAATGGTGAACCTGGGCAAGCCTCCTAGGCCTCGGCTGTAGGCCTTCATCGCCTGGCCCAGCTTCATCGCCTCGGTCATGTAGTGTTCAATGAGGCGATGATCCATGTTCCCGATCCCTGTGGTCATTGTGACGCATGTCCAGTGTGAGCATGCTGTACAGAACGCCTAGTCATGCCCCACTCTCGCTAGGATCGTCAGGGCAGGAACTTTGGCTGTAGTCTATGTAGAGTTTCCTAACTTAGTTCATGTGAGCCGTTGTACTATAAGTAATATGAATATGTATTTTGTTTTCATCTGAGTCAACGAGTTCTATTTTATATCAATAGTTATAAGTATTGTATGTAAAACTTATTTGTAATGATGGGAGAAGCGGCAGCCACAGTTGGGGGTCAGTGGGTGCGCCATGCGGGAGGTGGGCCTAACTCACTAGCACTCCCCCCCTCCCCCCTCCCCTCAGTGCTAGGAAAGCCTTTGTCTATCCCAGAGGAGAGAGAGAAATTACGTAATGATTGTCAGTGGGCGGTCCTTAGTAATTCACGTTGGGCTCACTAGAGGGCCGAGTATAAAAAGGGAAGTCTAGCCATTTTTTGATCAGAACTCATTAGGCAGAGCGACTTTTCATTTCCCTTGCTAACTATATATATTCTTCTGACTGATGTGAACTTTCTCTACTACCTTACATTCTTATCTCCTCTTTTCCCTACCCTTTTTAACTTCCATGGTCCCGTTGGTGCAAAGCTAGTCAGCCAACGTATTATTGCTTGAGGTCTCATGAGATACATGCCTATTAGATAGCCTATTTTGGAAGGGTTAACTTAGAATAGGATTGATTTATGTTTGTTGCACTTGTATATGCATTTCCCTGTGTGTTATTATTATTATTCCTGTTTTCTGCTAGTCTAGGTAATGCTAGACTGAGGAAAGGCTTTTCTGTGTTACGAGTTGTTGTTTGATGCAGTGGTTAAGCGATAAACCTGCATACTCGTTTCGGTTCAGTGAAGCCTAGGTTGTCTTCGCGGCTGACTGTGTTGAGTTAATAATTTACAGTGCGTGAGGGCAAGAGCCTAACCACCCTGTATTTTATTAACAGTTTGTTTTTACTTTGTCAAGGAGCCGGGAGAAAACCAGATACAAGGGATCTGGATTTCTCAAAGTGCACTTGTTAGTTTTAACGTAATACTTTAAACAGTTGTGAGGACTTCGCTAGGCTACGAGCCGTTTTTGCTCAGTCACTGCTACCTTTTGCCCACAGTACCCCAGCTAGACTTTACTCGATTAGTAGATACAGAATAGTATTGAAGCTTTCCTTATGTATGATATTGTTTATGCACTATTGATTTCATGTGTTGCAAGCTTGGCTACTTTAGTGATTAGTGGCCCACGAGCACAATCCGAGTAGGCTATTGCCGTTGCATTTGCGGAGTACTTCTTTTTAATGTTTGCCATTTACTATTGCATATTCTTTTAATTATTCTTATGCCAATTTAAACCTTTAATAGTATTTAATTGCCTGTGTTTTGCTTATTGAATTACTGTTCAAAATCCGATACGTACTTCTTACGAGCATCCGAGAAGCATCTAACTTTTTTCAGAAGATTCCTTGCTCGATGCTTAAGGACTATTAATTAACGTAACGTAATAGTGCCGATCCGAAGTAGAGGGTGGAGGACTTCTTAAGTTCTAATTCAAGGGTGGATTACTTCGGCTTCGGCCAACACTATTCTTTGGTGTTGTTGTTTCTTACTTCTTTGTTTGATTGTTGACCAGACTAGATAATTCCTGTCTCTTTATTAGTCTGTTGTGGAACACTAGTACTGAGTTCTTGTATACCCCGTTATAGCAGATTGAACTCTGGAGGGTATTGGTGTTTTTTGTTCGGCTGGCAGTACTCAGGGGTTGGGATCGTGTGTTTCCGTTGTGGCAGCGAGCCGTACTCGAGTCCTGATTGAGAGCCCTTGTGTACCCGAGTGCCAGGTCGTAACAAATGGCGACCTTGCTTAGGATTTTGTGAACAGTATACATTTTTGAAGAGTTGTACAACATTTGTTTGTTTGTATTTTAGCGTGCATATTGAAGAATATTTTTTTTTGTATGGCAATTAGTAAAGCATTTAAGAGACTCCAGTTAATTTAGTAATTAGTGCTTGGATAGGAAGTTTAACACTTTTGTCTCGAGATTTTTTTTGTGAACTTCAGTATGTCGTGCATTAGCACTGACGATGAGCGAGAGATGCCATTTGAAGGTGTGCCGTTAGTAACCAGTGAGGAGGATGCTAGAGTTTTTGTGAGTAAGCGGTACCACGTGACGGAGGAGAGGCTGACTAGGGTGGATGTTTGTGGCTTGCACCTGATAGCCAAGGTTTTGGGCATTTCCAATGTAGTAGGGATGTCCAAGGGGGAGCTGATTTCCTGGGTGTTGCGTGGGCGACATGGGGTTTCGGAGGAGAGGGCGTTTGGGGGGGTCCTCCCCAGATCCCCTCTCACTCGACTCCCACAGTGCCGTCCACTCAGTTACCGGAGGTTAGCACTCTCCCACAGAGGGATGAGAATTGGCAGATTGGAGTGCCCTCGGGTGGTGCACATGGTGGTTCCCAGTTTTTGCCCCCCCTCCTTCAGTAGTGGCAGCTCCCTCTGCCTGTCTCCAGATATGGTATTTAGACTTGAGCTTGCTAAGATTGAGGCTAGGAAGCAGGAGATGAGAATGAGACCAGGAGGCAGGATGAGATTGAGGTTAGGAGGCATGAGGCTGAGCTTAGGTACGACTCGGAGAAATATTGTGCTAAATTAGATTTAGATAAGACTCGTCCAGAGTCGACAGGGACTCGGATGGGCCGTGAGGGCCAAGTAAGAGAACAGTCCTTGGCCCAATTAGTCAAATTGGTGCCGGTATATAGTGAAACTGAAGTCACAGAATTTTGTAATCGTTTTGAGAAGAAGTGTAGGGAGCATAATTGGCCTGAAGAGAAGTGGGCAGCTCTAGTCTCCTCAAGACTTACGGGTAAGGGTCTGGAGGCTTATGATGCACTGCCTTTAGAGTCTTGCAATGACTACCCAGAATTGAAGAGAGCTGTCCTACGGGCATACGAGTTGTAACCGGAAACATATCGATTGAAGTTTCGGGGTGTTACAAAGACTAGGGAGGCGACCTTTCTTGAACATGCCCGGGACTTAAAAGATGCACTTAAAAACTGGACACGTTCTGAGAAAGCTGAGACGGCCGAACAGTTGACTGAGCTGTTTCTGCTCGAGCAGTTTTATAAGTGTACTGGTGCAGAAATGACTTTAACTATTAAAGAAAAGAACCCAAAAACTCTACAGGAGGCAGCTGAGATGGCTGACCTCCGGCTATCACTAATTCGTGGGTGCGGGTCTGCCCAGCGTAGTGAGGCAGGTAACAAGGGGCGTGACGCCCCCCCCCCCCGAGTTAGTGATATACCTTATGCAAACAAGTACAAGAGCCAAGATACCAAGACTGACCACAAGACTAGCACCGTCCCATTTAAGAAGGGGCCGGGCCCTTCCCAGTACCAAGGGAAGCCCAAAGGGGAGTTGGAGTGTTATCAATGTCATAAAAAGGGGCACTTTGCAAGAGTCTGTCCTAGCAAAGCACCTACAGCAGCTGTGTCTTTGGCCTGCAACATTGGTGTGTCTCCGAAGTCATCTGAGTTTGCCCGGTGCAGTTCGTCAGAGGCTGAGGCACAGCCAATGCAGAAGCACCTGGGAGGCTCGAACCCTGCTCAGGATGATTTTTGCGACCATAGAGGGCGGGGTTGCGTGATGTGGGCGGGGCGCAAGCATGGAGTAGAGGTCTTGCGTGATACAGGTGCTTCCCAGACTCTGATGAAAAACTTGACTGGCCACCCTATAAACGCGGCTCGGGTATTAGAGGTGCAGGGTATTAATGCAACTCGGTCATACCCGCTGGTGCGGTTGGAGTTGGAGGTGGATGGTGTGGCACGTGAATTGGATGTCGGGATTGTGGAGAAACTACCAGTGGAGGGCGTCGACCTTCTTCTCGGCAACGACTTTGCAATGCCCGCTTCTGAGGTTCTACCCTTAGTCGTTGCCGAGAGGCCGGCCGACGTGAGTAGGGAAGAGCAAGAGTGGGTCGAGCGGTGCCAGACACAACCCATGGCGTGTGTTGTCACCCGAGCTCGGGCAGCTAAAGTGTCACAGCCTAGTCCTCCGTCTTCAGACCAGCGGAGGAACGATCAACAGAAGGAGGCTAAAGCTGGAGTTGGTTTTAAGAGTTTTGACTCGGCGGCTCTCCTGGGTGATTCAGTATTAGCACCATTACTTAATTCTGGAGTAGCCCCTGGGCGTGTCATCGAGAGTGACGAGGCTGGGCATGACGAGTCTCGACGACAGCAATGTTATGTACATCGAGAGAGACAGAGGGAGCAGCCCAGTATCGGGGAAGGTCATGCATTGCTCCGGGAGCAGTTAGATCGCTTGGCACCCTCAGATATACGTCGGTTGCAACTAGAGGACCCTGAGCTCCAAATGTGTGCTAATGGAGCTGTAGAGCTCGACGAGGACGGCGATGCACAGCCAGGAGATTTTTTTTATTTAGAAGGCATCCTCTATAGGCGTTTTCAAGACCCTAAACGTAGTTGGCAAAAGGGGTCCGGAGTAGTGGACCAGTTGGTGGTGCCACGGGAGTGCAGGGATAGCCTACTGAGGTTGGCGCATGACACACCACTGGCGGGACATCTAGGGGTGAGAAAAATGGTGGCGGCTTTGGGGAAATTGTTTTGGTGGCCGGGGATGAAGTCTCATGTGCAGTCATGGATAAACTCATGTGATATTTGTCAACGTGTCGGGAAACCGAACCAAGTTATTCCTAAGGCTCCGTTACACCCTATTCCTGTGATTGGGCCACCCTTTAGTAAAATTATTGTTGACATGGTTGGTCCACTCCCTCCCACTAAGGCTGGAAATAAATTTTTGTTAACCATAATGGATGTTGCCACTAGATACCCCGATGCATACCCTATGAAAAATGGAATGGCTAAGACGGTAGTCAGTAACTTGTTGTGGTACTTCTCAAGGTACGGGTACCCGGAGGAGATTCAGTCTGATCACGGATCTAATTTCACCTCCAACATGTTCAAGCAAACAATGCAACAGTATGGGATACGAGCAGTAGTATCGTCAGCGTATCACCCTGAGAGTCAAGTGGTGCTTGAGCGGTGGCATGCTACACTTAAAAGCATGCTCAGGTGTTATTGTGCTGACAACGGTATGGATTGGGATCTTGGATTGCCTTATGTGCTGTTTGCTGCTCGGGAGGTACCTGGTGAGAGCCTGGGATTTAGTCCAAACGAGCTGATTTTTGGACACCGTGACATGCTGAATGAAATTTGGGAGGGGACTGTGCAGCCTTGTCCATTATTAAAGTATGTGCTTGAAAGCCGTGAGCGCATGCTTAACCCGGGAGCTGCTGGTAGACTCATAAGAGTTCCCCCGGCGCACTGCGGGTAGACTCTTAAGAGCAGAGCCTTTGAACACGTACCAAAACCGCGCGTTTATAGCCAGGCGGCTGAACATTGGTGTGGGTATAGTACTACATGTCAACTCTCGACACCACCCCGCCAAACGCTCGCCCCACACTCGTGCAAGCACCACCGCGCCAGTAACCACGCACTAGTCATGGAGCCCACACGTCCCTCACGCTCGCTCCCTGATGACACAACCAGCCCTCCTTCTGGTGGTGTTAGCCGCCGTGGAAGGCAGTGGGTGGCTGCTAAAGACCCTAGCTACCAGTACGACACGCCCTTCAGCTCGGAGGACGAAACACCTGCACCCAAAGCACGAAAAACACGTGCAAGCAGGGCAATGGCACAGAGGTCATTGGTCTTTCGGGACACTGCCACCACAACCCAGGCCACTACAACAACCACTACCACCACCACTGCCACCACTGCCACCCCTGCCACCGGTACCAGCGACGCAGGAGGCCGCCCTAGGGCTGCAGAACCTGCGGGGGCAGGAAAAATTAAAGGCACGGGCGTAGGGAAAAGAACCCGTACGCCAGCCACAGTGCCCCTACCACCACCACCACCACCGGCCGCCCCTGGCCCGGCTGCCCCTGCCGCCCCTGCCGCCCCTGCCGCCCCTGCCGCCCCTGCCCAAGGAACAGGGAAGGGGAAGGGGAAAGGGGAAGGGGAAAGGGAGAGGGAAATCGACTGCTGGCCCTGGTGTCCCTGCCGGCCCTGCTGCCCCTGCTGCCCCTGTTGCCCCTGCTGCCCCTGTTGCCCCCTGCTGCCCCTGCCGCCCATGCCGCCCCTGCCCAAGGAACAGAGAGAAGGGCGACAGGCACCACCATCATCTTGCCATCAAGGCCACGCACCACTGCTGCCCCTGCCGCCGCCCCTGCCGCCACCCCTGCCGCCGCCCCTGCCACCGCCTCTGCTGTCCCTGTCCATAAGACTCCCGCACATGCCAAAGTGACCCGGAAAACTCTGACACCATCAAAGTATGCCGCCCTGCTGTTTGATGGTGATTCGCAGGACATAGGCAGCCCGGGTTTCGACGACGAAGCCCTAGCACGGGACCAAGGGTGGGGGGATTTGGGAGTGGACAGTGGGAGTGAGTCCGACGTCGGTGACGAAAATGAGGAAGGGCATCGTCTGTCAAGTGAAGAGGAGGGTAATGATGATGAAGTGCTGTATCGCGACCATGGAAGCGATATTTCAGACGATGAAGCAGACGCAGACGACATTCCGATCCCTCAGCTGCCTTCGTTCGATTGGTCTGACGGGGTCAATTTTGTACCTGACGTGCCCCAGTTCAATCCTGGGACGTCAGGAACAACTGACGACTGGCCCTGTGATGATCAAGCGAACGAAAGCGACTTCTTCCTCGCTTTTTTCGATTTTGAGGTAATGACGTACATCGTTGCCCAAACAAACGCCTACTACAGGTGGGTGTTTGGCAGATTGGACGTCCTTTCTCCAAAAGCGAGAATACGAGGCTGGGTGGATACGACTGTGGAAGAATTTCTGACGTTCTTTGCCTTGTTGTTCCTCATGCCTCTGATCAAGAAGCATGTTTTGCAACACTATTGGAAGCACGACCCTCTCATCGCCACCCCAACTTTCAATAAGTTCATGACTCGTGACAGATTTTTGTTGCTGCTAAGATTTATGCACTTTGCAGACAACGAGAATCCTAACAGGATTGACAGGATATGGAAAGTTCGGGCTGTGTTCACCATGTTGTTGGAGAGGTATAGGAAATACTTTTACCCCTTCCTCAATTTGGTGATTGATGAGTCGCTCGTGCTCTTCAAAGGACGTCTTCTTTTCAAGCAGTATATCCCCTTGAAAAGGCATAGGTTCGGAATCAAGCTCTTCGTTTTGTGTGACTGCGAAACTGGAATAGTGCTTGACATGATCGTGTACACAGGCACTGACATTGACATACCGAAAGCCGCTGCCAATGACCCCATGGGCATGTCAGGTACCATCGTCAGGAAAATGTTGGCACCTTACCTGGGCAAAGGCCACATCATCTACACTGACAACTGGTATACTTCTCCTGCTCTCTGCCAGTTTCTTCATGACAACCAAACGGGGTCATGTGGGACTGTCAGAAAGACAAGAAAGTTTATGCCAAAGTTCACAGGTGATGTCATTCCTCTCACAGATGCCTCCTCCAGTGACACACCTTCAGAAGACGACCTGGCCCAGGAACACCGCGAGAGGCATGTGCGAAGAAGGCAACGAAAGGGGCAGAAATACAAGCAGGTCGAGAAGTGTGGGAAACTGATAGCCCTGAAGTGGAAGGATAAGCGAGACGTCCACCTGCTTTCCACCGTCCACACAGGTGCCCAGGTAGATTCTGGCAAAATCCACTACCGAACCAGGAAGACAATCTACAAGCCCGACATGGTAGTGGACTACACTAAAAACATGCGCCTGGTGGACAAGTCTGACTGTCAGCTGTCAGGCGTTGAGTGTCTGAGGAAGACTGTGAAGTGGTATCACAAGCTCTTCCTCCATTTAGTTGATATAACGATGCTGAACGCCTACAACTTGTGGTTGGTGAAAAAGGATATGGCCCCAAACCAGAAGCTGAAATTCCGGGAGTTCGTCTACAACGTCTCCTACCAACTCCTGGAGAAGTATGGCACCACCACTCACAGATGTACGGCATGGCGTGGGGATCACGTTCCTGACCGCATCCAGCTGGGTGTCGAAAGACACTACCCCATCAACACTGAGATGCTTGGCACTCGTCACAGGCAGGTGCAGTGCACCGTCTGCAGCTCCAGTGTCAGGAAACCCCATGTCACGAAAAGAGTCACCTCAATGTGCGCCGAGTGCAAAGTTCCACTCTGCCTGGGTGACTGCTTCAGGGACTACCACACCTTCAAGAACTACTGAGTGTCGCCCCCTGCCATGCCCTGCCCTGGACTCGCCCCGTGCCCTGCCCTGGACTCGCCCCCTGCCCTGCCCTGGACTCGCCCCCTGCCCTGCCCTGCCCTGCCCTGGACTCGCGCCCTACCTTACCTGACCTGACCTAATTGATCACGCTACCTCATAATGTAACATATATATTATATTATAATGTATAAGTTCCAAAGATGTCCCTGTGATATAGCTTTTACATTATATAATTGTATGTTTCATTATTTAGTTTATAAGTTTCAAAGATTTACATGTAATATGCCTTCTTTTTTTAGTATATCAATATATATGTTTGTTATTAGCCAAAGTAATGTGTATATAATTATTTTCTTACCTCAAATGAATTGTACAAAAATAAATATGTTTCAATAAATCCTATCAAACCTACTAAGATAATAAAAAAAAACAATAAAAAAAAACAAATAACAAGGTCATGTCATTGTATTCTTACAATATGATATATTCTATGAATATTTCATATTGTTTGAATACAATGGCATGATCTTGTAAACAAAAATTGTTATCAAAAATTATCTAGACAATATAAAACCTTCCCCATAACCCCCTCCTGGATTCGATCCCACTACCCTACGACACTTTGAGTGTTCCAGTCCGCAACCTTACCAACCATGCCACAGGAGCTCATACCAAATATCACTGAAAACTTCGTGTCTACAATCGAAAGGACAATATAAAAAAAAACATGAATTATCCCACCAATTTACGTTTGTAAATTGATGGGATTATCAATTATATCATGCCAAGGTTTATACAAGTTTGTCTCTGTCAAGAATTAGTAATTATATAACTTTATTCTGTCAAAAATTGCCCAAACACTCAGCAAAATTGCCCCACTCAGTGCGACTCCACGCATTTTCACACGGTCAAGCGGTCACGAGGTGACCCTTGCCGCTCCTTTATGTCCCAGCTACACCATCAACAGCAGCTCTGTCTGGGAACAAAATTGGTATAAATACAATAATGGATAAAATACTCTTCACAAATACATTTGTATTGTATAATATTGTAAATAAAAAAGAATAATAACTGTGTGGGTGTCGAAAATTGCTCAACCAGCTTTCTTATGTCTCGCCTACGCGCGTATATTGGATTATACATAGTCATGACTGTCATACAAATAATTGCAGTAGGTCTCGAATATACATTTAGAGTGCACATTACTTCGAAATAAATAAGTCAACGTTTCTCTGGTGGCAATCTACCCTTTCGCAAGTGTAAGGAGACACCAGTCTATATTTAGCTCTCTATCACAAAAGGCAATCTGCCTGTGTTGACTCAGCACCGTCGCTGGTGGTCTATAATATAGTACTTTATTTACAGTCAATGGCCTACATGTTTCTGTGGTACTTCACATGTGTCTAAAATGCAATGTCTGCTTGCATAAAAATGCAATTCTGAAGTCCATTTATACGTACGACATACGCATGTCTCAGTTTCTCTCTCTCTCTCTCCATTCCTGACTCATGTTATTGTAGACCTGTTGATGGCAACGAACACCAGCCATCTGGTAGACATAAGGTTCAAAATACCAAGACATCAATACGCCTGGGGCGCCTCCACAATTATCACAAAGCTGGTTATCTATCTAGAGATCTGCCTGACTTCCATCTCTCCACGACTCACTCACTCACTCACTGCACCCCTGCATGCCTTCCTCCCACCCCCCCACCCCCAACCCACCCTTTCAGGCTTCCGTCTGCTAGAAACACATTCACAATTTGCGTAAATATCGCATCAATTGGGCTATATGCGGTATATTCCTTGTTATATGGGACGCCTACATATGTACACGTCTTTATTATAGCATGACAGTGCTCTAAATACAAGATTTACGTGACATTTATGGCGTAACACACCCTCTCCCCCTTTCATTCCCAGTACAACTCAGTCACACCTTGGTTCACGCATAGAAACTCATTGATAATGTGCGTAAATATCGCATCAATTGGTCTATATGCGGTATATATTTTGATATATGCCACGTATACATACGTACAAGTCTGTATTATAGCATGACAGTGCTCTAAATACAAGATTTACGTGATATTTATGGCGTAACACACCCTCTCCCCATTTCATTCCCAGCACAACTCACTCACACCTTGGTTCACGCATAGAAACTCATTGATAATGTGCGTAAATATCGCATGAATTGGTCTATATGCGGTATATATTTTGATATATGGCACGTATACATACGTACAAGTCTGTATTATAGCATGACAGTGCTCTACGTACAAGATATACGTGATATGTATGGCGTAAACCACACTCTCAGCTCATAAATTTCTGCCAAACCTCCAACACATCTTCATTCCCGCCTAAATATTCTCTTATAATTCCCTTATATATTGCAATTTTTGGTCACTATGAGGCATATTCATTGTTATATGGGTGGCCTACACACGTATACATACTCTAAATAGCATAAAAGGGCTCCAAAAAGGAGATATACGTGATAATACGCGGTAACCCACCCCCTCCTCCTATCCCCTGCGCGCGTAAAAATTCGGCCGGGAAATCTCGCCGCTCGATGACAATCTAGCCGCGCGGTGCCATTCGCTCCACATTTTTCAACTACGGACCATTCCCCTACCCCCCCAGGACATTTTTTGGGGGGTCAAATATATATGGGCCGATGCACGCAAACATTCCCTACACGATGATGTACTTTTTATCGAAATTGGCAAGAGGTCCCAAAATCATCATAGGTGCGCACAGTCTTACCCTGTAGAAAACCCCCTGTGCGCCGCGGAGAGGTTAAGAGTCTGGAGATGGCAGGTATAAATTTGACAGAATCACAAGCTTTGATGAAGGACAGGTATGATCGCAAAGTGAGGCTCCGGAAGTTCACTGTAGGACAAGAGGTATTAATTTTGTTGCCTTTGGTTGGTAACCCCCTTTCTGCGAAGTACACTGGACCTTATAAAATTGTAGAAAAAATGTCAGACTTAGATTACCTTGTTGCCACTCCAGACAGGAGGAAAAAGAACCAGTTATGTCACGTGAACCTTATTAAAGAGTATGTGAGGCGCCCCTCTGAGCCTCTCACTGTCCCTGTGTTGGCTTGTTGCGGCCGTGGTGGAGAAGGAGAGGGGGACAGTCAAGCTTCAGAGGAGGATAGCTGGGATCAACATGTTTCAGCGGATCAGTGGGCGGGGAACTCGAGCCTTAGGGCTGACGAGGCTATAGCTTATTTGCCTGAGCCGCAGTTTGATGCTATCCGTCAGTTGTTCGGTTCATACCCCACTGTATTTGCTGAACACCCAGGCCTCACTACTCAGGCTATGCATGATGTTGACGTGGGGGACCATCTACCCTTTAAGTCAATCCCGTACCGTGTGCCCCCCATAAAACTACCAGCTCTGAGGGATGAGTTGGAGTATGTGCTCGGTAGAGGGTTGATAGAGAAAGGCACAGTTAAGTGGACTTCCCCCGTAACACTGCAGCCTAAGCCAGATGGCAAGGTACGCTTTTGTATTGATTTCCGTAGGTTAAACGGTTTGACTCCAACTAACCCATATCCTCTTCCTCGGGTTGATGATAGTGTTGACAAAATTGGTAATGCTCGTTTTTTGTCTAAAGTAGATTTAGTAAAAGGTTACTGGCAAGTACCTTTGTCCGAGCGTGCTAAAGAGGTATGTGGTTTTGTTGTGGACGGGAGTACCTACCGGTGCAATGTTATGCCTTACGGACTTAAGAATGCACCAGCAACGTTTCAGAACCTGATGAATGAAATTGTTAAGGACATTCCAAATTGCACCGTATATTTGGACGATGTAATCATTTATGATGACGACTTTGAGAGCCATTGTGAGCACCTTGAGACCTTGTTCCGGAAACTTAGTGAAGCAGGTCTGGTAGTAAATTTGGCAAAGTGTGACTTCGTAAAAGCCACTGTGCAGTACCTTGGGTTTGTAGTGGGAAGGGGACAGGTGTGCCCTCCTCAGAACAAGGTACAGGCTATCAATAAATTTCCGCACCTAACAACCAAGAAGCAGATTATGAGATTCTTGGGTATGATAGGCTACTACAGACGCTTCATAAAAGGTTACTCAACGGTGTTGGCACCTCTCACAGATTTGTTATCTAAAGACAAAAAGTTTTTGTGGGCACCTGAGTGTGAAAAGGCTTTCACTTTGGTGAAACATTTGCTATGTACTCACCCGATACTCAGGGCCCCAGACTTTAACAGGCCTTTTCAGCTGGCAACAGATGCTAGTGGTGTAGGGGCTGGTGCCGTCTTGCTACAGACAGACAATGAAGGTGTGGAACACCCAGTAAGTTTCTTTTCTAAGAAGTTCAATGCTGCACAAAAGAACTATTCTACAATAGAAAAGGAATTACTGGCGATTGTGCTGTCGCTCAGGCACTTCGAGGTGTATGTTCCAGCCTATGGCCCAGTCGTGGTTATCTACACTGATCATCACCCTTTGAGATTCCTGAATCAATTTCACAACCGCAATATGAGACTGACCATGTGGTCTTTGATGTTGCAGGAGTATAACCTGGACATCCGTCATATTGCTGGATGTGACAATGTGATCGCGGATTGTTTATCAAGGGTGGATGATCAGTCGTAGGCTATCACAGGTGTGTGGGTTTGAGTGGAGGAAAATAGGCTGCCCTTATAGTGCAGCCGGGAAAAAACATATTAAAATATAAAAATCATATAAAAACTCTTTCTTTTGATATAGATAATCGTATAAGTTTGTCATAGCCTATAGAGTTTGAGTAGTCCACGAACTATCAAACGGCTGAGCTGCTGTAAGCTCGCTCTGGGAGCATGATATTGTGTCTTTTTGCTATTGTTGGGAGGAGTTATAAAATGTGAATTCTTTTTTAATAATAAGATGTGTTTTGGTGATAAACTCAGCTTTGTTTTAGTGCCATGCGGTCGCTGGGTGTGAGGGGCTTGATGGGGTTCTGTGTTTGTCAGATTTTAGCTCAGGGTTGAGCAAGTAAAATCTTGGGGGAGGTCTGACGCATGTCCAGTGTGAGCATGCTGTACAGAACGCCTAGTCATGCCCCACTCTCACTAGGATCGTCAGGGCAGGAACTTTGGCTGTTGTCTATGTAGAGTTTCCTAACTTAGTTCATGTGAGCCGTTGTACTATAAGTAATATGAATATGTATTTTGTTTTCATCTGAGTCAACGAGTTCTATTTTATATCATTAGTTATAAGTATTGTATGTAAAACTTATTTGTAATGATGGGAGAAGCGGCAGCCACAGTTGGGGGTCAGTGGGTGCGCCATGCGGGAGGTGGGCCTAACTCACTAGCACTCCCCCCCTCCCCCCTCCCCTCAGTGCTAGGAAAGCCTTTGTCTATCCCAGAGGAGAGAGAGAAATTACGTAATGATTGTCAGTGGGCGGTCCTTAGTAGTTCACGTTGGGCTCACTAGAGGGCCGAGTATAAAAAGGGAAGTCTATCCATTTTTAGTTCAGAACTCATTAGGCAGAGCGACTTCTCATTTCCCTTGCTAACTATATATATTCTTCTGACTGATGTGAACTTTCTCTACTACCTTACATTCTTATCTCCTCTTTTCCCTACCCTTTTTAACTTCCATGGTCCCGTTGGTGCAGAGCTAGTCAGCCAACGTATTATCGCTTGAGTTCTCATGAGATACATGCCTATTAGATAGCCTATTTTGGAAGGGTTAACTTAGAATAGGATTGATTTATGTTTGTTGCACTTGTATATGCATTTCCCTGTGTGTTATTATATTATTCCTGTTTTCTGCTAGTCTAGGTAATGCTAGACTGGGGTAAGGCTTTTCTGTGTTACGAGTTGTTGTTTGATGCAGTGGTTAAGCGATAAACCTGCATACTCGTTTCGGTTCAGTGAAGCCTAGGTTGTCTTCGCGGCTGACTGTGTTGAGTTAATAATTTACAGTGCGTGAGGGCAAGAGCCTAACCACCCTGTATTTTATTAACAGTTTGTTTTTACTTTGTCAAGGAGCCGGGAGAAAACCAGATACAAGGGATCTGGATTTCTCAAAGTGCACTTGTTAGTTTTAACGTAATACTTTAAACAGTTGTGAGGACTTCGCTAGGCTACGAGCCGTTTTTGCTCAGTCACTGCTACCTTTTGCCCACAGTACCCCAGCTAGACTTTACTCGATTAGTAGATACAGAATAGTATTGAAGCTTTCCTTATGCATGATATTGTTTATGCACTATTGATTTCATGTGTTGCAAGCTTGGCTACTTTAGTGATTAGTGGCCCACGAGCACAATCCGAGTAGGCTATTGCCATTGCATTTGCGGAGTACTTCTTTTTAATGTTTGCCATTTACTATTGCACATTCTTTTAATTATTCTTATGCCAATTTAAACCTTTAATAGTATTTAATTGCCTGTGTTTTGCTTATTGAATTACTGTTCAAAATCCGATACGTACTTCTTACGAGCATCCGAGAAGCATCTAACTTTTTTCAGAAGATTCCTTGCTCGATGCTTAAGGACTATTAATTAACGTAACGTAATAGTGCTGATCTGAAGTAGAGGGTGGAGGACTTCTTAAGTTCTTAGTCAAGGGTGGATTACTTCGGCTTCGGCCAACACTATTCTTTGGTGTTGTTGTTTCTTACTTCTTTGTTTGATTGTTGACCAGACTAGATAATTCCTGTCTCTTTATTAGTCTGTTGTGGAACACTAGTACCGAGTTCTTGTATACCCCGTTATAGCAGATTGAACTCTGGAGGGTATTGGTGTTTTTTGTTCGGCTGGCAGTACTCAGGGGTTGGGATCGTGTGTTTCCGTTGTGGCAGCGAGCCGTACTCGAGTCCTGATTGAGAGCCCTTGTGTACCCGAGTGCCAGGTCGTAACATCATGAACTGGTGGAACTGCTTTAGCTCCTGGAGATGACGATTCTCTGGCCGCTGTGCCGCCATCCACTCCTCGGCGAGCAGGGCATTGCGCTGCTCTGCCTCACGCAGCTGTGTGTAGAAATGTTGTTATTAGACATATGACCAAAATACATTCAAATAACACCTTACAGTACATAAAACAGAAATGCCGGTTCTCCACCTCTCCAAGCTCTGAAAATGGTGTGGTTACATGAATAGACACAATACATGCATTCATACTCCAATACACCTACACAAGGTAATTTTTCATGTGTCTGTATGTATCTATGTATATGTAATTATGTGTGTGTGCGTGTGCATATACCTGGCGAGGGTACCTCGCTATGAACCTGTCGTACTTTATAATTTACAAACAAGTATGTATCACAATTTAAAAATAATGTGTCAATCCCAGTAGTAACATGTATGCCTTTGAATATGCCTAAATATTCATAGTGAAACGTTTACGACCCTTCTATCATTTATAACCGGCATTTATTATTATTTGTTAATGTACTGAATTTGCTTATAGCATTGATTGGAAATGTTAAAATAATAAAGTGGTTAATATTAGTTGTGCGGGTGATCAAACAGTATGCCTACATATTATGAGTATTATAGACTACATCAATAAATGTTTTTATTTGGAACATACCTTGCTTTTACGCCTGGGGCATCTCACGATGTGTGGACGGAGGAAACTGAAGGCTTCTTTGATCCACATCTCCCTCTCCGTCATTTCTTTCGCCCCCTGGCCAGACTTGAGCTGGATGAGTTTGGCAAAACGTGTCCGCATGCTCTCCAGCCACTTGTGAAGAGACTTGACTGGAAATAATCGAATAATAATTTATCAACATGTACCATTCACCTTATTTGTTAAACTGTATTAAACAATGTCACAACTCACACTCTGATTACAAAATTGGTCATATTTAATGTGACAGAATTACTGGTGTACACATTGTTCATTAATGGTATGTCGTAAGACTACTAAACAATGGGAAAATAATAATTAACAAGGTTGTTGTTCGTATTTCATTTGACCCGTGGGCCGTGGCCCCATCGCAGGTACCCTGCTGATATTACCATGCCAAACACAATTAACTCATCTATGTCGTTATTGATTCATCTGCCTTTCTACCATTCCTAAAAACATTATCAAAGGCTTGGTCAGTACATTGTTTATATATAATAACACTCAAATAATAAAGGCACTTTAACTCACCAGTTACGTTGATCTTAGCTGCAATCTCCCGGTACACTCTGTCCTTCTTCTCTCTGTCACTGTAGGCCTTCAGCTTCTTGATATACAGGAGCTCATGCTCCCTCTATCAATTCTGACACAATCATCTCCTTTTCTTCAGAGAGGATGGAGTAGACCCACTTCCTCTTGGCACTTGGCTTGCCCTTGTCATTGCTGGTTTGTTGGCTGCCGTTTGTGGGTGATGGCGTAATTGATTCTTGGTCGTCATCGGATCCCTCCCCTGTGGGCTGTGTGTTCAGGCGTGGTGATGGGGAAAGCTCGAGACTGGGGCCTAGTGAGGTGGTCAATGGTTGCCCACACTCTTGTGAATCATTGTCCTCCTCTTCTGTCGATGATTCTTCCTGTGCAGGGGCGTCGCCTTCATCATCTTCGGGCGCAAACAGGTCTTCTGATTGCTGAGGGGGGGCAATTAACTTCATATTCTTTAGTCCTCTGCCCACCATGCTTGTTGTTTAGGCTGGAGTAGGTATTGTGCTTCCGTGGGGCTGTAGAGAGAACTTACTGTTCGTCCTCCAGTCGCGTCAGTTTTATGGCCGGGTACAGTGTTACGACCGGCACTACGAAATAAACAAGGGCACTCAATGTTGGACTAGATGATAGGCTATATCTGCAACAACGGTACGCTAATTCCAAACCCTCGAACAATTACGCCGGTGAACAAAACACTTAAAACCCTCCAGAGTTAATCTACTGGATAACGGGGTATCAATTAACTGGGTTTTAGTGCACTTCTACAAAGGCTTACCGATGACGGCAAAGCCTGCTCACAACAGGAGTACTTTACGTTAATAAAATGCTCTTAAGTAATAACAATGCTTGAATAAACTATGATAAGATTTAATAAAGGAGTATATGCTTACGTTAAATTTAGTGTGAGTCTGTACTCAACACTAAACTCTACAATGCTCTATGAAAACACTGGAAGTCTAGTCCTACAGCAATCAGATAAAGAATCTTCTGAAAACGTCTGATGCTCTAAGATGCTCGTTAATACAGAACAGAAATAATGCAGGGGCAGGACACCAAAGCATGTATCTTAAATACACCAATAAGTAGGATACATATATATATAACAAGGGAGTGCAACAACTCTGTGACAGCACTAATAATCGCCACTCAAAACAGTACTTCCTTAGCCAACTTAACAGCCAAACTGGGTTGTGCACTATGCATCAACCTAGGCTAAAATAAGGCGTGAATAATTCCTAAAGCATACACAATTAAAGTTAATAAACACAATGCTGTCTTTCTCACTAATAAAGTCTAGCAGTGGCATAAAAGGTACTAAGAAACTAGGCAGAGCGCAAGCATGCTCGTAGCCTACTGTCTCCCCTTGAACAGATTTCCCTTATTTTACGTTAAGTGACTTGGAGGCTTTCTTGGTAAGTCCAGATCTCTAGTATCTGGTTTTGCCCTGGCGCTCCACAAAGGTCAACAAAATGAGGTAGCAATCATACAGGTAAGAGTAGGCAAAAGCCCTTTACCGGTATACTGCTACACTCGCAAAGGAAAATATGCACAAGGGTTACAGGCTAGCTAGCTTCGTCGATGTTGTACAGGCTCTGACTTGCCACATACATAACTTAGACAACGACCAATGATACCTTCCACTGTCTAGCATTAAATAATAAGAGAGAACAGCCCAATAAGTAGAAGCACCCTAACACTATGGTACCATTTGACTATGACTCTAATAATCCCTAAACTAGTGCATACATATATGGAGAGCTGGTGCTGGTAATATGACTGGCCGACTATGGAAGTCGTATGCAGAACCAGAAGGGATAAGTAATTGAATAAAGAGAGAAGTATGAAACCGAAGAAGTTCAGAGAGAGAGATAGTAGTATAGAGGGTTATATGGGAGACAGGTTGCAAGGGACATGTAGGACCTAGCATACCAAGCCTAGCTCTCTGCAGGAAACACAAGGATAGGAGCCCGCACCACTGTCCCAGGACCGCGGCCGCCAATCACAGACGACTACGTCATGAAGAGCAAGCATTCTATGACGTCGACAGGGCCGCCGGCCAATCATGGGCGTGGGAAACTCCTCGGAGCGCGGGAGGGAAACGTACATACACACGCACAAACTACCGCCATGCTGCCTACCCCGCTCTCTCTCTCCTTAACTTCACACCATGCATCTTATATTCTAGCAATGATATAAAGTACTTCTAAGTGTCACAGACAAGAATAAAGATCACCACTGATCTGTCTGTGACAACATGTACTCTATGAAAGAAAGATCATCGTTCTACAATTATTGTAGCCCATATCACTGCCCTGGCGAGCGCTAGCGAGTCACGAGCGCATTCTGGCAAGCTGGCCAGCGTAACACCCCGCCCAAGATGTGGGACGTTTCAGCCACAGGCGAACCCCACATCTGACCAGACAGAATGCCCATCAACCCCGCATCACCTAGCCACTCTCCCAAGTTGTGAACACAAGGCACGATCACAAACATAAAACAGTGCATTATAAACAAAAAATCTGCACAACACTTCCCAAAAATAATAGCATCATAATAATTATATCACGCTCAACGAGCAAGCTTCACCAAGCCTAGCCTACTAAGACAACAACTCAGAGTGTCTTAGATGCTTGCTGTGATATACTGCACATATATACTATCAAAAAGAAAGAGTTTTTATGTGATTTTTTTTATTTAATTTTAATGTTGTTTTTTGACGGCTGCTCAACAGGGGCAAGCCTGATTTTTCTCCACTCTCAACACTCACTGACTGAATGGCAAGGGTTCTCCTGCAAACAAACCCTCCCGTGACAAACAATCAGCCAAAACATTATCAGTGCCCTTAGCATGCTACACATCCAACTTGTGTTCCGGCAGCACAACAACACCTGACACTGATAAACTGCCCAGTTCATCGCAATACTGGCACTTCTCTTCGCTCTTTCCGGCAACGGGGCCTGCCAATAACCTTTCACTAGTTCTACCTTCGTGATAGGCGATGCAGCCCCGAGGCGGTCTATGGTGTCGTCAACTCTCAATAAGGTATAGGCGTCTGTCAGGGATAATTCACACCCACTCTTGCAATCAACACACATACTGATCTTGCCACTTAACACAGGTTGCAAAGTTACAGGCAACGACCACTCACGACATTCCTTATCCCTCAGACCCTTCGTCAACACATAATCCAGCTCTGCATGCACCACAGGCTGTTGAGCAGGATTTATACGGTAGGGAATTAAACTGAGCCTTGCACTCTCTCCAGCCTCCATGTCGGATTCTACCCCTTACATCAGGCCTGGAGAATGAACAAACATGCGAAAGTACTGACATAGCCTAGTAAACAACTGCCTGGCACTGTCTCCAGCCTCCATGTCGGATTCTACCCCGTACATCAGGCCTGGTGAATGAACAAACATGCGAATGTACTGCCATAGCCTAGTAAACAACTGCCTTGCACTGTCTCCATGAACAACATGCCTAGTGCCCTCCCACAACCCAGCCAAGACCGCAGCTTCTAACCTGTAGTCTCCCTCCTTCTCCACCTTCGTCCCTAGAACAGCCAGGTCATGAGAGGGACCATCAGTACCACCTGTGCAGTCACTCCCATAGTTCATTATTGCTAAGGCTTCCCCACCGATACCGTACATGCGCACCCCCGCATTCCTTGCAACTACATCGGCCTGCACAGCATCACCGCCTTCAGCGACATGGCCAGATACAGTCGGTCTATGGTAGGGCTGTTGCATTTCACTAGAGCAGCATTGGGAGGCTATGCGACGACCGGGCACTGCGATACCACAGCCGACCTCACCAATCTGCTCAAAGTCCTCCTTCTGACCACCACCCTTGGCAGCCATGGGTCGACCCTGAGCCGGCAACCATGCCAAAGCCTCGTCGCCCACCTTGAACCACTGAAACAACGAGGCCAACGGTTTACCGACACTCAAGTGACCTGCCGGCGGAACCTCGTGCACCGCATGAGTTGTGAGGCTTGGGTGCTCGGCACAAACAGTGGGGTATGGACCGATCAGGGGCTGGAGCGCTGCACACTGCTGCTCAGGCAGGTGCTCTAGCGCATCCACAGCCACCTGACTGGTATCCCCCGCCCACTGCTCCACCGAGACATGACAATCCCAATTCTCCTCCACCTGAGCCCCACTGCCCCCCTCTCCTTCTCCACCTTGGCCGCTGCAGACCAACGCAGGGACAGTAGGCTGCTCAGGTGGTTGCCTCACAAACTCCTCTAACAGGTTCACCTGACATGCTTCCCCGTCCTCGAGTTCAGTAGCCCCGTTCCCACAACTCTCCTCCACCTGGGAACAACTCTGTCGCGGAGTGCTATCACGCCCAACCATGTCCCTAGGGGGGACAGGTTCTTGGGCCACTCCGGAGCTCAACTTTGAGTCAAATACCGAGTCACCAAGGAGCGTCGCTGGGTCCAAACTCTCAACCCGACCACCAGCCTCGACTTGCTCCTTCCGACCCTTCCTCCGCTGGTCATAAACTTGGGTACTAGGCTGTGACACCTGTACGGACTGAGATCTCTCAAGCCCCTCTTGCTCCTCCCTACTCGTGTCGGCCGCCCTCTTGGCAACGACTAAGGGTGGAACCTCGGAAGTGGGCACCACAAAGTCATTACCAAGAAGAAGGTCGACCCCCTCAACTGGCAATTTCTCCTCCACACCCACATCCAACTCCCGTGTCACACCGTCGACCTCAAGCTCCATTCTGACCAGCGGGTAAGACCGCGTAGCATTGATGCCTTGAACCACCACAACCCGAGCCACGTTAACAGGCTTGCCAGTGAAATTCTTAACAAGTGTCTGGGAAGCGCCCGTATCACGCAACAACTCAAGCCTATGCCTCACACCAGCCCACCTCACAGTGCCGTGCCCCCTATGACCACAAAAAGCATCACGGACGGGTGACGAGCCCTCCTGCGGCTTCTGCACCGACTGTGACTCCGCAACCGACATATTTCCCCGGGCAAACGCGGAAGACCTCAAAGACACACCGATGTTGCTCACTAGTGACACCACTGCTGTAGGCGGTGTGCTCGGACATGAGCGCGCAATATGCCCCTTCTCATGACACTTGAAACATTCCACCTCACTCTTGGACTTCCTCTGAGGTGAGGAAGGGTTCTGGCCTTTCTTAAACGGGAAGGGTTTCGACTTGGGTTCATAATTGGCAACAGTACTCTTACATGGATAATTATATGTTGTGTCATTAATTCGAGGGGGTGGAGTGGTACGCCCCTTGTTACCTGCCTCAGCTCTCTGTGCAGAACCGCACCCGCGAATCAATGACAACCTGAGGTCAGCCAGCTCAGCCGCCTCTTGTAGAGTTTTCGGTCGCTTTCCTTTAATGTTAAGAGTCAAGTCACTGCCAGTGCATTTAAGAAATTGTTCGAGCAACATTAGTTGTTTTACTGAATCAAAAGTAGTTGCCTTCTCCGACCTTAACCAATTTTCTAATGCATCTGACAGCTCTCTAGCGTGTTCCTGGAAAGTACTCTCCTTTCTTTTTGGAACCGCCCTAAACTTCTGCCTATAGGTCTCTGGCTGTAGCTCATACCTCAGGACAGCCTCTTTCAACAACTCGTAATTCACACAGGAATCTAGGGGCAAAGCATCGTACGCCTTGAGTGCTTTCCCCGTCAATCGTGAAGAAACAAGGGCTGCCCACTTCTCCTCGGGCCATTGGTGCTCCTGGCACTTTTTCTCGAACCGGAGAAAAAATTCTGTAACTCCCAACTCATCAAACACTGAAACCAACTTAAGTAGATGCGACAGGGACTGGTCCTGGGCTCGACCCCCCTGGACGACCCGGTTCCTCGTCACCTCTACACGAGTTTTCTCTAGATCAACATCGGCACGATACCTTTCAGACTCATACTTAAGCTCAGCTTCATGCTTTCGCTGCTCGAACTCAGCCTCATACTTTCGCTGCTCGAGCTCAGCCTGTCGCTCCTGCTGCTTAAGTTTGGCGAGCTCGAGCTGAAACAACATCTCGGCAGACAACCCTTGAGGAGGGGGTGCTACTATCGGGGACCCACCCTGTGAATCACCTAGAGGCATACCCAACCGCCAGCGGGCATCGGCCTGCGGGAACGTACCCGGCTCCGGAGCCCGAGGGGGCGCCATGATAGGAGTCGAGTGGAATGGGGGCTGGGCCGAAGGTGCCCCAGCTCCCGCTCCACCCAAAACCCCATGCACCCCACCCAGCACACAGGCAGCCAGCTCACTTCTCGACATACCGCTAGTACCGGAAAACCCTAAGACCGTGGCCACACACTGCAGTCCGTACCGGTCTAGCCCCGTCACCCGGTCCGCCGACATAGGCTTCCCCCCAAAAATCTGAGCATCCTCCTCACTGGTCACCACCCGAGCGCTGCTTAACAACTCCACCTTCTCCACCTCCTCGCCTGCCTCTCGCACTGTGCCCTCACTATGCTCAGACCCGTCCAGTGACATGATGGAGTCAACAACAAAAAATCTCAAGTCCAGACAAAAATAGCCAAACTCTTGCGTAGCTTTATTCACCAAAAATATTCGAAGATGTTCTTGAGTGCAATACTAGGTCACCAATAACTCCAACAAGTTCTATGTATCCTCAAAACAATGTCTACTGCCAACAATGCGAGAAATAAATTCAACCCCCAAATGGCAATAAGATTTCTCCAAAAAAAAAATTGCAATATTCAGTTCACTATATTCTGGTCTAAGGTCGCCATTTGTTACGACCGGCACTACGAAATAAACAAGGGCACTCAATATTGGACTAGATGATAGGCTATATCTGCAACAACGGTACGCTAATTCCAAACCCTCGAACTATTACGCCGGTGAACAAAACACTTAAAACCCTCCAGAGTTAATCTACTGGATAACGGGGTATCAATTAACTGGGTTTTAGTGCACTTCTACAAAGGCTTACCGATGATGGCAAAGCCTGCTCACAACAGGAGTACTTCACGTTAATAAAATGCTCTTAAGTAATAACAATGCTTGAATAAACTATAAAATTTAATAAAGGAGTATATGCTTACGTTAACTTTAGTGTGAGTCTGTACTCAACACTAAACTCTACAATGCTCTATGAAAACACTGGAAGTCTAGTCCTACAGCAATCAGATAAATAATCTTCTGAAAACGTCTGATGCTCTAAGATGCTCGTTAATACAGAACAGAAATAATGCAGGGGCAGGACACCAAAGCATGTATCTTAAATACACCAATAAGTAGGATACATATATATATAACAAGGGAGTGCAACAACTCTGTGACAGCACTAATAATCGCCACTCAAAACAGTACTTCCTTAGCCAACTTAACAGCCAAACTGGGTTGTGCACTATGCATCAACCTAGGCTAAAATAAGGCGTGAATAATTCCTAAAGCATACACAATTAAAGTTAATAAACACAATGCTGTCTTTCTCACTAATAAAGTCTAGCAGTGGCATAAAAAGGTACTAAGAAACTAGGCAGAGCGCAAGCATGCTCGTAGCCTACTGTCTCCCCTTGAACAGATTTCCCTTATTTTACGTTAAGTGACTTGGAGGCTCTCTTGGTAAGTCCAGATCTCCAGTATCTGGTCTTGCCCTGGCGCTCCACAAAGGTCAACAAAATGAGGTAGCAATCATACAGGTAAGAGTAGGCAAAAGCCCTTTACCGGTATACTGCTACACTTTCAAAGGAAAATATGCACAAGGGTTACAGGCTAGCTAGCTTCGTCGATGTTGTACAGGCTCTCACTTGCCACATACATAACTCAGACAACGACCAATGATACCTTCCACTGTCTAGCATTAAATAATAAGAGAGAACAGCTCAATAATTAGAAGCACCCCAACACTATGGTACCATTTGACTATGACTCTAATAATCACTAAAACTAGTGCAAACATATATGGAGAGCTGGTGCTGGTAATACGACTGGTCGACTATGGAAGTCGTATGCAGAACCAGAAGGGATAAGTAATTGAATAAAGAGAGAAGTATGAAACCGAAGAAGTTCAGAGAGAGAGATAGTAGTATAGAGGGTTATATGGGAGACAGGTTGCAAGGGACATGTAGGACCTAGCACACCAAGCCTAGCTCTGCAGGAGACACAAGGAGAGGAGCCCGCACCACCGTCCCAGGACCGCGGCCGCCAATCACAGACGACTACGTCATGAAGAGCAAGCATTCTATGATGTCGACAGGGCCGCCGGCCAATCACGGGCGTGGGAAACTCCTCGGAGCGCGGGAGGCAAACGTACATACACACGCACAAACTACCACCATGCTGCCTACTCCGCTCTCTCTCTCCTTAACTTCACACCATGCATCTTATATTCTAGCAATGATATAAAGTACTTCTAAGTGTCACAGACAAGAATAAAGATCACCACTGATCTGTCTGTGACAACATGTACTCTATGAAAGAAAGAACATCGTTCTACGATTATTGTAGCCCATATCACTGCCCTGGCGAGTGCTAGCGAGTCACGAGCGCATTCTGGAAAGCTGACCAGCGTAACAACAGCCGCGCTGCCACGACGTATGATGAACGTGGGAGGCGTGTAAAATTCCTGGGCAGAGCGTGTGTTGGGCCGCACCCTGTCCACACAGCCACGATGCGCCACACACGTTCAACACGATTTAACTGACAATGGTCCTGTGCCTGTCGTACATTTGACGTGTATTTAATGTGTCATTCTGCGCTATACGTGTCGGATATACGATTTATTGTGTTGTGATCGTACTCTAATGAAATGGAACGTTATTATATCATACGATAAACACGATTTATTGTAGGGTAGTTGTGTAAATATCGTGCATTTGTCGAATTATGGCCGTACTAATCGTCTGTCAAAAAAATTGGCCGACCAGAGGACGTCAATGAAGACATGCACAGGATACACGTACGATCGTTGCACGTCAGTTGCACGTCAGTTGCACGTACGTTGCATGTACATTTTTAACAGTTTTTCCTGCCGACAATCGGCCCAAAAATAGTGCAGCCACTATTTTTTGGCCGATCACCGCCGACCATTTCCGCGCCACTCGACCACCCCTCGCCTACCATGATACGAGGCGATTTTTGTACACGATCACAGACGATGTCAGAGGATCAAGGAAAAATTCAAATATTTTGAAAACATCGACTGTGATCGGCGGCTAACGTACTGTGTGAGACACTGCTTTAAATTAGTGAGGTCCTAGTGAACTTTCTTAGTGATGGCTGTTGTTGATGAGTCTGCTGTCTCCTCCCATACTCTCCAGCTTTGTCTTACTTTGCAAGAAAGACTGGAGAGTGTGGAGCAGGAGATTCAGTGTCTCAAAGATGAAAATTTGGCCTTGAGACTAGCTGTGGCGGAGACGAAGTGTGAGGCTACCGGAAGTGTTCCCAGGGATCGCGAAGCCCCTTGGAAAGTGGTGTCAACAAGTGCAACGGCCTGCAAGCTGAAAAGGCAGCCACTCAAGACCCACAACAACTTCAGCACCTTGGCTGATGAGAGTGATGGCGAGGAAGTGGTGATCATCGAGGCAGTGAGAGGGGAGGTGGGGGGGGGGGGGAGTCTGCTGCTGTTGCTGCAGCAACTGCTGCTACACGCCGACAACGGAAAAAAGCTAAGTTCATTGTCGGTGATTCAATGGTTAGGTACCTTGATGGGGCCCCCTACTAACACTCATGTTAGTAAAGTTGTCTGCCTACCTGGAGCCGGAGTCGGGAGGGTGGCAGAGAAGATGGATGGTGTCCTAGAAGTGGGTGGGGAGGACCCCATCATCTTCATCAACGCGGGATCCAATGACATATGGAGATGCAGGACTGAGGAGTTGCTAACCAAGTACCAGGAAATGTTGGAGAGGATCAAGGAGAAGGGTGGATTTCTTTTGGTACACAGTATCCTGCCAAGAAAAGGGGTACGGAAGGAATGGTCCTCCAGGGCTATTGGACCCACTTCTATGGTAAGGATGAACTGTATGCCCAGGATGGAGTACATCTTTCTCGACTAGGAGTTTCGACCTTAGCCAGCTCACTGGACAAGATTGTTGCGGGGTTTCGTTAAAAAAACCTGGGTGTGTAAGTAAAATACTGTCTCCATATGGAGCAGGTACTTCATGTGACAAACCAGTGAGTAAAATAGAAATAATCAGTCAAGATAGTGCGGATATAGTAATGTGTAATAGTAGTATCGATAACACTACATATGTAACTGATAGTAAAGTTGAGAATACTGATAGAGTAGAATTTCCGTCTAGAGCTAGTAGTTCAACAGGAAATAATAAGTTAGCTAAACACAATCAAAAATTAGTTGTAACTAAAAGTAATAGGTTGAGGGTATATTATAGAAATTGTAGGAGTTTATGTAACAAAATGAACGAACTTAGAGCACTCGTTAGCACAGAAAATATAGACATAATAGCGCTAACTGAAACGTGGATTTATACAGAATCTAGGCATTTTTGAGCAGAATTTGATATTCCAGGATATAGTTTGTTTAAATATGACCGAACAAGTAGGAGGGGCGGGGGTATAGCAGTGTTTGTCAGGAGTACATTACAAATCTGTATTAAATCAGGTATTAGACTAAATAATGATAATGAAAGTGTTTTGGGTAGAGGTTAACGAAGGTAGTGAGACCATAGTTATTGGAGTTATATATAGACCGCCTAATATGAGTAGAAATGGCGGAACATCGTTATGGGAGGAAATTAAAATAGCATCAAGGTTTAGCTATGTGTGCATTATGGGGGATTTTAATTTTCCGAACATTGATTGGCAGTACCAAATAGGCGACTCCGATTCAGTAGAATTTATTGAGGTAGTACAAGATAGTTTTTTATTTCAATTCATAGATACGCCGACTAGAGGTATTAATATTCTTGATTTAGTTTTCAGTAACAATGAACATATGATATATGATGTAGAGATTGGTGACCACCTAGGAAATAGCGATCATAAATCTATTTATTTTAATATACAATGGACAGGGAATGCTAAAGAGAATACGACACTTATCCCAGATTTCAGAAAAGCCGATTATGGTGGGCTAAGAAGAGACTTAAGGGTGGACCCCGTTAAGCAATTCAGTCAGGATATGCCAGAGTTAAACTTGCCACCTACATATAACCAGTTTATTGCTTCACTCCACAATGCTCAAAATAAATATATCCCTAAAAGAAGATTTAGATCGACGCAGAACCAACCAAAATGGATGACTAATAAGCTAATAGATCTTATAGGAAAAAAGAAAGGAATATATAGAAAAATAAAGAAAGGCGAAAATCATTTACATATATACTATCAGACTCTTTAAAGACAGGTCAAAAAGGAAATCAGGAAATCAAAAAGAAATTATGAAATAAGGATAGCCAGTGACTCAAAAAATAACCCTAAAGCTTTTTACCAACTATATAAATCTAAAGTTAGAGATGTAAAAACTTCAATAGGAGAAATAACAGAACATTATTTAGAAATGTGCAGTACATTAAATAGTCAATTTCTTTCCGTTTTCACAAATGAAAATTTGGCACAGATTCCAGAAGTCAATATGGTATATAGTGATTTATAGAAAATATGTTAAGTACAGTTAGTATAAGTAGAAATGATGTGCTTAAGGAAATTGACAGACTGAAACCTCAAAACTCGCCTGGTCCTGACGAGGTATATGCTAGAGTATTAATAGAATGCAGAGAGAAGTTAAGTAGCCATTAGCATTTGTATTTAACAAGTCATTAGAAACAGGTTTAGTTCCAGAAGCTTGGAAGCTTGCAAATGTAGTTTCGATCTTCAAAAAAGGTGATAAATCGATAGCATCCAATTACCGTCCCATTAGTCTCACATCAATCATAGGAAAGTTGCTAGAGTCTATTATTGCTAGGAAAATTAGAAGCCACTTAGTAAAATTTAACTTAATAAATTCTTCTCAGCATGAATTCACTCAGGGACATTCTTGCCTTACTAATTTGCTTAGCTTTTTCTCAGAGGTATATGAAGCAGTAGATAGTGCCAAGTCATATGATATTTTATATTTATATTTCAGTAAAGCTTTCGACAGAGTCCCTCATGAGAGATTGATGAGAAAGGTTGAGGCGCATGGAATAGGTGTGTCGTTGTTGGGATGGATTAGGTCATGGCTAATTGGTAGGAAACAGAGAGTCAGCATAAATGGTACCAAGTCAGAGTGGGGAGCAGTCAAAAGTGGTGTCCCCCAGGGATCGGTATTAGGTCCCCTGTTGTTTCTTATATACATACATGACCTAGATTTAGGTATAACTAGTAGGATAAGTAAATTCGCAGACAATACTAACATGGGGAGATCAATTGATTAAGATAGCGATATAGAGTGCAACCAAAGGGATCTAGATACCTTACATGAATGGTCAGTAAATTGGCAGATGAAGTTTAACATTAACAAATGCAAGGTATTAAAGATAGGGAAGATGCAAACAAATGTTAAATATAAACTAGCTAATTTAGAATTAGAAAATTCAGACTGCGAGAAAGATCTATGTGTGTTTGTTAGCAATGATTTGAAGCCTAGAAAACAGTGTATAAGCGTTCGTAATAAGGCAAACAGGATTCTCGGGTTCATCTCTAGGAGTGTGAGTAACAGAACTGCTGATGTTATCTTAAAACTTTACTTGTCATTAGTGAGACCCCATATGGATTATGCTGTCCAATTTTGGTGTCCTTATTACAGAATGGACATAGATTCATTGGAGAGAGTACAGCGTAGAATGACAAAAATTATCCATAATATTAGAAATCTTCCGTATGAAGAAAGGTTGAAGAAATTAGGTTTACATTCGTTAGAGAGACGCAGAGTTAGAAGGGAGATGATAGAGGTGTTCAAGTGGGTTAGTGGGATTAACAAAGGGGACATGACAAATGTACTAAAGCTCAGTGATAGCTAAAGAACTCGTACCAATGGTTTCACATTAGATAAATGTTGTTTCAGAAAAGATATAGGCAAATATTGGTTTGGTAACAGAGTTGTAGATGGGTGGAATGGACTACCAAGTGCTATAGTGGGATTAAAAACGGTAGGGAGCTTTAAGATAAAATTGGATAAGCTTATGGACGAGAAGGGTTGGGTGTTAAGGGGATCAGCCGGGTTGGGCCATTCAGGGCTCTACAGACCCCCGTAATCCTGCGTTATTCTCTAACCGTTTTGGTAAGATGATCCTCAGGGTATTAGAGGGTTGAGCCTATAATTGGGGTTGTGTGGGACAGGGATCTGCCTTGCTTAGGCCAATCGGCTTTCTGCAGACCCCCATTTTCTTATGTTCTTATGTTCTTATAAGAACATAAGAAAATGGGAGTCTGCAGAAAGCCGATTGGCCCATACAAGGCAGATCCCTGTCACACCCAACCCCTAGTACAATGCCTAATTATAGGCCCAACCCCCTTATACCATGAGGATCAACCTCACCAGAACGGGGGTATGCAGCTGATTGGCCCACACCCTGCAGATCCCCTCACACCCAATCCATCTCTTCCATATGCCTATCTAATTTAATCTTTAATTAATAAGTTCCCTATCGTTCTCGATCCTACCATATCACTCGGTAGCCTATTCCACATGTCTACAACTCTGTTACCAAACCAATATTTGCCTATATATTTTCTGAAACGAAATTAATCTAATTTGAAACCATTTGTTCGAGTTCTTTCGCTATCACTGAGCTTCAGTACATTATTCATGTCCCCTTTATTAATCCCATTAACCCACTTGAACACTTCTATCATATCCCCTCTAACTCGGCGCCTTTCTAACGAATGTAAGCCTAATTTCTTCAACCATTCTTCATATGGTAGATTTCTAATATTATGAATAATTGTTCTCATTCTTCGCTGTACTATCTCCAACGAATCAATGTCCATTCTGTAATAAGGACACCAAAATTGGACAGCATAATCCATATGAGGTCTCACTACTGATAAGTAAAGTATTAAGATAACATCGGCAATTCTGTTACTCACACTCCTCAAGATGAACCGAGAATCCTTTTTGCCTTGTTACGAACGCTTATACACTGTTTTCTAGGCTTCAAATTATTGCTAACAAACACACCCAAATCTTTCTCGCAATCTGAGTTTTCTAATTCCGTATTAGCTAGTTTATATTTTGCATTGGTATTCGTCTTGTCTATCTTTAATACCTTGCATTTGTCAATGTTAACATTTATCTGCCAATTTACTGACCATTCTTGTAAAGTATCTAGATCCTTTTGGAGGCACTCTATGTCGCTATCTGAATCTATTGCTCTCCCCATTTTGGTATCGTCTGCGCATTTACTTATCCTACTAGTTATATTTATAGCCTATCCAGGTCATTTATGTATATAACAAACAGCAGAGCGCCTAATACAGATCCTTGGGGGAAACCACTTTTGACTGCTCCCTATTTTGACTTCCATTTATGCCGACTCTCTGCTTCCTACCAATTAGCCATGACCTAATCCATCCCAACAACGACACACCTATTCCATGCGCCTCAACCTTTCTCATCAATCTCTCATGAGGGACTCTGTCGAAAGTTTTACTGAAATCTAAATATATTATATCATATGTCTTGTCATTATCTACCGCTTCATATACCTCTGAGAAAAAGCTAAGCAAATTAGTAAGGCAAGAACTTCCCTGAGTGAATCCATGATGAGAAGAATTGATCAAATTTAATGTTTCTAAGTGGTTTCTAATTTTCCTAGCAATAATTGACTAGTAGCTTTCCTATGATTGATGTGAAACTAATGGGACGGTAATTGGATGCTATTGATTTATCACATTTTTTGAAGATCGGAACTACATTTGCAAGCTTCCAAGCTTCTGGAACTAAGCCTGTTTCTAATGACTTGTTAAATATAAATGTTAAGCGGTAACTTAGCTCATCTCTGCATTCTTTTAATACTCTAGCATATACCTCATCAGGGTGCTAGATGTAGACACAGCTTGCAGGTCACACGTTATTATGTTAGTGAGATAATTGACAGTTGTAAACATGACTTTGCTGGTTGTAAGTACAATGGGGTTTTTGTCTGTTGTAAGCACAATGCTTACTTGAGCGTTAGGTTCAGGGTTCATCTTTAAAGATCTTGGAACCAAGCATTTATAGTTTCATAGTTTTCCATTATTTATCTAGAAATTTACAGATAAGGATTGAAATTTACTATCAGCTGTAAAAAAAAAAAAAAATGCAGGCTATAGTGAAATCAACAGTGGATGAGACTGAAAATGGTATAGGCCTACCGGTAGTGAATATCCAGGGAGTTCCAAGAATGGCAAGAATAGAAGTCCTTTGATAGATCAGCTTACCAGGTGATCTTTGATGGTTTAAAATTCCCGGACTTTGCCAGAAACGGGAATAATATAATATTGTTGGTAACATATCGTTATCTGACCCTGCCAAAATATAAAATAACACACACCCACAGTTTTACCAATATTCTGTAAAGTAACACACATTTATCTTTTATATTTCTCGAAACAAAAAACAAAATCATTTACTTTTCAATTAGCCGTCATTGCCATATTTTACTGATATTTGCTTTTGCCAAATTTCCCGAGTACTGGAAGTTTTGAGTGCTCCTGCGAGTTCTCTTCTATGTATATGAACACCTCGGTTTATATTTTGTTAAAGTAAAATAACTGTTAACATCTGCCCTAACTCGGACAACGCAAATAGTGTGTGGACAAGCGAGCAAAGAGGTGGCCGAAATTAATGAACTCTCTCTCTCTTTCTCTCTCTCGTACCATCAGATGAGATGATGCTAATCAACTAGGAAGACCCTGGCACAGTTAACGAGTGTAATCAAAACTGTTAATTAACTCGTTACGTCGGAGAACTTTGTTTATTTATTTATTTTATTTACAGCTAGCTACCACCAACCTTCTCTATCGGAAATATTTAAGGGGCTATCGAAAATATAGACATGAATTATTTTCATTCGAATTTGTGGAGGGGATAGAGGGATTTATGCTCGCGATTGTACCTGTTATATACCTTCAGATGAACACATACAATCACTCACGCTGTTGTTCACTCACTCTGCCCTCCTCTCCCGGAATTTCGAGTTGAATGCCTTAATTTCTGCCTGTCCATTTGCATGTCTGATTGCATTTGTCTCTCTCTCTCTCTCTCTCTCTCTCTCTCTCTCTCTCTCTCTCTCTCTCTCTCTCTCTCTCTCTCTCTCTCTCTCCACTTTCCTCCTGCACTACCATTCACCCCTGGCTTTGCTGTAGTTCAATGTTTTTCCAGGGTTTCCGTCACGCTCCTTGTTCCATATTTTTTAACATCTACGCTCTCTCTCTCTCTCTCTCAACTCAGCACAGGACAACCAGGAAGGAGGACCGAAGACAGCGAGGACGGCAATCTACAAAGGAATTAAATACTAATCCGTCAAGAACCGCGAATTTGGATAAAGCTCCACCAACACGACCCAAATTCAAAACCGTCAGGGATAACGACCGAGGACCGAGGACAGCCATGAATATAAATGTAGATCCGACCAGAACCAAAAATTCGATGAAGGAACGATCTGCGAGTTCTAAAACCGCAACTTTAAAGGTTTTCTATGCAAACGCTCGTAGCATACGCAATAAATTTTCAGATTTAGAGGAACTAGTGTTTACAGAAAATTATGATGTTATTGGCATAACAGAATCTTGGCTCAATACACAAGATAGAGACTTTTTAGCAGAGTATTCACTTCCCGGTTATGTAATGTTTGAGAACAGCCGAATAAATAAAAATGGAGGTGGCGTTTTATTTTATATCAAAGAAAGTCTTAACCCGACCCTCGTGTCAAAACCTCAAATTGTGAACGTCGACACATCTTTTGTGCTAATAAAGAATAATAAAGGTACAAAAATAATACTTGCGTTAATATACAGACCTCCAGCTCAATCAGTGCAAACTGACCGAGAAATTTACGAACAAATTGCAGATGTAAGTAACTCACAAGATACCGTAATTTTTGGCGACTTTAATTTACCTGTGACCAAGTGGGGCGATACTCTTACTTCACACTCCGGACATGACTTGTATACGAACTTGCAAGAGAGTTCGCTTTATCAATTTGTTCGAATGCCGACCCGTGGTAATAACGTTCTTGACATTGTACTTGCAACAAAAGAAGAATTGATAAAGAATTTGAATGTTGGTGATGAATTCAGTAACAGCGACCATCGTACGATAACTTTCACTTTAAAGTTTACTAGTAACGAACCAAATAGTAGCATCGAAAAAGTCCCTAATTTCAAGAAAGCAAACTTCCATAAACTTAGAGCTATGTTTAAAAAAACTGACTGGAGCTTTTTAATTAACAATAACGACATAAATACATCTTGGAAGTTATTCGAAACCACTTACCTAAAAGCAGTGCAAGACTGCATACCATCGAAAATACGGCGTCCAGGCCATAATAATAAGCCCAAATGGTGGAATAAAGATATTTCAAACTGCCTGCTTGCTAAAAAATTTGCTAATGATAGATTAAAATCCTCACAAAATGACGAAGAACGGGTGAAATTTGTAGAGCTACGACGCAAAGCCAAAAAGTTAATTAAGCAAAGTAAAAAGACCTTAGAGTTACATATTGCGAATCAAAGTAAAACAAACCCGAAAGAATTCTATAGTTATATCAGAAAGAAAAAAGTAGTTACTTCAACTGTTGGACCGTTAGTCGATGAAAAAGGAGAATACACCAAAGACGAAGTACAAATGAGTAATGCCCTCAATACCTTCTTTGCATCAGTTTTTACAACAGAAGACCTCAGTGATATCCCTACACCATCGCCGATTCAGATTGATAATTCAGATGTTCTAAGCAATATCACCGTTACAGAGAGAGAAGTATTGAATTGTTTAGATAAACTCAAGGTAAATAAAACGCCAGGACCTGATACAATCTCGCCTAGAGTTCTAAAGGAAGCTAAGAATGAGCTCTCCAAACCACTGACATTACTATTCAATAAATCCTTGCAGTCTGGAACTATGCCTGATCAGTGGAAGCTAGCCAACGTAACACCGATATTCAAAAAAGGCAGCAAATCCCTACCCAGTAACTATCGTCCAATTAGCTTAACCTCAGTTGTATGTAAAATGCTAGAAACGGTCATACGAGACAGACTCGTAAATCACTTAGAGGAAAATAACATACTTAAAGATACTCAACACGGCTTTCGTAAAAAACGTTCCTGTTTAACAAACCTCTTAGACTTCTTCCATGATATCCTCAACCTCTACGATGAGAGTAAAGCTGTAGATATTACAAACCTTGATTTTCTAAAGGCCTTTGACAAAGTTCCCCACAAACGTTTACTGCTAAAACTAAAAGTGCATGGAATACAAGACGGTGTGTTGAAATGGATAGAAAATTGGCTCAGCGACAGAAAGCAAGGAGTAGTCATAAATGGTAAGGCATCTAAATGGACCAATGTAAGTAGCGGGGTACCCCAGGGATCGGTACTAGGACCAATTCTCTTTCTAATTTACATCAACGATATAGATGAGGGTCTCACCTGTACAATATCAAAATTTGCTGACCATACAAAAATTGCAAATAGCGTACTCTCAAAAGAACAAGTTGACAATATGCAACACAATCTAGATAAATTGTCACATTGGGCCCAAATTTGGCAAATGAGTTTCAATGCGGATAAATGTAAAGTACTACATATCGGGTACCTAAATGAGAAAGCAAACTATTCGATGAATGGCACTCAGCTTAAGAATGTAAACAGAGAAACCGATCTGGGAGTAACAATATCGAGTAACCTAAAACCGAGTCAACAATGTTCAGAAGTTGTTAAGAAGGCAAACAAAATAATTGGCTTTATAGGCAGGTCATTTGAGCATAAATCCAAAGACGTTATCCTAACCCTTTACAATTCCTTAGTCCGCCCTCTTCTGGAATACTGCGTTCAATGCTGGTGCCCTTATTACCAAAAAAGACATAAACAAGCTAGAACGAGTTCAACGTAGAGTTACCAAAATGATACCTAGCCTAAAGAACAAACCATACAGAGAGCGTCTTAGAGAATTAAATCTATTTCCTTTAACCCAGCGCAGATTAAGAGGTGACTTAATTCAAGTGTTCAAAATCATCAAAGGCATCGATAATATGAACTGTAGTAAGTACTTCACTATCGACCAATCTAATTACACGCGGGGAAACGGTTGCAAAATTATTGGTAAATCTTTTAACTCACACGAATCTAAGCATTTCTTTTTCAATCGAATTGTCAACTTGTGGAATGGGCTTCCCCGAGACGTTATAGACTGCAGCACCGTTGATTCATTTAAACTCCGCCTAGACAAATATCTCGCATCAAACCCGCGACTGACTGCGTTTGTAAATGAATAACTTTATTTTATCCTCCCCTCAGTTACTAACCCATATGTCCCCTACTAACTTCCTAGTCCTGCCACGGACATTAGTTCCAGGGCAGTAGTTCCCTTTCCAATGTTCCCTTACCCACTCTAAACCACTGTTTGGACACTTGATCCTCAGTGTTTTGGAGGACAAGCAGCCTAGAAGGGTCACTAGATATGTTGTTGCTTGATTTCCTTTGTACTCCTTTGTACGCCTTTGTACTCTCTCTCTCTCTCTCATATTTATGTCTGCCTAACTGTTTTCCTGGCCATCTTTATCTATTTGTCACGGTAAAGAAGCTTTTAGATGCTGAGGTTATAATTATTATGATTATTATTTTTTTTCCAGAGCAGCTTAAGAGGTGGGGGAATAGTATGACAGTACTGTATGTTATATGGTCTATTATGCAATCTCTCTTATCACAATGACTAGGCTATCTCCCTTAAACAGACTGCAAGGTCTTTAAGATACTAGCCATTCCTTGTAACCTCTCTGTCTCTCTTTTTCCCTCTCAAAGCAAGGGCATCCTATTTATATTATTATTGCTAACACTGGACCAATGTATACGATGTTTATTTTCAAACTTTGGGAGCTCAGGGATTTACCCCCCCCCCCAAAAAAAAAAAGAAAAACAATACCAATAACTCAAATCTACCTCACCGACCACTTGGCCTATATCGTCAGCTTATAATACTATAGTGAAGGACTCTTAAGGGGGAGGTATTTGCTTTTTCTGTACATCCTTCTCCCTCATGTTTAGTCCCATTAGTTTGAGATTTTAGACGATCGTTCCATCACTATTTGTTTGTATGTATACATTATGTAGTTTTGAGAATTTAGACGATCGTTCCATCACTATTTGTATGTATGTATACTGTACATTATGTAGTTTTGAGATTTTAGACGATCGTTCCATCACTGTTTGTATGTATGTATACTGTACATTATGTAGTTTTTAGATTTTAGACGATCGTTCCATCACTGTTTGTATGTATGTATACTGTACATTATGTAGTTTTGAGATTTTAGACGATCGTTCCATCACTATTTGTATGTATGTATACTGTACATTATGTAGTTTTGAGATTTTAGACGATCGTTCCATCACTATTTGTTTGTATGTATACATTATGTAACCAATATGTATAATGTAGACTAAATACTGTCAAATTAAATAAAAGAATGCGTCACAGTAAGCCTATACTGAAAGGATTTATAGAGAGTTTATTTTAATTTGGGTTGGGCAACACAAATATAAATACAGTTATAAATAGAAAAATAAATATAAATAACTCCAAAGAACCAATAAATGTATTTTACGTTACGTTTAGTTATGTTATTTATTAATTTATATATAATATATATACAGTAATATATATACGTACAGTATAATATATATATAATATTATTTGTATTTATTCTTAGTATTATATATATATATTTTTTTAATATACAGTATATATATATATATATATATATATATATATATTTTTTTTTAAGGGGTGTGGGTGGTAGTTTCATCTTCGTATATTGAACAAACGTTAATCGCTATTCGGGCACCAAATGAATCTCGACAAATTTTCATCTAAGTCCATCCACTGAGTACCGTATTGGAAATCCAGCTTAGCACAGACATAATAACAAAACATACAAACAGCAACGATCACAAAATCTCCACAAACTTAACTTAGCGGAGATAATAAACGGTGTACAATATTTAGAATTGTAGCCATTGGAAGGAAGTATATATAGGACATATTCAAATTGAAATTGATGATAACATATAATTTACTGTAACTTATATGTAAATAATTTTTGTAATTGTTATAAAGTGAATGTGTGTGTGTCTGTGTGTGTGTGGATGGGTGTGTGTGTGTGTGTGTGTGTGTGTGTGTGTGTGTGTGTGTGTGTGTGTGTGTGTCTGTGTTATATAGTTCTAGATACATTAATTCCAATCTGCCCACCTCAGAGCCCAATGGCCTTCAGCAGTTCAGGTTATTCTGTATCGGAAGATTGGAGTGAACATACGCTACCGAGGCAATAGGAGATATACCGTATATATATATATATATATATATACGTCAATAAAACGTCAATGAAAACGTCAATAAAAGTAAAGTAATGGTGTGTAATAGGAGAGAGCATAGGGTGAATCTAGATGTGAGGCTGGATGGGGAAATATTGGAACAAGTAGAGTGTTTTAAATATCTAGGAGGAACAATAAGCAAGAGTGGAGGTATGGAAGTGGAGGTAAAACAGAGAGTGTGTGAAGGAAGGAAGGTTTTCGGAGCAATGGGAAGTATGTGGAAGACGAGAAATCTCGGAGTGAAAGTAAAAAGTGCACTGTATCAAGGAATTGTTGTGCCAACAGTGATGTATGGGGCTGAGACATGGGCTCTGAAGAAAAAGGAGAAAAGAGGGCTGGATGTGATGGAGATGAGCTGCTTGAGGAGTATGTGTGCAGTTACTCGTAGAGACAGATTGAGGAATGAAGAGATATGTAGGAGAGTGGGGCAGAAGGAACATTTGTCAGCCAGAGTGGACAGAAGGGTGCTGAGCTGGTATGGTCATGTTGAACGAATGGGAGATGAAAGGCTTACAAAGAGAATATGTGAGTCAGGTACAAGGGGAGATAGAAGGGCAGGAAGACCCCCGTTGAGATGGAGAGACTGTGTAAGAAAGGCTTTGGATGATAGAGGAATGACTATAGATCAGGCAGGGGAAGTGGTGGTGGACAGGAGTGGATGGAGAATGCTTGTGAATAGTTGAGTGAACACGTGGTCATTTGGAGTAAGGGGTCGGGCGCAAGTTGGACTAGATAATAGTCCATCAGGCGCCTGGCCCGGGGAGACGATTAATATGAAGGGTGTGCCTGGAAGTGTGGTGGGAGGGCTTGTGGCTTTGGCTCCGCTGCATGTCTTCCTGCCGAGATCGGAACCTCTCTGGGTGGTCAGGGGCCGGGGGAGTGCTGGAGCGACCTTGGTAACCCTGGTCTCTGGGTCTTCTCCTGGGTGACCTGGATGTGTGAGAGTTTGTGTTTTTTATCTGTGTTTATTTTTTGTTTTATGTTGTTTTTGTGTTTTCCCTGTTCTTGCTCTGTCTTGAGTCGGCTACCCCCAAAATGGGGATTGGGCCTGAGCATATAGATAGATAGATAGATATATATATATATATATATATATATTGTTACGTATCTTAGTCCTCAAGTGGTTAACTTGATGAATCTAGATAGCACAGAGATATATATTAAGGTATCAGTCAGCTGAAGGCAAAACAAAAGTAAAATCTAATAAAATAATTTCCTGTTGTTGCTTCCTTTCCTTTTGGATCTTAGGACTTAGTATCCTTTATTGACTGATACTCTTTAATTATGAAAAATACTGAAACTAATTAAAGTCATGTAGTATTTATAAAGAATTATTATTTAACCGAAGCTTAGTAGGCTATGGTTATGAACCGAATAAGTTATAGCTAAAGAAGGACTATTAATTTTATAAAAAGTCTTGAAAGATAAATATTAAAGTAAGAATATTTCCGTCTCTTACCCTCTTTGAAATGAATAGATAGTTTTCTTATGTCCTTTTATTTATATTTAATGTAATTATTCTTGGTTCTTGTCTTACGTTAATAGTATTATATTATTATTATCATCAGGAGTAATATCAAAGTCACATAAAAAGTTAGATATATATTTAATAATTAGTTAAATGTATTTCTTAACCACGTAACATTGAGGTTTGATTATGAGTAAATAAAGTTACAGGATCGTTTCATAGATTCGATTCAGGTCTCACTCAAATAATATGAAAAGCAAAATATAATATTTTGAAGCAAAAGAATTTTCTTCAGCTTAGGAAATCACTAGAAGTAATATTAACACAGCCATGTTAGTCTAAGGCGATATTACTAATACGAGACAATAGCATCACCGTACTAAGCACCATTAAGCAATGTAAGCTTAATTCAAAGAAAATGAAAGAACTCGTAAGTATTAATATAAAACAATAGTATTACTTTCATCATAACCCAATTACTTAAAGAGTTGCTTTAGTCCACAAGTTAGTCAACTAAAATAGTTAAGTACATAATAATAGCGTTAACGTTAATTCGCAATCAAATAGTTAAACACATAATAGTAGCGTTCACGTTAATTCCCAATTAAATCGTTAAACACATAATAGTAGTGTTCACGTTAATTCCCAATTAAATAGTTAAACACATTACACACATTAAACACATCACGTTAATTCCCAATCACATATCTCACTAACCAACATAACGTAAGTGTTTACACCGAACACACTTAACACACATTTATATAATCTGACTGACAGTCACAATCCCATTATAATACTTCACCCCGTCTTCCTCCAGCTGCAAGTTCACCTTCCCCAACTCCAAATGAGACTGATTTGAATGCCCACAACTCGGGTCTTATATACCAAACAATGATGGTGTAGGAACGAATCAGGAGGCGGCGGGTGGTGCGCGCTCCAATCATAGCTCCTCGAATCACATAACAGGTGTGTCGTCCACTCACAGCTCCTGGCGTCGATCATACGTCATAGCATCGGTCATCGAGGTATGGGGCGAGCTGGTATGGGGCGAGATGGTTTGCCCACTCGCTCGTTCGCTCGCTAGTCTGCTTCACCACTTGGGTAGTTTGGCTCCTTGAACTCTAATTCTAACTCTTAAATTAACATACAGGGCTCCGTATGTCAGACCTCCCCCCTAGAAAAGAGTTTAAGGAGTATAGTACATAATATTAAACATAATACATAAATAGATCCACCACCAGATTGGCAACAGCAAGATTATAAATGAGGATATAAGAAGGATATCACCCAAAGTAGGCAACGTCTCCAGGTACCACATCAGAACATAGCCGGAACGTAGCTGGAGCGTTATTCGAACTGCAAGGCATATCTCACAGCTGAAGGCTTGAAAGCGCACTACAAAAGCATGATATTTACCTCGCTACAAGGGAGAGCTAATTGCCAAAATCCTCTCATTAAATTAAACTTACTGCTGTATGAGGCCAACCTGGTAAATGCAATCTTTGATCCGTGGCAGTGGGTAGGTATCGTTCTTTGTGACAGCATTGACTTGCCTATAGACCCTACAAAACCAATGGCTCCCGTCTGGCTTTGGCACAAGTATGACCGGACTACTCCACTGGCTTAAGGCCCTTGTGATCAGCTGGTTTGAAAAAATTAAGTCAAGCTCGACCTGCAGTATACTCCTCCGTTGTGGCGAGACACGGTAGGGGGATAGTTTAATGGGAGTTGCATCCCCTACGTCGATGTCGTGCACGGCCAAAGAAGTGAGCCCTGGAGTATCACGGAACACATTGGGAGACTGAGATAAAACAGAGATTAGTTGGTTCGCTTGATCAGAGGGAAGATGACATAGTTTAGATGGTAATTCCCTCAAAGCCACTGAATTATACTGAAAGTTGGATAGGCTACATGACAAGTCAAAGTCTGCATGGATACCTTCAGGCTCTGGAACAGTCTGTTGCGGGTCAGTAAGAGAACTGAAGACTTTGTCCGCACCAGGCTGTTCACAGGTCCTGACATTCACTGCCACAGTGGGAGAATCTGGAGGAGAGGAATCAGGGGACCTATGGTAGGGCTTCAACATATTTATATGGAATACTTGCGTGGGCTTTCTCCTGTCTGGGGTAGTTACTAGATAATCGGTAATGCTCACCCTCCGTATGATCTTATATGGGCCCCTGAACTTGGCAGATAAAGGTTGGCCAAAAAGGGGGAGCAGGACCAAAATCTCATCACCGGGCTTAAACTCCCTCTCACGGGCTTTTCTGTCATACCATTTCTTCATGGAGCTTTTAGCCACTGTCAAGTTTTGAGCGGCAAACTCACATGAGGATCTCAGCCGGGTTTTGAAATCTGAAACATACTTGAGGAGGTTTTGGTTCCCCTCCTGGCCAACTAGGCTATCCTGCAATAGTTGCAAAGGACCTCTTACCTGGTGACCGAAAACTAGCTCATTAGGGGAAAAACCCAGGGATTCAGTTGGAACCTCACGAGTAGCAAATAAAAGAAAAGGTACCCCCTTATCCCACTCAACTCCGGTCTCTGTACAATACTTACGTAACATTCCCTTTAATGTCTGATGATATCGTTCGAGAACCCCTTGACTCTCTGGGTGGTAGGTGCTAGACTTTACATGCTCGATACCCAACTCCTTCAGGACTGCTGGAAAATGTTAGAGGTAAAATAGTTCCTTGATCACTTTGCACCTCATGGGGGAAACCCATTCTGGTGAAAAATTTGAGCAGTTCCTTGATTACAGTTGGAGCAGAGGTAGTCCTTAAGGGTATAGCCTCTGGGTAGCGAGTTGCCATGTCTATGATAGTTAATAAATAAATGTTACCTTGGGAAGTCTTAGGCAATGGGCCTACAATGTCCACTACCACCCGAGTAAAAGGATTCTCGAAAACGGGCAAGGGCACCAGAGGATGTACAGGCACCTTCTGATTGGGTTTTCCTGTCATCTGGCAAGTGTGACACACTCTACAACACTCCACTACATCTGCACGCATTCCTGACCAGTAAAAGTGGGATCTGATTCTGTCTAGAGTTTTTCTCACACCTAGGTGTCCTGCCAATGGTATACAATGTGCCATTTCCATTATATCTCTACGACAAGGTTTGGGGACTACTACTTGATGGACGTCCCAAGCCCCGTCATCGATTGGTCTGTGTGGCGGTCTCCATCTTCGCCACAATACTCCTCCTTTGAGGTAGAAACATTCACCACCCTCCTTCTCGCATTCCTCTTCACTCACGGACCTGGCAGCTAACTCCTTGCATTCACTATCATCTCTCTGTAGCTCTACCAGGCCGCTAGGACAATTTGGAGGGGTTTCATAGTCATCTTTAGGGTCAAGATGAGCCATAAAGGTGTCAGATAAATCCACCTCAGTCACATCATCAGGCACAGTTGGAGCATCATTCACACTCTCATCATCCCTTTCATCAACTCTTACATTCGGTACATTTCTGTCTGAGGGAACTGCTACTTGAGACATTGAACGTTTGTCAGCACACACAGGGAAAACAGTTGGCAACTCCTTGTCGAGCTCACCGGTTAGTGGCTCGTTAACAGGGGAAAGTGACAAAATGGGGTCTGGTCGGACCTTCTCACCTGCTACATCATTCCCCAAAAGGAGTGTTACCCCAGGCACAGGGATATCTTGGGACCTACACAAAGCTATGGTGGCCTCACCCTGTAGTAACTCACATTCAATTTCGCCTTTTACCAAGTATGCATAAAACTGGCCTCCAGCACCTCTCATTACAACTGGTTCGCCAGGTGGGCACTCAGTGTAAGGATTCACCATGAGGGTGCTAGTAGAACCTGTGTCTCTCAGAACTTTTACCTCATGCATGCAACCATTTAATCTCACGTTGCCAGATGAAATAAAGGGACGGTAACTGTCCTGCACTGATGGCGAAATTATTATTGGTTTAACCCTTGTGGGTTGCACCACACATGCTACTACACCCCTGTCTAGATGATTTACGTTAGCTGCTAGGTACTCCTTCTGTCGAGAGTCTTGCATTAAAGGAACTTTTGGTGCTAGGTACTCCTTCTGTCGGGAGTCCTGCATTAAAGGCACACATGGAATTTGAGATACGGCGGCAACTGTCTGCCCCGATCTCTCCGTTTTTCCTTGGCCCAGCACTGATAAGCTAGGTGGCCTCTCATGCCACAAAAAGTACATACTTTAGGGGATACGGGAACGTTCCCTCTTTGAGCATTACTATTAGTTTGGGGCCCACCTCTGTTACCATTGCCCTGAGTCGCATTTTTAGTTGGGGGAACATTTCTATTTTGGCTAGCTGGGGAAGACGTTATAGGCTTGTGACTGGGTCGGTCAGATTTGTGATTGGGATACTTAAAATTAGAGCTAGAATTATCGTAGGGCTTCTTTCCACGAAATTTGTTGTTGAGCACGTATGCGTCAGCCATGTCAGCGGCGTCGGCAAGACAATCTACCTTTTTCCCCTTTACATGATAGGATACAGAAGAATCAATTTTCCATAGGAAATTTTCTAACAGGACCAACTCCTTCAGATCGTTGTAGCTTGTGACTTTCTTACTCTTGACCCAATGATTGAAAGTTTTAGTCATGGTCCTGGCAAATACCTTATGGGTTTCTTCTACTTTCTTCTGGTTTTTACGGAAAGATTGCCTGTAAGCCTCAGGCTGCAATAGATAGGTTTTTAGGATAGCTTCTTTGAGATTGTCATAATCCTGCCTAACTTCGGCTACTTCTGACAAATACGTGGCTCGAGCCTGCCCTGTCAAAACAGTTTGTAACATAAAAGGCCATTGATCTCTTGTCCACTTCATACCTCCAGCAACTTCCTCAAACAAAACAAAGAAATCCTGCACATTATCCTCAGTGAAAGGTGGAATGACACTAGTCATAGTCAATCCCAGAGGGGGAGCAATTACGGGAGCATTTGTGTTGACATTTAGTTGAGCCGTACGATATTGATATTCACATTGTTCGGTCGTTGCTCTGGCATTTATTCTGGCTAGTTCTAGTTCAACATTTAGTCTGGCTTGTTCGGCATTTGCGTCGGCATTTATTCTGGCTTGTTCGGTCTTTATTCTGGCTAGTTCCAGTACTTGATCACCGGTCAAACCAGGTGGCAATGGTTCATCAAGTTGGCTAGGTTTACTAGGGATCCCACCAACTGCTCAGTCTCCCTCCCCGCCTTCTACAGGGAACAGGTGGGTTTTTATGGTCTGAGCCACCTCTACTTTAGACATGTTTGAGACAGTTAATTGGAGATGTGAGGCAAGCACTTTCAGTTCGGATTTTGACAGACAGTCAATATCAGGGGCTGTGGGTTCTGATTCTATGAAAACTCGAGCATCTTCTTCATTAATTAGTTGAGGCATGATTAATATTTAGTTTTTAAGTAGTGAAACGTTAATGAAACTGAGTGAAACTGTATGAAACGAATCCTGGCAAGGTCGCCAGTCTTCTGTTACGTATCTTTGTCCTCAAGTGGTTAACTTGATGAATCTAGATAGCACAGAGATATATATTAAGGTATCAGTCAGCTGAAGGCAAAACAAAAGTAAAATCTAATAAAATAATTTCCGGTTGTTGCTTCCTTTCCTTTTGGATCTTAGGACGTAGTATCCTTTATTGACTGATACTCTTTAATTATGAAAAATACTGAAACTAATTAAAGTCATGTAGTATTTATAAAGATTATTATTTAACCGAAGCTTAGTAGGCTATGATTATGAACCGAATAAGTTATAGCTAAAGAAGGACTATTAATTTTATAAAAAGTCTTGAAAGATAAATATTAAAGTAAGAATATTTCCGTCTCTTACCCTCTTTGAAATGAATAGATAGTTTTCTTATGTCCTTTTATTTATATTTAATGTAATTATTCTTGGTTCTTGTCTTACGTTAATAGTATTATATTATTATCATCAGGAGTAATATCAAAGTCACATAAAAAGTTAGATATATATTTAATAATTAGTTAAATGTATTTCTTAACCACGTAACATTGAGGTTTGATTAGGATGTGTGAGAGTTACAGGATCGTTTCATAGATTCGATTCTAGTCTCACTCATATATTATGAAAAGCATAATATAATATTTTGAAGCAAAAGAATTTTCTTCAGCTTAGGAAATCACTAGAAGTAATATTAACACAGCCATGTTAGTCTAAGGCGATATTACTAATACGAGACAATAGCATCACCGTACTAAGCACCATTAAGCAATGTAAGCTTAATTCAAAGAAAATGAAAGAACTCGTAAGTATTAATATAAAACAATAGTATTACTTTCATCATAACCCAATTACTTAAAGAGTTGCTTTAGTCCACAAGTTAGTCAACTAAAATAGTTAAGTACATAATAATAGCGTTAACGTTAATTCGCAATCAAATAGTTAAACACATATAGTAGCGTTCACGTTAATTCCCAATTAAATCGTTAAACATAATAGTAGTGTTCACGTTAATTCCCAATTAAATAGTTAAACACATTACACACATTAACACATCACGTTAATTCCCAATCACATATCTCACTAACCAACATAACGTAAGTGTTACACCGAACACACTTAACACATTTATAATCTGACTGACAGTCACAATCCCATTATAATACTTCACCCCGTCTTCCTCCAGCTGCAAGTTCACCTTCCCCAACTCCAAATGAGACTGATTTGAATGCCCACAACTCGGGTCTTATATACCAAACAATGATGGTGTAGGAACGAATCAGGAGGCGGCGGGTGGTGCGCGCTCCAATCATAGCTCCTCGAATCACATAACAGGTGTGTCGTCCACTCACAGCTCCTGGCGTCGATCATACGTCATAGCATCGGTCATCGAGGTATGGGGCGAGCTGGTATGGGGCGAGATGGTTTGCCCACTCGCTCGTTCGCTCGCTAGTCTGCTTCACCACTTGGGTAGTTTGGCTCCTTGAACTCTAATTCTAACTCTTAAATTAACATACAGGGCTCCGTATGTCAGAATATATACATATATATATATATATATATATATATTAGATTGATAGCTGATGTCAGTGGGAACTCTAAAACACAGGTATGTAGGGGGTGGATAGACAAATGGAAAGCATTTTTGTAAATAAAGAAATAAAAAAAGAGCGTGAATACTATAAGTGCTGAAAGGAAAAAGGCAGTAGAATAGTGAAAGATGACGGGTTATCCGCCTTGTTTATATGAAGTGTAAAATAATGTATAAACATACTGAAACACTGCTTTTTCTTCAGCAGGTATGTTCCTGTCTTGGTGATTGGTCATAGATATGTAAGTAAGGTCTTGTGTTTAGTGTATACATTAATACCCTGAGGCAGAGAACACGATTCGCGTGGTTTGTAGCATATTTAAAGAGCATTGCTCATGAAAATCTCTTTCCATTATATCCCTGTCTAAAGTATCATAAAGCTTGGTTCATACTGCAGTGTTCTTGGTTTGCCATGAATTATGATCTAAATAAGTAAACAAAGCCATGTAAGATATTATAAGCTTAGAAAGTTGATGGCAAACTCTGTCGTCTCTCTCTTGTTGTAGTGATAAAGGAATTAGACCGCGGGATTTGATTCTATCATTAGGCGATTATACACAGTTTATGAAGGATCTGTGGGAGTTATAAGGGTAAAGACTATGGCAAATAACCCTCTGACTTCCATATACCCTTCCTAATCTAAAAATAATCGTCGAATAATACCCAGAAAACAGACAAGAAATGCGTAATTAGATTTTGAAGGGGTTAATTATCTGTTGTTTATGTGGGCGTCATATGGAGATGAATAAAATACTGCATGTTTTAAGCCACTGTCTCTTGTAGATATGTTATTGGACTAATTTGTAACACTATTTGACTCTTGTCTCTATATTCAACATCTATTTTTTTTCATTATCTATTTTTCTCCCATCTTCTCTCTCTCTCTCTCTCTCTCTCTCTTTCTCTCTACCAAATTCAGGACAGCTCGTAAATGCCAGTGAACCGTATATTCTCATCCAAAGGGTTACAACGACAACCTTCACCAACTAACAAGCTCTTTTGAATAGACATGCGTTGTTATTTTTGTCATGTGTTTCTCTCCTCCTCTCTCTCTCTCTCTCTCTCTCTCCTCTCTCCTCAGGTCTTTTCTCTCCCTCTCTCTCTCTCTCTCTGTTTCTCGTTAGAGTTTAAGATCTGTACGTGCAGTATCCCAGTTTCGAATCCCGGGAGGATCAATGCTTTCATTAATTTCCTGGGAGTGTTTGGTGCTGGGAGTGAAATATATTTATTTGATTAGCTTACATATATACCTTATATCATTCTATAATACCTCTTTTCTATAACATACTTAAAGATACTCAACACGGCTTTCGTAAAAAACGTTCCTGTTTAACAAACCTCTTAGACTTCTTCCACGATATCCTCAACCTCTACGATGAGAGTAAAGCTGTAGATATTATAAACCCTGATTTTTCTAAAGGCCTTTGACAAAGTTCCCCACAAACGTTTACTGCTAAAACTAAAAGCGCATGGAATACAAGACGGTGTGTTGAAATGGATAGAAAATTGGCTCAGCGACAGACAGCAAGGAGTAGTCATAAACGGTAAGGCATCTAAATGGACCAATGTAAGTAGCGGGGTACCCCAGGGATCGGTACTAGGACCAATTTCTCTTTCTAATTTACATCAACGATATAGATGAGGGTCTCACCTGTACAATCTCAAAATTTGCTGACCATACAAAAATTGCAAATGGCGTACTCTCAAAAGAACAAGTTGACAATATGCAACACAATCTAGATAAATTGTCACATTGGGCCCAAATTTGGCAAATGAGTTTCAATGCGGATAAATGTAAAGTACTACATATCGGGTATCTAATGAGAAAGCCAAACTATTCGATGAATGCACTCAGCTTAAGAATGTAAACAGAGAAACCGATCTGGGAGTACAATATCGAGTAACCTAAAACCGAGTCAACAATGTTCAGAAGTTGTTAAGAAGGCAAACAAATAATTGGCTTTATAGGCAGGTCATTTGAGCATAAATCCAAAGACGTTATCCTAACCCTTTACAATTCCTTAGTCCGCCCTCTTCTGGAATACTGCGTTCAATGCTGGTGCCCTTATTACCAAAAAGACATGAACAAGCTAGAACGAGTTCACGTAGAGTTACCAAAATGATACCTAGCCTAAAGAACAAACCATACAAGAGCGTCTTAGAGAATTAAATCTATTTCCTTTAACCCAGCACAGATTAAGAGGTGACTTAATTCAAGTGTTCAAAATCATCAAAGGCATCGATAATATGAACTGTAGTAAGTACTTCACTATCGCCAATCTAATTACACGCGGGGAAACGGTTGCAAAATTATTGGTAAATCTTTTAACTCAGAATCTAAGCATTTCTTTTTCAATCGAGTTGTCAACTTGTGGAATGGGCTTCCCCGAGACGTTATAGACTGCAGCAGCACCGTTGATTCATTTAAACTCCTAGACAAATATCTCGCATCAAACCCGCGACTGACTGCGTTTGTAAATGAATAACTTTATTTTATCCTCCCCTCAGTTACTAACCCATATGTCCCCTACTAACTTCCTAGTCCTGCCACGGACATTAGTTCCAGGGCAGTAGTTCCCTTTCCAATGTTCCCTTACCCACTCTAAACCACTGTTTGGACACTTGATCCTCAGTGTTTTGGAGGACAAGCAGCCTAGAAGGGTCACTAGATATGTTGTTGCTTGATTTCCTTTGTACTCCTTTGTACGCCTTTGTACTCTCTCTCTCTCTCTCTCATATTTATGTCTGCCTAACTGTTTTCCTGGCCATCTTTATCTATTTGTCACGGTAAAGAAGCTTTTAGATGCTGAGGTTATAATTATTATGATTATTATTTTTTTTCCAGAGCAGCTTAAGAGGTGGGGGAATAGTATGACAGTACTGTATTTTATATGGTCTATTATGCAATCTCTCTTATCACAATGACTAGGCTATCTCCCTTAAACAGACTGCAAGGTCTTTAAGATACTAGCCATTCCTTGTAACCTCTCTGTCTCTCTTTTTCCCTCTCAAAGCAAGGGCATCCTATTTATATTATTATTGCTAACACTGGACCAATGTATACGATGTTTAACTTCAAACTTTGGGGGCTCAGGGATTTACCCCCCCCCCCCCCTCCCCCCCAAAAAAAAGAAAAAAAATACCAATAACTCAAATCTACCCCACCGACCACTTGGCCTATATCGTCAGCTTATAATACTATAGTGAAGGACTCTTAAGGGGGAGGTATTTGCTTTTTCTGTACATCCTTCTCCCTCATGTTTAGTCCCATTAGTTTGAGATTTTAGACGATCGTTCCATCACTATTTGTTTGTATGTATACATTATGTAGTTTTGAGATTTTAGACGATCGTTCCATCACTATATATATGTATGTATACTGTACATTATGTAGTTTGGAGATTTTAGACAATCGTTCCATCACTATTTGTTTGTATGTATACATTATGTAACCAATATGTATAATGTAGACTAAATACTGTCAAATTAAATAAAAAAATGCGTCACAGTAAGCCTATACTGAAAGGATTTATAGAGAGTTTATTTTAATTTGGGTTGGGCAACACAAATAGTATAAAATACAGTTATATAAATAGATAAATAAATATATATAACTCCAAAGAACCAATAAATGTATTTTACGTTACGTTTAGTTATGTTATTTATTAATTTATATATAATATATATACAGTAATATATATACGTACAGTAAAATATATATATAATATTATTTGTATTTATTCTTAGTATTATATATATATTTTTTTAATATACAGTATATATATATATTTTTTTTTTTTTTTTTTTTTTTTTTTTAAGGGGTATGGGTGGTAGTTGCATCTTCGTATATTGAACAAACGTTAATCGCTATTCGGGCACCAAATGATTCTCGACAAATTTTCATCTAAGTCCATCCACTGAGTACCGTATTGGAAAATCCAGCTTACGCACAGACAAAATAACAAAACATACAAACAGCAACGATCACAAAATCTCCACAAACTTAACTTAGCGGAGATAATAAACGGTGTACAATATTTAGAATTGTAGCCATTGGAAGGAAGTATATATAGGACATATTCAAATTGATGATAACATATAATTTACTGTAAACTTATATGTAAATATTTTTTGTATTTGTTATAAAGTGAATGTGTGTGTGTGTGTGTGTGTGGGTGTGTGTGTGGATGGATGTGTGTGTGTGTGTTTGTGTGTGTGTGTGTGTGTGTGTGTTTGTGTCTGTGTCTGTGTTATATAGTTCTAGATACATTAATTCCAATCTGCCCACCTCAGAGCCCAATGGCCTTCAGCAGTTCAGGTTATTCTGTATCGGAAGATTGGAGTGAACATACGCTACCGAGGCAATAGGAGATATACCGTATATATATATATATATATATATATATATATATATATATAAAACGTCAAGGAAAACGTCAATAAAAGTAAAGTAATGGTTTTATAATAGGGGAGAGAATAGGGTGAATCTAGATGTGAGGCTGGATGGGGAAATATTGGAACAAGTAGAGTGTTTTAAATATCTAGGAGGAACAATAAGCAGGAGTGGAGGTATGGAAGTGGAGGTAAAACAGAGAGTGTGTGAAGGAAGGAAGGTTTTCGGAGCAATGGGAAGTATGTGGAAGACGAGAAATCTCGGAGTGAAAGTAAAAAGTGCACTGTATCAAGGAATTGTTGTGCCAACAGTGTGGGCTGAGACATGGGCTCTGAAGAAAAAGGAGAAAAGAGGGCTGGATGTGATGGAGATGAGCTGCTTGAGGAGTATGTGTGGAGTTACTCGTAGAGACAGATTGAGGAATGAAGAGATACGTAGGAGAGTGGGGCAGCAGGAACATTTGTCAGAGTGGACAGAAGGGTGCTGAGCTGGTATGGTCATGTTGAACGAATGGGAGATGAAAGGCTTACAAAGAGAATATGTGAGTCAGGTACAAGGGAGATAGAAGGGCAGGAAGACCCCCGTTGAGATGGAGAGACTGTGTAAGAAAGGCTTTGGATGATAGAGGAATGACTATAGATCAGGCAGGGGAAGTGGTGGTGGACAGGAGTGAATGGAGAATGCTTGTGAATAGTTGAGTGAACACGTGGTCATTTGGAGTAAGGGTCGGCGCAAGTTGGACTAGATAATAGTCCATCAGGCGCCTGGCCCGGGGAGACGATTAATATGAAGGGTGTGCCTGGAAGTGTGGTGGGACGGCTTGTGGCTTTGGCTCCGCTGCATGTCTTCCTGCCGAGATCGGAACCTCTCCGGGTGGTCAGGGGCCGGGGGAGTGCTGGAGCGACCTTGGTAACCCTGGTCTCTGGGTCTTCTCCTGGGTGACCTGGATGTGTGAGAGTTTGTGTTTTTTATCTGTGTTTATTTTTTTTTTATGTTGTTTTTGTGTTTTCCCTGTTCTTGCTCTGTCTTGAGTCGGCTACCCCCAAAATGGGGATTGGGCCTGACCATATAGATAGAGATATATATATATATATATATATATATATATATATATATATTATAATATATAATTGGTAAATGTCCCTGTACCACCATGAATTTTGCTCATCTCCTTCATCTACTTCCTATCAGAGACCTGGAAACTTTGAATAATAAAATTTCCAACGCAGAAATTGCCATTTCTTTCAAAGATTAAAGAAAATATATATATATATATTCCGAGTATATAGATAATATACTGTATATATATATATATATAGATATATATAATTATATATTATATATCTTATATATATTATATTATATATATATAGTATATATATATATATTAGATTGATAGCTGATGTCAGTGGGAACTCTAAAACACAGGTATGTAGGGGGTGGATAGACAAATGGAAAGCATTTTTGTAAAAAAAGAAATAAAAAAAGAGCGTGAATACTATAAGTGCTGAAAGGCAAAAGGCAGTAGAATAGTGAAAGATGACGGGTTATCCGCCTTGTTTATATGAAGTGTATAATAATGTATAAATATACTGAAACACTACTTTTTCTTCAGCAGGTATATTCCTGTCTTGGTGAGTGGTTATAGATATCTAAGTAAGGTCTTGTGTTTAGTGTATACATTAATACCCTGAGGCAGAGAACACGATTCGCGTGGTTTGTAGCATATTTAAAGAGCATTGCTCATGAAAATCTCTTTCCATTATATCCCTGTCTAAAGTATCATAAAGCATGGTTCATACTGCAGTTTTCTTGGTTTGCCATGAATTATGATTTAAATAAGTAAACAAAGCCATGTAAGATATTATAAGCTTAGAAAGTTGATGGCAAACCCTGTCGTCTCTCTCTTGTTGTAGTGATAAAGGAATTAGACCGCGGGATTTTATTCTATTATTAGGCGATTATACACAGTTTATGAAGGATCTGTGGGAGTTATAAGGGTAAAGACTATGGCAAATAACTCTCTGACTTCCATATACCCTTCCTAATCTAAAAATAATCGTCGAATAATACCCAGAAAACAGACAAGAAATGCGTAATTAGATCTTGAAGGGGTTAATTATCTGTTGTTTATGTGGGCGTCATATGGAGATGAATAAAATACTGCATGTTTTAAGCCACTGTCTCTTGTAGATATGTTATTGGACTAATTTGTAACACTATTTGACTCTTGTCTCTATATTCAACATCTATTTTTTTTCATTATCTATTTTTTTCCCATCTTCTCTCTCTCTCTCTCTCTCTCTTTCTCTCTCTACCAAATTCAGGACAGCTCGTAAATGCCAGTGAACCGTATATTCTCAGTCCAAAGGGTTACAACGAGCAACCTTCACCAACTAACAAGCTCTTTTGAATAGACGATGGCGTTGTTATTTTTGTCATGTGTTTCTCTCTCTCTCTCTCTCTCTCTCTCTCTCTCTCTCTCTCTCTCTCTCTCTCTCTCTCTCTGTTTCTCGGTTAGAGTTTAAGATCTGTACGTGCAGTATCCCAGTTTCGAATCCCGGGAGGATCATATGCTTTCATTAATTTCATTGGGAGGTGTTTGGTGCTGGGAGTGAAATTAATTTATTTGATTAGCTTACATATATACCTTATATCATTCTATAATACCTCTTTTCTATAACATACTTAAAGATACTCAACACGGCTTTCGTAAAAAACGTTCCTGTTTAACAAACCTCTTAGACTTCTTCCACGATATCCTCAACCTCTACGATGAGAGTAAAGCTGTAGATATTATAAACCTTGATTTTCTAAAGGCCTTTGACAAAGTTCCCCACAAACGTTTACTGCTAAAACTAAAAGCGCATGGAATACAAGACGGTGTGTTGAAATGGATAGAAAATTGGCTCAGCGACAGACAGCAAGGAGTAGTCATAAACGGTAAGGCATCTAAATGGACCAATGTAAGTAGCGGGGTACCCCAGGGATCGGTACTAGGACCAATTTTCTTTCTAATTTACATCAACGATATAGATGAGGGTCTCACCTGTACAATCTCAAAATTTGCTGACCATACAAAAATTGCAAATAGCGTACTCTCAAAAGAACAAGTTGACAATATGCAACACAATCTAGATAAATTGTCACATTGGGCCCAAATTTGGCAAATGAGTTTCAATGCGGATAAATGTAAAGTACTACATATCGGGTACCTAAATGAGAAAGCAAACTATTCGATGAATGGCACTCAGCTTAAGAATGTAAACAGAGAAACCGATCTGGGAGTAACAATATCGAGTAACCTAAAACCGAGTCAACAATGTTCAGAAGTTGTTAAGAAGGCAAACAAAATAATTGGCTTTATAGGCAGGTCATTTGAGCATAAATCCAAAGACGTTATCCTAACCCTTTACAATTCCTTAGTCCGGCCCTCTTCTGGAATACTGCGTTCAATGCTGGTGCCCTTATTACCAAAAAGACATAAACAAGCTAGAACGAGTTCAACGTAGAGTTACCAAAATGATACCTAGCCTAAAGAACAAACCATACAAAGAGCGTCTTAGAGAATTAAATCTATTTCCTTTAACCCAGCGCAGATTAAGAGGTGACTTAATTCAAGTGTTCAAAATCATCAAAGGCATCGATAATATGAACTGTAGTAAGTACTTCACTATCGACCAATCTAATTACACGCGGGGAAACGGTTGCAAAATTATTGGTAAATCTTTTAACTCACACGAATCTAAGCATTTCTTTTTCAATCGAGTTGTCAACTTGTGGAATGGGCTTCCCCGAGACGTTATAGACTGCAGCACCGTTGATTCATTTAAACTCCGCCTAGACAAATATCTCGCATCAAACCCGCGACTGAATGCGTTTGTAAATGAATAACTCTATTTTATCCTCCCCTCAGTTACTAACCCATATGTCCCCTACTAACTTCCTAGTCCTGCCACGGACATTAGTTCCAGGGCAGTAGTTCCCTTTCCAATGTTCCCTTACCCACTCTAAACCACTGTTTGGACACTTGATCCTCAGTGTTTTGGAGGACAAGCAGCCTAGAAGGGTCACTAGATATGTTGTTGCTTGATTTCCTTTGTACTCCTTTGTACGCCTTTGTACTCTCTCTCTCTCTCTCATATTTATGTCTGCCTAACTGTTTTCCTGGCCATCTTTATCTATTTGTCACGGTAAAGAAGCTTTTAGATGCTGAGGTTATAATTATTATGATTATTATTTTTTTCCAGAGCAGCTTAAGAGGTGGGGGAATAGTACGACAGTACTGTATTTTATATGGTCTATTATGCAATCTCTCTTATCACAATGACTAGGCTATCTCCCTTAAACAGACTGCAAGGTCTTTAAGATACTAGCCATTCCTTGTAACCTCTCTGTCTCTCTTTTTCCCTCTCAAAGCAAGGGCATCCTATTTATATTATTATTGCTAACACTGGACCAATGTATACGATGTTTAACTTCAAACTTTGGGGGCTCAGGGATTTACCCCCCCCCCCCCCCTCTCCCCCCCTCAAAAAAAAAAAAATACCAATAACTCAAATCTACCTCACCGACCACTTGGCCTATATCGTCAGCTTATAATACTATAGTGAAGGACTCTTAAGGGGGAGGTATTTGCTTTTTCTGTACATCCTTCTCCCTCATGTTTTGTCCCATTAGTTTGAGATTATAAACGATCGTTCCATCACTATTTGTTTGTATGTATACATTATGTAGTTTTGAGATTTTAGACGATCGTTCCATCACTATTTGTATGTATGTATACTGTACATTATGTAGTTTTGAGATTTTAGACGATCGTTCCATCACTGTTTGTATGTATGTATACTGTACATTATGTAGTTTTGAGATTTTAGACGATCGTTCCATCACTATTTGTTTGTATGTATACATTATGTAACCAATATGTATAATGTAGACTAAATACTGTCAAATTAAATAAAAGAATGCGTCACAGTAAGCCTATACTGAAAGGATTTATAGAGAGTTTATTTTAATTTGGGTTGGGCAACACAAATAGTATAAAATACAGTTATATAAATAGATAAATAAATATAAATAACTCCAAAGAACCAATAAATGTATTTTACGTTACGTTTAGTTATGTTATTTATTAATTTATATATAATATATATACAGTAATATATATATGTACAGTAAAATATATATATAATATTATTTGTATTTATTCTTAGTATTATATATATATATTTTTTGAATATACAGTATATATATATATATATATATATTTTTTTTTTTTTAAGGGGTGTGGGTGGTAGTTTCATCTTCGTATATTGAACAAACGTTAATCGCTATTCGGGCACCAAATGAATCTCGACAAATGTTCATCTAAGTCCATCCACTGAGTACCGTATTGGGAAATCCAGCTTACGCACAGACATAATAATAAAACATACAAACAGCAACGATCACAAAATCTCCACAAACTTAACTTAGCGGAGATAATAAACGGTGTACAATATTTAGAATTGTAGCCATTGGAAGGAAGTATATATAGGACATATTCAAATTGAAATTGATGATAACATATAATTTACTGTAAACTTATATGTAAATAATTTGTGTAATTGTTATAAAGTGAATGTGTGTGTGTCTGTGTGTGGGTGTGTGTGTGGATGGATGTGTGTGTGTGTGTGTGTGTGTGTGTGTGTGTGTGTCTGTGTCTGTGTTATATAGTTCTAGATACATTAATTCCAATCTGCCCACCTCAGAGCCCAATGGCCTTCAGCAGTTCAGGTTATTCTGTATCGGAAGATTGGAGTGAACATACGTTACCGAGGCAATAGGAGATATACCGTATATATATATATATATATATATATATATATATATATATATATATATATATATATATATATATATACGTCAATAAAACGTCAATGAAAACGTCAATAAAAGTAAAGTAATGGTGTGTAATAGGGGAGAGCATAGGGTGAATCTAGATGTGAGGCTGGATGGGGAAATATTGGAACAAGTAGAGTGTTTTAAATATCTAGGAGGAACAATAAGCAGGAGTGGAGGTATGGAAGTGGAGGTAAAACAGAGAGTGTGTGAAGGAAGGAAGGTTTTCGGAGCAATGGGAAGTATGTGGAAGACGAGAAATCTCGGAGTGAAAGTAAAAAGTGCACTGTATCAAGGAATTGTTGTGCCAACAGTGATGTATGGGGCTGAGACATGGGCTCTGAAGAAAAAGGAGAAAGAGGC